>OW240922.1:60912495-61119005 GCA_933207985.1 Pelobates cultripes
TGTCATACTCTGGAGGCTTGAGTGTTATCCATGGCCCAGATTGATATAGACTGGAGTTTTTTCTTAACGGGCACGGGCCTCCATACCAACAGGAGCATTAAGACCAATGAATCAAAAGGTAAAGCACTGAAGGAAGAAGCCTTCTTGACAAAGAGGTGATTTTTTTTTTAGGTCCCAGAACAAGAGCAGTTCCAGGGACAAGTTTCAACCCCTCTTCTGGTGCTAAGAGGAAAAGCACATGAAAGTCTACACTGGATCTAAGAAGGGCCAACAAGAGGCTGAATGTTAGTCTTCAGGATGGAGTCAATCAGATCCATATCTCAAGCAATCTGGAAGGATAATTGCCTTACCTCTATATATCTCAAGGATGCTTACTTTCAGTCCAATCTGCAGAGATCTTCGGCATTAGCTCAGAAGAGAACTTCCATGTTAGTGCCCTACCATTTGGCCTCAATGCGGCCCCAAGAATCTTTCTATGTGCTTATAGAGTTATTGAGAGTCCAGAACTCCACCTGGTTCCATTATCTGGAGGATCTACTTGTGATAGCCTTAGACCCTCAGAAGGCAGGCACACATAGGTATATAGTTCTTTCATAACTCCTAAAGTTTGGCTGCTTGATGAATATCAAGAAAAGCAGTTTCAGACCAGCTCAGTGATTGACATTCCTGAGTTGAAAATTCTAGACTCTGCTTTTCCCTATCTCGGGAACAGTTCCACAGATTTTAAAGGTTTTCTCTCACAGTTTCTTCATTTCTGCTTGGTAACAGCAAGAAAATAGATGCAACTACTAGGAATCCGGGCTTCCACCAGCAGACTTGTCAGAGGGGCCCAAGGGCATCTCTGGATTCCTTACAGATCCTTCCTATCTTGGTCTAACAAGAGAGAGATTATTGGAGCCAGCCACTTACTATGTCCTCATCAGTGGAGTTGCACCTTACCCTGGCTGCTGAAAGAGGGATTGGATCTCTGAGTTTCCAGTGAACAGAACCTCATTGGTCAATTATTAGCTTGAATTCCAGTTTTTATAAGATTGGTTGCACAGTGTTTGGACCATGTTGCACAATATTTCCATTCATTTGTATGGAATTAAGAGTCATTTTCTAGGCTCTTCTTCACTTCAGAGGCTTGCTGAAGAACGAGTGGGTCCAAATTTGCTCAAATTTCAATGCAACTGTATCCTATATCTACCAAGATGGGTCTCACAGATATGTATTGATGGAATTCCAGCCCATAATGATCAGGGCACAGAAGAACAACCAGTGGCTCAGAATACCATGGCTGTTTGCTGGAGCCGAATAACTGTGCCAAGGTGGATTGGCAACCATGTCCTTACGGATCCTCGTGGTTGACGCAGATTGTTTGAAGGCCATTTCTTGAAACTACCAGGTCCAGAAGTATTTTTTACATGCTAGGACCAGAATGCTCAGGTTCAGGATACACTGGCTCAAATTTAGAATTTTAGTATGATGTACATATTTTCCTGTTTTCAACTTTCTTAAAAAGGCAATGCAAGAGGTGACAGTGGAAGACCGTGTCGACTCTAATTCCTATGATGAATAAGATGATTCTGGAACCTCCAAGGGAAATTCCTGTACGTCCAGACCTATTACAAGGCCCCATGACACACCAGGATCCTCAAGTTCTGGTGTTGAAGCGGGAGTCCATATTAGTATAGGCATCCCTGAGACGGTCATTGAGATCCTCTTACAATCCTATACAGGCTTTACTAAGCTTGACATGCTTTTGTCTGTTGGAATTACTCCTCGTTCAGGCCTTGAAAGGTTCTGTTATAACACTCTAGAGGAACACTTAGCTGCACTTTGCTTCATATAGGCATTGATTGAAATCATGCCTCCACTGAGTGTGGTGAAGCCAATATGTGACATACCAATGGTCACACGAGCCCTGACTGAACCATTATTCGAACCTCTAGAAGGAGCTTCCATGGTGGTAGCACAGAAAGTGCTGGTGGCTGGTACCCCAGCAAGAATGGGTGAACTCCAGGCTTGGTCCTGTGAACCCCCTTTCACTACTTTTCAACAGATATGGTCGTCTTGCATTTGGCACCTGAAGATCCTGCCTATGGTGAATGCTTATCTATGTCATTCTCTACCTGTACTGAAGGGTACCGATTGAGCATTGATGCCCCTGGTGTTTTGCTTCATGTAAGCAACAATTGAACTCAAGCCTCCGCTGAGGGTGTTGAAACCAATATGTGATGTACCACTGGTCTCACAGACTCTGACTGTACTTCTAGCAAGAGCTTCCATGATGTTAGCCCAGACGTTGCTGTTGCTGTTGCTAGTGACTGGTACCTCAGCAGGGTGAATGTGTGCACTTGCTGCACTTTGCTTCATATAGGCATTGATTGGAATCATGCCTCCACTGAGTGTGGTGAAGCCAATATATGATGTACCACTGGTTTCACGGGCCCTGACTGAACCATTATTCGAACCTCTAGAAGGAGCTTCCATGGTGGTAGCACAGACAGTGCTGGTGGCTGGCACCCCAGCAAGGGAAATGGGTGAACTCCAGGCTTGATCCTGTGTACCCCCATTCACTGAATTTTAACAGGAGATGGTTGTCATGCACGTAGCACCAGTGATCGTGCCCAAAGTGAGAGCTTTTCAATGCCGTTCTCTACCTGTAGCGAAGGATTTGGGGCATTCTCCACTAGTGCTGTTACAGCATCTCGTGGGCTTCCATGGCAATGGTCTCTGCTGAAACTTTGTAAAGTTGGCATTTGGACCTCTTTGAACTAGTTTGTCCTGCATTACATATTGGACATTGAAGCAATTAATGAGGCACAATTTGGACGTCACGTCCATTCTCTACCTGTGCTGGAGGGTATCAGGGCACTCTCCTCTCATGCTGTTGCAGCATCATGGGTTGCCATGGCAATGGTTTCTGCTGACACTTTTTGTAAGCTAGCATTTGAAACTCCTTTAGACACGTTTGTCTGGCATTTCATACTGTTCGTTAAAACAGTCTATGATGCACAATTTGGTACTCAAGTACTTAACTCAGTTCATTCTTCTATCTATGTTGAATTATTCTGATAATTTGATTGGCTATTCTGTCCCTCCCTTTGTAAGCTTGGGTATTCCTTATGTGTATATGCTGCCATGATTAGCCAGGAAAGTGGAAAATTTATTCATACTTACCGTAATTTTCTTTTCCTGGCTATTATTCATGGCAGCATATACTTCCCTCCCATTAATGTCTCTATTTATGTACTGTAGAGCTTGTAAACTGACTGAGGACCTTAGGGATGGAGCCTCCTTTTAAAACCTTGGTGGTTTTCCTGTCCTATCGGCTGTAGGGGAGGAGCTAACCCCATGTGTATATGCTGCCATGAATAATAGCCAGGAAAAGAAAATTACGGTAAGTATGAATACATTTTCCACTATAATGTCATATTAAGTGTATTTTTATATTAATTCATATATTAATATAAAAATACACTTATAATTAAATTACACACGTATATATAATATAAATAATAAGTATATATATTGTATGTATATATTATAAAACATAAGTAATAAGTAAATAAAAATAAATAAAACTATGTAAAAATAATTTTAAAAATAAATAAAAAATATATGTAATTTTATTCTAACTGTATTTTGATATTAATATATATATACATATTTATATCAAAATACACTTAGAATGAAATTCTATATGTATATGTGTGTATTATAGAAAAATAAAAATAATACAAAAAATATATATATATCCATATACAAAATTATATAAATAATTTCATAAATATACACGTAGACTTTAAATATATAAATATGTATATATATATTTAAATTCTACATGCATATTTATGTAATATTTTAACATAATTAACGTATTTTTCACTCCATATGCAAATGCATACTTAGCTTGTGCGGCATGGAGGAGGGAATGCTGCAGAGAGCCGATACCGAGCCCCTCCTGAGCAGAGAGTGCTAGAAGGAAGTGACTATCTATCTGTGTATCTGTGTAGGTATCTGTATCTGTGTGTGTAGTTGTGAGTATCAGTGTGTATTTGTGTGTGTGTGTGTGTGTATTTGTGTGTAAACTGTACCAGTGTTCTTAATGCCACTGTTGACGGCTGTTCACTTTACATGGTTGAAATATTATTCTGATATAGTTTATTAAATAGTTTAGTACACCATTTGATTCAGAATTTTTTTTTTCTTGTTTTCCTCCTCTGAAAACTAGGTGCGTGTTATGGTTAGGTGTGTCTTATGGAGCGAAATATACAGTAATTTTATTGATTGTAATTTGAGGCACCTGCCTGACAAACCAGGCCGAAAGGCCAGATAATTTAATTTGCTAGCACTGTAACCTTGTTAACCTTGAAACTTTCTATGACACCCTAAAGCCTGTACATGGGGGGGGCGGGGGGGGAGGGGTATTGTTTTACTCTGGAGACATTGCTGAACACAAATATTAGTGTTTCAAAACAGTAAAACATATCACACCGATGATATTGTCAGTGAAAGTGAAGCATTTTTCACATAAAAATGGCACTTTCACTGATGATATAATTGTTGTGATATGTTTTACTGTTTTGTAAATCTGTTTTTATTGAAGATTTTGACAGTGAGAACACATAACAATGAGGTATAACAGGTGTGACACGCAGGTCACCGACACGTCAAGATCATGAGCGTTACATTTGTGTGGCAAGCGTTCTCGTGAGGTTCCCATATGTGGCTTGTGTATCTCTCTAGTTGTTTTAGCCTGGGGCCTCGGTATGTAGGTTCCCGTGTGACCATTTTCCACTTCCGTAAGTGTTATGCCGTTTGTCCCCTTTTCATTGGACTGATTTCACCCATTTGCCTATGTTTTGGGTCTAAGGTCTCTCCCATGTATATTTAGAGCTGCGTCAACCCGGGTAAATTATGGTCCTATTCTGTCTTGTTGGCTGTGTCCTTCCGTGGGTTCTAGTTGGTGTGTGGTTATCGTCTTCACTTTAGGTAAGGTGAGGTGTATTGGCATGGGAGTGGTGTTGAGTGTGATCTGTGGTGTTGTGGTTGTGTCTATGGCATTGGCCTTTCCGTGTTCCGTGAGTCATAGGTCACAGCCATATGTATTGCGTGGCTTGTGATGTGCCAGTGAGCCTGTGGTGTGGGCAGATGTCTGTGTTTGTGTATCCTTTTTCTCTTGTGAGCGTTGTGGTGGTTGAGTGTTGGCAGAGTGTTGTCTGTTTTCCATGGTGGTGTACCTCTCTGCGCCTTATTAATGGTTGTGTTGTGTAGGGGGGGGAGAGAGGGGGAGGGAAAGAATTGGTGGTTGGCGGTTTGTTTTACTGTTTTGAAACACTAATATTTGTATTCAGCGAAGTCTCCCGAGTATAACAGTACCCCTCCATGTACAGGTTTTATAGTGTTTTTGAAAGTTACAGGGTCAAATATAAATGTCACATGTTTTTTACATTGAAATTGCCAGGTTGGTTATGTTGCCTTTGAGAGCATATGGTAGCCCAGGAATGAGAATTACCCCCATGATGGCATACCATTTGCAAAAGCAGACAACCCAAAGTATTGCAAATTGGGTATGTTTAGTCTTTTTTAGTAGCCATTTAGTCACAAAAACTTGCCAAAGTTAGCGTTCATAATAGTTTTTTGCATTTTTAATTAACACACAAACAAATATAAATGCTAACTTTGGCCAGTGTTTGTGACTAATTGGCTACTAAAAAAGACTGGACATATTGAATACCCTGGGTTGTCTACTTTAAAAAATATGTACATGTGAGGTGTGATTCAGGTATTTATGACAGATAACAGTGTTACAATGTCACTATTGATACATTTTAAAAAGCTATATTATGAAACAGTAATGTCCTACTTGTACCTATAGCCCTATAACTTGCAAAAAAAGGGTTGTTTTTAAACTCAGGACAAAATTTTGAATCTATTTAGCAATGTTCATTAGGTTTTGTAGATAAGTAAAATATTTTTCAAGTAAAAGTAAAAAAATGTTTTTTTTTACATTTTCACCATATTTTATAAAACATTTTTAAAGTAAATTATATAACATGATACAAATAATGGTATGTAAAGAAATCCCTTCTTGTCCTGAAAAAAACAATGTATAATTTGTATGGGAACAGTAAATGAGAGAGAAGAAAATTACAGCTAAACACAAACACCACAAAAGTATTAAAACAGCTCTGGTCCTTAACGTACAACATGGCCAAAATAGTTCGGTCCTGAAGGGGTTAATATGCAAAAAGCATGACTATAATTTAAATGTAAATACTCAAAAAAAAACCTGCTTTTTTTTATATGTAAGGGATTTTCTGGTAGTTTTAGAAATGCAAATTCCCTATGTACCCACACAAATGTTTCAATACTACCGAAGACTACATTATAGCTTTCATTATTCTATAGTTAATTTTGCAATATAATGCAGTGCAATGTTGTTTTTACATAGGGTGGGCATAAGGTGTGCAGGGGCAGGGATAATTGAGGGCTTATTGTTGTTGCAGAATCATAAGTATCACCATGTTCGTCAACACAATTATTTATGTAATTTACATGTTATGACGACTTAGCAGAAATATATAAACAAAAATTATATATTACAGAACTGTGTAAGCAATGTATGGTATAGTAAAAGTCAGTGATAGTGTTAGTGTAGTATTGGGGTCAGTTGCAAAACTACTGAAGTCGGAAAGATCGCTATTGCGACCTGGCCCTGGAGTTCTGCTTGTCAAAGGAAGGTGCAAACCAGCCAAGGACCCCCCCCACTTGTAAAACCAAGTACAAGAGACATTTTACATGCTCTCTCACACTTAGCGAATGAGTCAGAGTGTTGGTGCTGGGCTACTGTAGCAACGCTCTGACTCATTGAGTGAGTGCCAGGCCAAAAGATAGTCAGCACCAGAGGGACTAGTAGGGTGGCGTAAAACAAATGAGGGTCAAAACCAGATAGGGTAGCAGGACTTAATGCAGTACTGTGTGTGGCACTGTATGTGTGTCTCCTTGTGTGTCAATGTTTGCATGCTTGTTGGTGACAATTTGCATCTGTATATGTGTGGCAATGTATGTGTATATGTGAATATGAACCTGCATGCAAACACGTACATCACACACAAACACACACCTGCTATTAAACATCCCAGTGCTTCCAAACACCAACTCTGTATACAAATCAGCCCTGCATTCAAACATCACCAACACTATGCACAAAACTGATACTAGAAAAACAATCCCCTGCATTCAAACACCAACATTAAGCAGAAACACACTCCTGCATTCAAACACAACACTGAATTCATATGCCATCATTGTACACAATATTAACCTTGCGTGCAAACACGAACGCAACACACAAATATTGCCTTGCACTCAAACGTCAGCGATAAGGAGAAATACACAAAACATTTGCAATCACTTACTCTATGCAAAATATGCCTACATTGACACACATGCACTGCTCACAAATACCAAAATTGTAGTTCTGCAACTATTAAAGCATTGTGAGAGTTGTACAGCAGGTGAGATCTACCTTTTGGCCACCCCTTGTTTATACTGGGACCCAAAAATGTTATTTTGCACCAGGGCCCTCTCTACATTCGTTCCACCACTGGTTGGGGTTAATGTTTAGAGATAGTGTTGGGGTTAGTGTAGCGTAGGAGTTAATGTGTAGTATAGCGTGACAGGGTAGTGTAGGGGTTAATGGGATAACATAAATTCCTGTACTGCCTGATGTTAGTGGTAGTTAGTGTCTGGTGGCAGCTGTTTAATCTACTATCGTAAAAAAGTGTAAGTTTAATCTTGGACAGATCAGGATGGAGATAATCTGTGCATTATTACCTGTTCATTACGGACAAAAATTGCACACATACAGGACTATTTACTAAAGTGAAAATTCAAAGTGAATTTCAAATTAAAGACCAGAGTAGCTGAATGGTCACAGGTGACAAAGAGTTTTTCCAGTTCGACTAATTTCCATAAATTTTAAATTCACTTTTAGTTCACCTTGAATTCTCACTTTGGTGAATAGCCTTGTTCAATAAGGCTTCTAAACATGATCTGTCCATTGAAATAACAGGCATACCACATTATATATTTTGCATTTTCATAAGTGAAAACAGTGTCCTGTCCATAATTATGTAGCTCTACATCACCTACTGTTAGACGTATATTTCATTATTATTTTAATTGTAAATTATCATTTTTTTAAAAACCCCTTTCAGGTTGATATTTTTGGGGAATTAAAAAAGAAAAAAAAAGAAATCGAACATGATTATCCTACTATCCTGTAGAAGCTGGACACAAATAGCAATGCTAATTAGCTGGAAGCAGTTCAAAGAGTCTAGTGGCTTTCAATACTCAAAGGCTCCTATTAGCCCTTTGACAGTTCAGTTCAGTTTTAGCAAACCTAAGATCAGTTCCAGATATAATTCTTTATTTTGGCACATCATGATTCCAATACTCCATGGAAACCATACAGTTTGCTACATTACCCTCCCGTGTGTCCTGACTACAATTATAATTAAAATAACTGTAATTTAAATAATTTACATGCTACAGATATTGTAGAGAGATAAGTTGCTGTTAGTTAAAAATACATGCTGAATCCTGTTTTATACATTAAATTGAAATTCAATCTAATTCACAGCTCAAACTTTCCAACTGAGAGAATTTCAAATTTAAGACCAAAATAGATGAACTGGAAACATTCTCCAAGTCAAGTATGCTTCCAGTTTGGCTATTTTGGTCTAAAATTAGAAATTCACTTTAAAATTCACAACAATTCTCATTTTAGAGAATAGCTCTGTTAAACTTTTTATCTAAAATAGTCAAATTGAAAGACCAGTTGGCTTGCAGAATTGCTTCCAATTTAACTAATGTAGCCATGGAATTTGAAATGACCTTTGAATTCATATAATTTTCCTTAGAATTCTTACATTAATGAACCCTGACATTGATGAATTTCTACAACAAAGTAATAGCGTTAATTTTTACATACAATTATTAGAATATTGCCTTTAAAATAGGTCCTTATAAAATATACTGCAAGCAAAGAAACCATTTTATTAATCTGTATTGTATATAAACCAAAGATAAGTTGTCATTTGCAATATATCTTAAATTTTGTTTCCTAAACCATAGCACTGACCTGGCCTTATGCTTTCATTTTTTGTTGTTTGATAACCTAGTGAGAGCTGTCTATATTCAGCATTTGTATGTCTCTAGGTTGGGTTTGTCCTTAGAACATCCTCTGGGACAATCTTTCAAACAACCATTAACCTTTCAGTGAAGAAGCAGTTTGCTACATTTCCCCCGAGTGCAAAATCTCCTGCAGGCTCAGAACATACAATTTAATCATCATTACCTGCACAGCCTACGGATTAGGTCTTCAGAGCGTCGCCCAATGCGATGTGGGAAGTCCACTTTCTCAATTCCTTTCAACACCATGTTATAAATTTTTATAGGGTCTGCTCCAGAAAATGGTGGGCTAGGGGTCAAAACGGAGTAACCATTAGAGAGTTGATAACAGAATCAAAGCGTTAAAAGTACTTAATCACAAATATTGTTTTATTTACATTTTTTTATACGCAGACATTGCTCAAAAATTCGTAAAGATGATGATGTGGACCAACAATGTTCTCTGCTATGCACTTATAAACTACACTTTGCATTTTGGAAGAGTGGTGGACCATTTTTGCTTGATATTTGAGCTAGGTTTTATGTTTGAGCATCACAGTAATGAACGGTTCAAGTCACTCTATAGTTAATTCTAGATGAGCTGAATTAGCTGAATAAGCAGGCTATGGACCAGCAACCTTTAGGACTCAATTAAAAAAATTAATGAAAAAATCTGAAGAAACAGAGGGTCGGCTGTGAACATATCAAACTCTTTGTTTACGAACAGAGATTTTAGCCATTGATTCATCTAGTAACAGATATTCATAAATATGACAGATATCCAGAAGCAATATCCGTCTATATCTCCTCTTCCTAGTGTGAAAATTACTCATATCAAAAAGCACCTGTATCATTTTTATATTGGAAGATATGCTAAGCCTGGCTGCTGTAAGAACACAGAGTATGATTAATTTATTAAGTTATCTTACTATGGTTGGAAGTATGTCTGCAATGCCATCCCAGAAAATGTATCAATGTGTTCCCAAGGGATAATAAATAGTGTTGTGGATTCTCCCATACATTTTTCACATAGCTCTGTAAATAGAAGTGTAAACTGCGGAGGGTTAATAGAGCTAAGCCAGAAGGTCCCAGAAGGAATAGCAGGAAACTTTTGCACTCAGCTAAATAATGTATCAGGAGTAGGTTTCAAAACACGTCAGCATTGTTCTCAGCTAAATGTATATTTGAATCTATGCAATGCATTTTTTTTTTTTTAACCTACGATGAAGGAATTAACTCAGCATATTCTTATATAGGACTATAAGCAATACTTTGATAAATTAATTTCTTTATGGTATTTTTTACATTGGAATATTTTTGACCTACAGATACCGCTTAATACTGGTAATAATAATTACTTAATTTAGGAATGATGCAATGATATTTACTAATTCCTCACTCAGATTTTAAAGACACTCTAAGCACAAGAACCACTGCATGTTAATGTAGTGGTTTTGGTGTAAAGATATTGTTTTTGTACAATGTTTATATTTGTTTACATCTGTCCCTAATAACACCTAGTGGCTGTAAATTGGACAGTTACAGGAGGAACTTCCTATTTCGATGCTTAATCTTTGCAAAACTGATGTCACGCTAAGTACGAATACACAGAAAGCTCCCCGTAGAGATGCATTAGTATAATCATTCGCACAGCATGATGGTTGTTCCCAATACTTCACTCTGGGGCAGCACTGGATTGGCTGAGATCAACGTTAATAATCTTCTGCATGGCATAAAAGTTAAATTAAACCAATATATTTTGGTCTCACCAGGGGGTCATACATCTTAATTGACAGGAAAAAACTCTAATGTTAAAAGTACATTTGTATTTCTAATGTTAGAATTTCCCTTTACATCTAACTCAAGAATATATTAACTTTTTGGGGAATGAAGGAGAGTTGGCAATAAATTGCACAATTTGGGTTGAGTTGAAGAATATCTCCAATATGCCTATATTGACGCTAACAATTCTGCTTTGGTTCTCAAGTATGATGTAAATCTGTAGAGAGAAAAAAACTGAGTAAAGTGGACTGTTACTTGTAGCATTTGGTCACTCACAACCAGGGTTAGGCAAATTGTTTGATGTAACGGTTCTGAAATTTATTGGAGCTGAATGGATTATCTAGGTTTCATGGCAATCTTACCTTCCCGTCAACAATTCGTAGATGAGTATTCCAAGTGACCAGTAATCAGCCCCAAAGTCATGTCCTCTGTTCATGATAATTTCTGGAGCCACATATTCTGGTGTCCCACAAAATGTCCAAGTCTTTTTTCCTGGTCCAATTTTTTTTGCAAACCCAAAGTCTACCTGGAATAAAAATGTATGGCCAAAATGATATATTAAGAAAGCGTAGAAAATTCTCTTGTTTCTTCATATGCAACCCCAGATATTTTAAGGTGGGATATGTTTTGAGATGCATATTTTCTCTCTCTTTTTTTTTTTTATTGTGAGTTAAGTCCCTAGTGGTGTATAGCAGCAAACAAATAAATGGGAGTTTTGTTGCCTCGTTCTTCCTCACTGATCTGCTCTGTCTGTCATATATGAGGGTACTGACATCATACCCTGGGGCCTTCAGTTAGTGAGGGTTCACAATATAGTGTGATACGTATGGACTCCCAGAGTAGCTTATTTCTACTTATACTTACACACTCCACTCTCACCTCCAGTTCTGCTAATTTTCCACCTTGTTTGGTGGCTGTCACCCTTGCTGCACTATTGTGTTTTTGTACCCCACCTCCTCTAGACTGTAAGCTCATTTGAGCCGGGTCCTCATCTAGCAATTGTTCCTGTGTCATTGTGTAATTGTCTCATTTATTGTAAATTCCCCGCCCCCTTTCATAATATTGTAAAGCGCTGCGGAATTAGTTGGCACTATATAAATACCAATAATAATACGAAATCTCTGCCACAGGTGATCTCCTGCTGCCACTACTAGACCACTAACTGAATACTCTATAGTTACTGACCACTATTAAAAATAAAATTGCCTGGTCAATTATTTTAGAAATACTCAAATTTAAATATATCAAAGGCACTTCCTATCTTCATAGAACTATAAAACTACCTTATGAGACATTACACTAAATACTTTTAAGTTGATCACTCAATATAAAAAAGGTATATAGAGGTTCTAGCAAAATAATGTTTTACTTGGCCATAAAATGACCTATTGTGTTTCAACTTAGTCACCAATGAAATAAATCTAGATATTCCAAAAAACACCTTGAGACCTTTCTTAATTCTCCTGCACATTCCTTGTCAATTTTCCTCAATATTCGTGAACTTTGTAAGCTCCTGAACAGAAAATGCACAGTGCTATTATTTTCTTTCCCAGTAAAATTCATTTTTATCATAAACATGGAAACAATTTGAAACATATTTTTCTGTATTTATGGCTTACAACCTCGCCAATCACAATGAGATGGGAGATGAAGAAAGTTCTAGTATACACAGTATCACCTATTTAAATGTGATTCAAATGGTCACACTTGTGTTATTGTAACTAGTGTTCCTTAGAGGGACACAACAGGTTTGTTCACTTCTTTGTTTTTGTTTTTTAAGTAATACAAAGAATAAATTAAATAGAACATACTCACTTTTGTGTGTGTTTTTTCTTTTCTGTAACTTTCACCATGTAACTGGTTAAAAAGCTTTCATCTTTCAACTGAAAACATGCAGCCAGTGGCACACAAGTCCACTGTTGGCTTATTTCACAGGTAAATTAATTAAGTTGTTTTATTATTATTATTATTATTATTATTATTATTATTATTATTATTATAGCAGTCATGCTTGCCACATGCAGAACAGATGCTTACAAAAAGCTGTGCAGAGTGTGACCAATTAGCTTCGTGCATGAAATCCATGAGTGAGACTATTTTTGTGAGATAATTAAATCCAAAACACACCAGTTGTATTTTTTCCATTAAATTAATTTTATTTTTTTTAAATAAAAAAATATGGTGTCAAGTATAGACTGCTATGACTGAGCCCATACTACAAATCAGCATTGATGTCCCTTACAACTGTATTATTACAGCAAAAATAAACAAATACTGCACAATAGGAAAACTCGATGGAGGATATCGGATGTGAGGATATTAATGTATTTAAAAAAAGTAATGTATTAAAATAATGGATATAGTACTGCAAAAGGAAAGGGGCAAGTGTGTGTTAATGAAATGTCCAATTGTCTTGGTATACCATATCAGCTCTGCCAAGCCATCGGTAGTGGTTAAGAGGTTAACACACTGATGAACACACTGATAAATAAACATTACCTTATGTGTCTAGAAGCATGAATTTAATAATGGAGATATTAAAGTAATGCCCCATGGAGAATGCAGAATTTGTATGAGTATAATTATGAATTATGAGCTGTTGCAAATAAATAACCCTTTAATAATCGAACATTTTAAAACCAACCATTTTAATGTATCCCTCGGAATCCAGCAGGAGATTTTCTGGCTTTAGGTCCCTGTAGACAATCCCTCGATTGTGCAAGTAATCAAATGCCTCCAACACACAGCCAATGCAGAATCTAGCAATCCCTTCCTCAAAGGAACCCCTTGGATAAAATAAAAATCATGAATATGGCTTAACAATAATATAATAAAAGATTATCAAAATCGTAGTGGTTTGGATGTTTCGCTCAGCTATTGATACTGAAAATGTAGAACAAATAAACTGGCCTGTCCTTGCACAGGTTGCAGGTAACTTGTATTTAATAGAACATAACTCACTACTGACAGCAACAATTTTTGAATCTTTTCAAATGGTTTTTATTACATTTTCGAAAAACATGGTAAATACCACTAGGGAACAGTGAATATTGTCCTGCTAACTTTTTTTTTCTCTGGTGTTCTGCTATCAAAAAGAAGACACAAAAAGAAGCAAAACTTAAGTGCAACATTAAACAAATTTCCTAATACAAGGTACTACTGCTTGTCTAGGAATGCACATGATATTTTTGGTCCATTGGCTTGTGGGACATGTCTACTTTCCTACGGCCATGTTTTACTGGTTTGTTCAAGTCAAAACCTTGGGGTTTATCAGGCAATAATTTGAAATATATGGGGCCTTCAGCCCACCCTGTGGCCATGGGTGGGCTATTACATAAAATGAACGGTGGCACATAGTGTCCCCATTATTTATTGGTGCTCAGTTGGGGCTCTAAAAATAATAACATTGTCCCGACAGCCCTCTCCCATGGGTGATGATGGGGTCCTAAGTAATAAAGCCTATTGTCTCTACCGAGCCCCACACATTAGCGCTGGGTGGGGGCACTAAATAATACATTGGGAAGTGGATCGGACCTATTGTCCACCCCAAACCCCACCAACTGATGGCAGATGGGGGCCCTAAATAAAAAGAGGGGGGTCCAAAATCCCTATCAGCACCCACCAAATGATGGCTAGTGTGGGTGATAAGTATTAAAGTCGGGAGGTGGACCTATTGTCCACCCCAGCCACCACTCACATTATGCTCAGTGTCTACACTGTGCCACACCACCGTACTTCACAAGTATTTAAAAAGAAAAATCCCTATTTTGGGCTCAAATCTCTCAGTGCCCCTTTCTATCCTCATGTTCCTCTATTCTGGGAGCTCCATGATTTTCCCAAGTTCTTTCTAAATGTATAACAGAGCTTCACAGCAGTAATACTCCAACTACAATAAATGTGTTTAGAAACCAGTCTGTGTAAAGATACATTGCCCTTCTTCTAAATTACATTTTAGTTGCATTAATTGTTAACAGTAAGTCAAGTAAAATTTCTCAGAACCGCCCCATCCCTGTCCCACTTTAGGAACTATGCCCTACTTCCACAACCCCTGTTATTCCCAACCACACACCACTCTGACAGACTAATTCTTGAGATGAGCTAAACTAGAATTGTTAAACCTTTACGTGCTTTCTGCCTATATACCGGCACAGGTACCCTGAAACAGGAAACTTAAGAAACATTACATAAGTTACATCCTTATTTTTTTACAACTTTAACATTTTAACAAATTCAGTATGTAATAAAATATAATTAAAGTATTTAAATTAGCTTGGTTGCTTGCATGTTTAATCAAGGTCACACAAGATTGATTGGTACTACTGTAACAGTATTCACACTAAAATTGCAGTAAATATTCACTTCATTTAATCAGGGGATCCTGGCATTTCACACTAACCATTCCTATATTTCTGCACGACAGCTTTAATGTCTGCACCTAATATCTGTCAGCTTATCAATGTCAGTATGGACTGCTTGAGAGTCTGAGGTCATGAAGAAGCATTTACAAGATTCAAGGTAGCAATTATTGTATCAGGATCTATCATTATTTTTTCTTTTCTTGCAATGAAAACTCCGCCAACTGTGACGTTTCTGAGATAACGATCAGCATCAAATTCAGGGTATGTGAAAACCAATATATGCAAATACCAGTTATGTCACACGTACCATAAATATAATGTACAGAAATAAAAAAAAAATTCATGTCTGTTATCCTGGTATTTTCTGCTAGTAATGGATGTATTCTGCTGAATAAATAATGTAATCTGGTGGGAGACACACTATAGTAGCTCCTATTGGAATATCTTGTCTGGCATAAACTTAGGTAAATATTTGCATTTGAGTTTAAGGCATGGTAAACTTAGGGTTAAACAAATTAACAAATTGTTAACTAACAAATTGTTAACTATTTTATGGGTTCCAGTACTGTGCTGCAAAGTTGTTCTCAAATTGGACAACCAGAACAGATTTTTTTAAATCATGAGACTTATTCAATAGGCAGTGAAGAGTTGTGAATTAATATCCACAGTTTTATATGTGGGTCCAGAAGAACGTGAATTTTTACTCCGGAGAGAATGCCCAGCAATTCTTGGGATGTGGGATTTGAAAATAGTCATGGGTCAACTGTCCTTAGAGAAATGGAGACCTCTTGTCAGGCATGCGGGCTAGAGATTTTTGAAACATTGAAACTGCAAGACTATAAAGATTATATCAGCTATTTAAAGATGTATCAATAATCCTATTCATGGACCTGAAACAGTGCACTTCTCAAATGCCAGCCGACCACTTTAGAAAATTATAGTTTAGGGATTTTGCTAGCTCAACGGAATGGGAGCAATGCATAACATAGGTCAGTGGGAGGAGGAACGAGTGAAAACATTGGAGAGCAGAGATTGGGGAAGTATGTTTTTATGTTTCTATGTTTCATTAAGTAAACAAAAAAACTTAAATGTGTGTCACCGTACAAGAGCAACTGTACAAACCCATGTTTAGATGGTATACTTCCCCAGTGAATTTATTCCGTAGGAAAAAAACCTGAGTGACCAATGCTGGAGAACATGTGACTAGGGCTGTATAAACAAAGTGATTTAACTCCTAAATGGTAGAGAATTGAGCAGTGAGACTGCAGAGGCATGATCTACAGACCAAAATGGTTTAATTATGCTAACATTGTTTTGGTGCTTATAGTGTCCCTTTAAGCATATGACAAAAGACAACTACTTAACAAATAAGCTTACTGCTCAGAAAAGGAACACACCTTCTGCCTTTGAGAAACTTTGGCTTCCCCGGGTGGTGTATGAAAGACAATAGGTTCTTGCTCATTTTTGTTTGCCTGGGCTCCCAGTTTTTGTCTCTGCAGCAATCTCCTATTCCCCTTTATCGCTTACTAATTAACTCTTCTATTCTTTAATCCCTAGCCCCTATCTTTCCTTCTTATGCTCGATTGGAGCAGAACCAATATTCACACATAAGTGCACTTTTTAACAGCCCAATGAAGAGAGTTAACTCTGTTCAACTTTATTAGTACATTACAACTGGAGTGCAGGATGGAACAGAATCTTGACATTATAGTGCTGTAAACAGGAAATGAACGGATCACTGTAAATGTGTTAATTTATGGTAATATGCTGATGTTTACAATGTGTTACCTTCTGTCTAAACCTAAATAAAGAATGAGAAGAAAAAAAAATTACCATATTTCCAATAACACTAGATGTCAGGGGCGTTTTTCATATAGTTTTCTTATTTTTCCCATTTTATTTAAAATCACAGTTTATTAGTATTCTGGTGCTGGCTGTTGATTCTGTGATTGTTTTTGCTCTGTGACTTCCTGTAAGTGTAGAGCTTAACCTGTGCATGGTAATCTTCATCCCTCTGAAAACTGTAAGGGTTAAGCAATACGGGGCAGTAGGAGTATTCTCAATGATTAAAGGGGTATCCTTGCCTTAGGGTGTAAAGTCAGATGGAAACTTAACGCTTGTGGTTCCCATCCATTAGCATATATAATTTGTATTGTTATTTTCATCTAAAGAAAAACTAAAATTTGGAATCGAGGCTAGAAGGATAAAGGAAGGGTTTGATGAAGAAATGTTACCCTAACAATTCATAGAGGTAAACAACTCACGTGTCTCGAAGAATACTCCAAAGCTCTCCCCCAAGACACACCTCAAGAAGCATGTAGACATATTTGGCATCCCTGAAAGTCCTGTAGAGCCTAGAGAAAAACAAACAAAAAAAAATAACCCTAACATCTGTCACTCGAATTGAGCTGCCAAGAATCGAGATAAATAAACTGCAGAGCACTGTTTAAAGTCATTAATATCCTACTGCGTCTGATGTATTCATAAGCAGCATTGTGTGTTTACTGAACAATCTTATAATTATTAAGGACGTCTATTGTAAAAGCATCTGTTCGGACTGAAAATTAGTGATTCTGCCCTGAATTCCCTCCTAACACTCGAGTCTGGGAAAATGACATATGTTTGCTAGTTTATTTAAAACGTATTGTAACAGAATTATTATTCAAACAAAAATTATACCAACTTTTTCAGCACAGAGGCTCCCTTGGCACTGCTTACCTGTCCTCCCCCTGCAACATCATAGCATGGTTTTTCTACGAGATGGCCAATTCCACTGTTCCTCAAAGAGGAGCACTGGGGATACCCAAAGGAAAGTATTGTATTACTTGCCACATTACTGATTTTTACTCCGTCAGTGCAACAGAATTCCTTCTAGTAGCTTTCAGTAGGACAGCCACTAAAGGTTGATTTAACCTTGATTAACCTGATTTAACATTGCAGTTTCTAAAAAATTTCAGGGTTTTACATCGCAGGGCTATTGCACACAGCTCACTTCATTTAGACTTTAGTGTACGTCCCTTTAAGGTGCAAAAACTAAAGTTTTACTTGTCATATATATTGTATGTTTAGTAACAAGCATTTCAATTTAAAATTGACCTTCTTTTTTTGTTCTATTTAAAGGTCCATACATTTCACATTTTGAGTGGCTCTTTGGTGTTAAATGGATACTGTAGGAACAGTAACTGCTTCATCTAATTGAAATAGTTATAGTAACCTGAGTCCCCTCAAGGTGTCCTTCTATCAAATTTTTGTGTGTTTTAATGGAATGTGCGAGTCCCTAACAGAATATTTAGATTCTTGCTGTTTACCTGGTTCCATCGCTGCGTCTCTTGCTCACCTCTGCGAGGCCCCATGCAGGCATGCACTGGAGTTCTGGATGGAGTTTAGCTCGGTGGGTCTTCCTCAGCAGCTTCCTGTGTGGTGCTCTTCCAAGCGCCGGCAGCAATCAATACAGATGCCACGACTTGCAAACCACTCCAGATGTAGCTCCCCTCGGGCTGGAGGAAGTGACCACTAGTCACTAGTGGGGGTGTGAAAGCCTGATATCGGCATTCATAAAGGGAAAGGGTGATATGTTGAGGGAATATGAGTGTCACTCCTTCTCCCTCACTTGTACAATGTTCTAAGTGCTAGATCAGTTGTATTGCTACTCCCCTTTGTTGCTTGACCTTTCTGCCTGAATACTCATTTAGGAACCTTTGCTGCCTGGACCCATGTTTCTGCTATACTGACCTTGTCTTTGCTTTGCTTCTATTGGTACCTACTGGTTTAGCAAGTGATTGCCTACTACTGAATTCTGAGCTCTTGCTGTATTATACTATGGCAAGCACATTCCTTCTGTGCTCTTTGGCTAACGAGAAAGGATTGACCTGAGTAGTAATGGGTGTTGGTAATTGGCTTAGAGTGTCAGTTAGAGTGTCAGCTCTCAGCCTATCACAGCACCCATTAAAAACATTAATATGTATGTTTAAGGAAGAGTGTAATCTCTACTTTAGACATACCTCTAGTGGAGGCTGGGAAGTGGGCTCAGATCCTCATTTAGTGTTAAACTACTCGAAAATGGTTTAAAATGAATCTGAGGGATGGTGCCAGAGGATGTAGCAGAGAGCTAATTTTCCACAGCTAAACTCCACCAAGTACTTTATGAGGATGCAGGAACAAGTAATAAATCCAATAGAATATCCAGCACAATCAGCAATCCAATCCAATAATATCCCATCACTTTCCCCAATCACTGGACGACACACAGTATCAGGAGTAGAACTGAACTTTTAATTACACAACCTTCTTTTAAAGCATTCTCCCATGCAAGGGAGGGATTTACAGTAATTACATAATACACCAATCATACACGAGTTGCCACCCACACATCCCCTCCCCTTAGTGTGACACATAATCCCATTATGTAAGACACAGTTCCCCTTGTTTTCTGGATGTACCCCTAAACCTAGGAGTACCCCTTTAAATATTACATCCCCTGGTAGCCCTGATCTGGGTGAGACAAATATCCAAAAATCACCCAGATCAGATCAGGGGTTCAGGGGTTATGGGGGTTTAAAGTTTTGTGGAGGTCCCTATAGGCCCACTGAAGCATGGCTTTCCAGCCCAAAGCAGTTCCAAGTAGTCTGGCAGTGTGCCTGGGACAACGCCCTGCTTGAGAACAATGGGACAGGAAACGGGGGAGGGGTACACCTTCCTATACACAGTCTATACACAGTCTAATAGAAGTCCATACACTGTGCTTAAAGGGCCAGTAGCCGCATAATAAAAATCTATCATGCCCAAATACTGTCTTTAAAGGGCAATACCCCCAGGGCCATAGTCACATGGCAGGAGGCGGGCAAGCAAGCCCCTCCAAAAGCTCATGGCAAACTCTCTTAAAGGGGTGAGTTTGCTACAGAGGACTTCACACACTACAACCAATTCAATGATATAAAATGGTTACAGTGCCTACAGTGTCCCTCTAACATTGATAACTGATTACTACAGTACAATACGAGTATTTTATTTTCTATAACTCTTATTAAAATGGTAACATAGTAACAGGTTTAAGTCAGTCGAATGATGAGAGCATGCAAATTCTGACTGTGGGAGTAACTCATTTCTGTGTAATTTACTGTGGGAATCTGTGTAAGGTTGATCCTGGGGTGATGAAGATAATGTACATAGACTGATCAGACCAGGGGTGCACGTAAGGTAGATCCCCAGATGTTGTAGAATAGCTTTCTAAAGGCATGCAAAGCATCATGGGAGTTGCAGTTCTATAATATCTGAGGATTTACCTCTTGGGCACCCCTGTATTCGACCAATATATATGCTTAGGATGGCTGATGGATTTCCACAATGGAGATCACTGTGTGTAACTTATGAGAATGCTTACTGGTTGACTATAGTTCCTTATTCAAATTACATCGTCAACCGCATAAAGACCTGGTTAGGATGGCTGGTGAGAATGGAATGCATTGTTTGACATAATGAATATATTACCTGATTATAAACGGACAGTTAATCTGCTGTAAAATGTTTTTCTCCCAGTAAACATGTTCCTGTTGATGTGTGTCTACAATGTGTTTTTTCTTAATACATTTTAGTGCAAATGTCATGTCTTCATCTTTTAATTTCACCTGAAAATAAAATGGAGTGATATCAGCTTGTGTCTAAGACAAATCAAATGATCAATTCGTTTCAGTATATGTGCATCTAGATTTTGCTGGCCATTGGCACTACACCAGGCACAGTTCCTATATGGACCATCACCACATCACATACTCTATATAACTCTGTGGTGTCCACAGGCACACAAAAAGGGGCTACAGCCCAAAGGTTAATTTTATGTCCCCTCCCACATATATTTACATTAGATCCTTCTAAACCACACTCTATGCTAAATCTTTGAATACACCTGTATTTATAAACTCTGCACCTGCTGTATTAACCCTACACCGTGCAATATTACCTTGCACCACAACATTAACCCCAAACTTGCAGCATTACTCATACGGTATGAAGACCCTGTACCCACAACAATATTCCCCAGTTGTATGGTGCTTTAAAGTGACTTTTTGTTTTAATAAATTATGTACTAGGAAGGGATCATTCTGTCTCAGTACTAGAGGGGACTCGGGCTAACAATAAAAGGGTGCCTAAATCAGACCAATGGTTTTTTTTAGGTTCCCACCTGGGGCTATAGCCCAAGTCAGCCCCTCTTTAGCAACACTCTGGTGGCCATTATGGAAGTATTACTCAAAAACAGCATCACTTTGTCCTGATTCACAGCTCCAGAAATCATATAGTTACCTACATGGTTCTCAAATTGTATTTTATATCAATCCATTTCTACATGTTCTGCATTTTTTACATTTTTTTTTTATATTTTCCATACAAGCATTCACTACCAGCACTACTGCCAAGATGTTTATGTTTGTTATACTCTACTTTGCAATCTAATGCTCACATGGAGTCTCATTACACTTTGCAGGTAATACAAGCATGAAGAATGGAAAACAGTTCAGATGTAATGCTTACTTTCTATTGCCTTCTTTTAGGTAACTATATTTCTATAATTGCCTTTTGTGCTCAATTTCCATGGAATTCGCTCTCCCATATAAAAATTACTTTGCATCTCTATCATTTCTCACTTTGCTTTTAACTAGTAAATGGATTTTGCTGCATTTAAATGTAATGCTTTAGAGCACTGTGTTATTGATACGATAATCCTGACTGGTGGACTGGTGCAATAAATATGCATAAATAAATACTCTAGATATTCATTGAAATGGTTGTGTTATAAACAAAAACCAAGATATCATCACTTAATACAATTTTATCATGTTATGGTCTGTGCATTCATCAGTTAGTTTTTTGTTTTGTTTTTTTAAACATGTTGATTAATTCCCCTGCATAACAACAGTATAAGAGGACACACTGTATGAACTAAAAAAGTACATTGATACATTTTCTTGTATATGATAAAGAAAATAACTGTGTAATATTTTGTTTTTCTTTTGTTTTCTCTACACACGGTACGTGGGCTGGCTGTTAACACAGCACTCAGCAGCTGGCACTGTAGGTATGGATGACATCACATTAAATTAGGGTGCGCACCCGATAAAAGAACTAAGCTTTAAATAAAAATACTAATTTAACAAAAGATATGCAAAATACACATTTCTGCTCTAATGATAAAAAGGTGTATAAAGAGGTTTCCTTTAAAAACATAAGCTAATCCAAACTCACACAAGTGAGTTTAAACAGGAGACAGGTAGGGCAGCTTGGCCCTTCATTAGGGTGTGCCACGGTGCATGCTTAAGATGTCACTACAGAGTGAGCCAAGAGGGAGCTGAGTACAGCTAAAGACTCGTTGCTGACTCCCTATGCATATATAAATTAGACTATGGGAAATTGAAATTACATCTTATTCATTGTCTCAATGTTTATTTAAAAAAAAAAAAACAATACTTAAAGACTCTCTAGGCACCAGAACCTTGGGAACATAACTAGTGGTTTTGGGACAGAGATTGTCTCTGAGAAAATAGAGTGTTTACATTGCTGCCTACCGTCACTTCTAGTGGCTGTCACTCTAAGCCACTAGAGGGGCTTACTTGTTGTAGTCCTGCATCGAAAGGACCGATGTTCTGCATCTCCACACTCTGCATGGAGGTTCCAAACATTCCCCATAGAGATGCACTGAGTGATTGCCACACATATACAGTAGTCTCCCAATGTTTCCTTATGGGAAAGGATAAGATTGCATAAAATAATCAATATTGATAATCTCAAATATTGGAGGAGTGGAGAGACCTGGAGGAGGGGGTAAATAGGTAAATAACTTCTGTGGGACCTAAATCCAACTTGCTAGTTCTGTGGGACCTGAATCCAACTTGCTAGTATAACACTCTAGTGCTACATGTTTGTATTCTTAAAGCAAGAGTGTTCCTTCAAAATTATACTTAATATTTTAAATACCTCAAATCAGCTCTTTATCATTTAAAAAGCTATTATATTACATTGAAGTGCTATATGATTTTGGTGAGAGATGTTTTATACACATTCTTTAGGTTTTAGAGAAACCTTAGATTTTTTTAAATGAAATTCTCCAATCTGTCTTACCAGTTCAACACGTCCAAATCCTCCTGTTCCAAGAGTTGTGATGACATCTAAATAACGGAATGGTGATGTACTGGAAAACCTGGAAACCAGCTCCCTCAGCTGGTTGACCTCTGAGTTATCCCGAGAAATTGAATGATGGAGACTTTTTCGTCTATAAGACCAGAACACACCAAGCTCAGTTTTAAATATTAATCATAATGTTTCCCCATTAAAAATAGATAGATTATACAGTCTCCATTGCATGTATATTTAATTGCTTATTTCACGACACACTAGCAGAAAAAGAAAATGAATTAATTCTCCAAGTGCACTATAAAATAAACATTTGGGGTGTTGGGTAATACACTCCAATCATGATACTAAACTTCACCTTCTAATATTCCTGTATAAATATACTATGACTGGTCAAATTGAAATGGGCAGAAAGTTCAATATTCACCATACTTTGCAGACCCCAATTTGGATAAGCTTTTCACACGGTTTAATATGTTTGGATAAACTTTTTAAATGATTTTGATATATTGAATAATATCATTTTCAGAAATGTTTGTATATATTGATATATTTCTTTATATATGATATTTTAATATTTAGAAAAAATTATTTTAAAAGTTTAGCCAAAAATATTACATAATTTGAAAAGCTTAACCAATAATATAAAATTGAAAAATTCACTAAATTATGTGTTGTTCAGCTGAACACAGACAGGTATATTCACTGCGTAAGGGATTGTAATAAATTGAAAACTAAATTTCGAAAGTCAAGCTAAAACAGCTAGTCTGTGACTGCATGACTAACCAAAATGTTTTAATTCAAATTTAAATTTCCCACAATTCAGTGCTTAGTGAATAATTTGCATGTATACTAATATAAATAAGTTTTAAAACACATTAAAACTTGATTTTTCTATTACAAAAACTCACGGTTTGGCGAAAAAGTCCCATGAAATTTATTCTTCCACAAATCTTTTTCCATACACATGGAACAAGACAGAATCCACAAGACGTCACACACAAATGGATGAGGATGTTTAAAGTGACTTTTTAAAATGCTCATTTGTATGCCTGCCTTGAGAATCCTTAAGATGTGTGAGATCCATTGATGACTCTATCTTTTTTGCAATCATCTACACTGTAAGATATACTAAACACCAATCCCCTGTGTAAGACTTCTGCAATGCAATTTCCACCACAAAAATGTGCTAGATGTGAAGTGAAATGCAACATATGAGAAGAATACAAATAGGTTCATATTATTACATCAAGGGGGTTCTTATACTGCATGTCACAGTGCAGATTGAGTTATTAACACAGTCATGCTAGAACATATTGTCTTTGTTCCATTTTGTCCTGGTTTTCCCATTAATATTTTGCTTATATTTTGCCAATATCTAATTCTAGGAATACAGCAAATGTGTTATCTGTCATATAAATGCATGGAATACAAACACATTCTGACACAACATTGGCAAGCTGGAACATGTGCAAATATTAATTTAGCCCAATAACTATTTTTTATGCATACCAGGGAATTAATTCTTAACCCATAAGCACATTTTTTAAATATTACACAATTTCATGTTATGTAGTCAATCCAAACATGATTTTTTTACAGGAGTATAAAGAAGTGGCACCTAGGTATAGTAAGATAAGTATAATAAGAACCAGGGCTACAGTAGCCAACTCTGTACTAACTCTTTAGATGCCACATGAAAAGGAAGAGGTACTCAGAAGGCCAGCTCAAATGAATTGTTTTGTCACACAACCATTGGAGTAACTACCATGGTCGCAGGGGTCGCAGGAATGTAGAACACAGCACAGCATCTCCCCTCCTGCCAGTCACTGCATGTAGAGTGGTCAAGCGGATCACAAAATGACAGGAAGTGCTCACTGACAGAGCACTTCCTGTCAGACCTGGTACTGTGGTCCACTCTGAGGTGAGCAGTTACGGAAGGGCCAATGGAGGAGAGGCTGATGGGGCAGTATAAGAAATGGTGGGACTGGGAGGAGAACATGAGACACAAGGTGGGGCGGGGGGGATAAATGAAACACTTGGAGGGTCTGGGAAGGAGAGATTGAAACACATGGAGGGGTGGGGGGATGAGACACATGGGGGGGGGGCAGGGAAATTTCTATTTCCTATATTGCTCACAACTCACTTGATGTGGCATTGTTAAACTAATGGGACATCACTGCATACAAATATGAGTATTTTATTGCACTAAAATCTAACAGCATTATGACATTCACAGTTAAAATGCCAGGCAGAACAAAATGTCTTAATTTCTCACACTTTAAAAAATTTTTTTTTATGTATATTAAATTATGTTTCATGTATAAATGTTTGATATAAAATATAAGCCCAAATTCTCCTGAACACAGTGATTTATAATTACTGTGGGTGCACTTAATATGAAAGAGATAAATTATGGTTAAAGAGACTTATATAGCTCAAATTCTAGGTTTTGTTTTGGTTCTGGACTTGGACAATTGCCTCCGTTGTTAAGGGGTTAACATACATGAAGTTGCACACTGCTACAGAAGGATAGAGGGCTCTGCTTTTATGAGGTTACAATTTTGTAACAGGATGAGAGTGAAAATGGTGGCTGTACTGACACAGGTCTTTACTCTTTATCATGCGCATCTCTGTGTATATCATATGCTTAGAAATCATCTAGAAAGAATGATGGGAATCATATCAGAATAAGTCAACCATTTACTGTAGAATGACATACTGCTTGTTGATTATTTCCTGCACCTGTGTTTGTAATGCATGGAGATAGGCGTTGATTTTCTGTGAACAAATATACCTCTGTGCCAATCTCAAGGGCTTCAAATTCAGCCAGCCTTGTCCCATGTTCTACCATGATATGGAATGCCTCTAAACCAGATTGGTTTGAATTAAGAATTATATCCCTCACTTTTGCAGTGTACTTTAGTACAGTCTTTAGTTTTAGGCTTGGTAGTATAACGGTAGTGTTGTTTTTCAATTAATGTCTGTGGAGACCACCTTCACCAAGCAATCAGGTTTCCTTTTAGAAAATTGTCTAAAGGCTATACAACATCTGACAGCTGAAAGGACTAACAGTCTCTGGAACAGTATCTATGTACTCTCATACTGGACCACTAGAATACCAAACCTGGTAATTTAACCCATTACTCTGGGCTGAAATGGTATGGGTTAATGCTAACCATGACTTGTCTCAATACACTCCATTCTTCACATGAGTATCCTTCAATAGTTCTTTCTTAAAGAATCCCTGCACTGAATGACCTTTTACTAGTGCTACAGTCCATATGGGTATAAGTTAGTTGCACCCTGGTTAGGTACTCATTAGTCTGCCCCTATGTACCAAGTGGGTGACAGATAATAATTGTCTACTCAGAATATACAAATTGTGTCCCTTCCAATACTGACTCCTGGATACATTGGTCCTTACAAAATAATCCATTGCATTTCAATGTATATCATGATATATTTGATGCAGAATGCTGTAAAATGACCTCACTTTATACTAACATAGATGTCAGAGCCACTACAGAGCTGTGCATCATCATTTGTCCCCGTGCTTGTACCTTCCACCAATGCGATTGTTGATTAACACTATTTACAAGTGGCTTGCTGTGGTACCTATTTAACTGACAATACATTTTTCATTACACGTGTTTATCGCGATTCTAAACATTGACATCCCTTCTGTCTTGTTTTGGGGTTTTTTCTATTATTTGTGAACCTCTATATTTCATTAACCTCAGTCATGAAACATTTTCTCTTTAGTCTGTGTTTAGCCTTTTATGTTTCTCTTACCTATGGCTATTATATAATGCCCGACCGCTATAAGAATTATGTTTCTCCTACCTATGGCTATTATATAATGCCCGGCCGCTAAAAGAATTATGTTTCTCCTACCTATGGCTTTTATATAATGCCCGGCCGCTATAAGAATTATGTTTCTCCTACCTATGGCTATTATATAATGCCCGGCCGCTATAAGAATTATGTTTCTCCTACCTATGGCTATTATATAATGCCCGGCCGCTATAAGAATTATGTTTCTCCTACCTATGGCTATTATATAATGCCCGGCCGCTATAAGAATTATGTTTCTCCTACCTATGGCTTTTATATAATGCCCGGCCGCTATAAGAATTATGTTTCTCCTACCGATGGCTATTATATAATGCCCGGCCGCTATAAGAATTATGTTTCTCCTACCTATGGCTATTATATAATGCCCGGCCGTTATAAGAATTATGTTTCTCTTACCTATGGCTATTATATAATGCCCGGCCGCTATAAGAATTATGTTTCTCCTACCTATGGCTATTATATAATGCCCGGCCGCTATAAGAATTATGTTTCTCTTACCTATGGCTATTATATAATGCCCGGCCGCTATAAGAATTATGTTTCTCCTACCTATGGCTATTATATAATGCCCGGCCGCTATAAGAATTATGTTTCTCCTACCTATGGCTATTATATAATACCCGGCCGCTATAAGAATTATGTTTCTCCTACCTATGGCTATTATATAATGCCCGGCCGCTATAAGAATTATGTTTCTCCTACCTATGGCTTTTATATAATGCCCAGGAACAGATGAATAATATTTATTAAACCATTTTTTGAACACAAAGGCATTTGTTATAAATGAATCGCTTCCTGAATGAATGTGACATTGACACAGATTCACTACACATTTCATCTACCAAGCTGCAATGTTTTTCTGTTTCTCTGTCTTCTGTGTTCTTGAGCTAGTACACAAGAACACTAAATAGTGTTTTTTTTCTCTTCTCTTTATGAAATGTATGTGCAATCTATCTTCCCCTAATGTCGGCCTCTGTGGAATTGCTCTTTCTTTCAATGGGATCACTTTATTTGCGACAGTAGAGAATTGTTCCCATAAGCATAGCATATCAGCGATGTTATAGCATTATTATTAAGAAAATATATTTAAATGTAATACCTCTGTCTGGAAGCATTGTATTGTTACTTTCTTTTTGTCTTGTTTTGCACAATCTGTATTTTATTGTAGGTTATGTAGATGTAACTTCTACACATATACATACTAGAAACTGAAATGAAATATAACATATTAAAGGTGCTGTTCATTTCTCCTTATATCTTGTGTGTCCCATTCTAGGATGTACATTCCCTACAGAGAGATATGACCCATATAAGACAGATAAGCCTCTAGGATACAGAGGCCTATATATATATATATATATATTTATATATATATGGAGGGCAAATATACTCCTGTAAGAAAATGCTCGTTTGGGTATAAAACTAAAATAAAGTCTCAGTAGGATCACACTGTGAGAGATTGACTATATATTTCTTACAGGAGTCTCAACGGTTATTTTTAATTCTTTTTATTTATTTTAATCTGGGCCTTCAGGATAACATTAAACCTTTAAACATACTGAATGCATATTTTACTGGTTCTTTATATGCAGCCATTTTATTAGACATTTCTTCTACCAGAGCCTCCAAGCAGCACAATTCTGTAGTTTAGTGTCTAAGGTAGCCTAGAATCAGAATGTACCTATTATTTATTTGTCTCATAGTAAGCTCCTTGGATAAAAGTCAACTATTTGTCAAGTGTTCTGAAAAGTAACATACATTCCATAATTTTGATCCTATTGATTAAAGTGTTCTAAACATGATCTAAAAGCCAACGTTCAAAAAACACACACATTTAGTGTGGCAGAACAAAACAAAAAGTGAAATAGAACATGAATACTCAAAAATAATGATTAAGGTGCAAAATAAGCAACTGGTGAGAAAACCCAACAGATTTAATAAATTGTTCCAAAATGTTGCTGAAAGGTAGATATACGTGATGGCAACACTTTGATGAATCTCACACATTGTGTTAAAGAATGTAGTTAAGTCACAGTAATGCAGATTAGTGTATGTATCTCCTATGTTAAAGGGTTACTCCAACTGCCATGACCACTTCTGCTTTTAGATGTGGTCTTGGTGGTAGGAATCTATATTTCCAGTGTTTCTGTTGAGAGATATTTGCACTTTTGTGCCGGGAGCTAGACATACCCCTAGTACACGTGACCTATGCATAGCACAACTCTGTTCTGGACTGCCTAATGTCAAGTTTATGAAAAAATATACGTCTATCATCCGCATGCACAGCGTGCTGGCAACAGACATGGTCAACTTCTCCCTTGCAGACAGTGCTGCTTTCTAGGGAAGCCAAGCTCTCTCCTCCCTCCTGCCTCCCTCCCTCCCTCCTTTCTAAGTCCACCCTTCCCCGTTTCACCTCTTTCCTCCGTCCGCATATATGCTCTGAGCTGGGCAAATGGTCCAGTCAAATGCTTCTGCTTGAGAGATTGATACGATGGCAGAGCTGACCACAGAGAAGGTGTGGAAGGCAGTGTTTTAGGCCAAAAACTGTGATAGACCTACTTGGTGGGCCCTTATAACTCTATACAAACTAAGGTGAAAAAAGGGTTATAGTAACCATTTAAAGTTATTTAAGGATCCAGTAGTACTTGGGTTCTTTGACATAGTGATGTATACATCATAATATGGATATATGGTGTAACTAAAGCCCTGTGGTTTTCACTTAAAGGGTCACTATACTCACCAGAACCACTGTAGCTCAATGTAGTGGTTCTGATGTCTATAGTCTGTCCCTCGAGGCTCAGCATGGTAAACTCTACCTTTACAGAGAAAAGGCAGTGTTTATATTGCTGTCTAGGAACACCTCTAAATGCTGTCACTCAGGCAGCAATTAGAGGTGCTTCATTGTCCAATGTGGAGCACTGGCTTTCTGAATGTTCCCCATAGAGAGGCTCATGATCAAAATTGATGATCTCAGCCATGGAGGCGGAGCCATACTGGGCCTGTTATGGCGAGACCAGTGCAGCATGGGGAAAAAAAATGAGTTGAAACACTATAGTGTTCCTATAAATGTGTTCAGAACAAGATTAAAACTATAGTTTGTGTTTCTAACAAGTTAATTCTGTATGATTTTATTTTACATTTAAGGGATACTCTTGGCATTATAACCATTTTATTTATTAAATTAGTTTAATGCTTCCTCCTTAGCCAAAGCAGCACAAAGGGAATGTGCTAGGGATGGGGGATATTATTATAAACCTTCCTGACATCAAGTTAGCCAGCTTTAGCTTGCTATTACATGTGCATAAAATATAGGAAAATACCAGGCTCTTAATTTATAATGGATTTATTTTCATGTCTAGATCCAGATTCTGTAATAAGTTCCGTAATAAATTGCATGCTGAAACTTCCGTTTTTTTTCTTTTCATTTTCTCTAATGTTCCTCTCAGTATATTGAACTGGCTTTAAATATTTTATGAAATCTAATTGTTTATTTATTTATTTTTAACTTTTTTTTCTAATTACATAGTGACACAAGAACATGTTTACTCAACTCTAGCATAGTCACTAAATACAAGCCACTTGCAAATTTCAAATAGTTTCTACATTAATATAATTCAGATGCATCTTAAAAGCAGTATATATGTCAGCATAATGTGAAAAGGGCATTTTTTATTCAACTTTAAGAACACTATCCAGAAAAGCAATATATTTGAGACATGCAATGCAGTGGGAGTTTTTTTTTTTTTCCACCCTTTTATCCTTGCGGCCCAAGTAACAGATTATACAGCCACGTTTTCATTATTTTCCATCAAATGTCATTTAAATTTGAAAATAAAATGATTTTGAAGGCATTCTGAGCCCAAACAGCACAATTGCTAACTGAACTTTGAAAAGCACAGGCCATCTTGCTACCTTTGGTAACAGGAACAGTTAAAACTTAAACTGAAGAAACAAAACAAAATGGACATATTGTCAGTATACAAGTAGAGGATCGTGGATAACAACGGGGCTGTGTGGAGATGGTAGAACATTTTTTCCAATTATTTCTATGTATTTATTTACAGATTTTTCATTGCTTGTGTAATGCATATTGCGCATAGATGTATGTCAAAATATACAATTTACACAAAAAAAAATAACACAGGTGAACTTAAAGTTATAGACATAAGGCGAAGCTGAAAAAAAATTGTACATACAAAAAAAACAAAATGGTAGCAATATAAATAAAAGCTAAATAGTTATAGCAGTTAATATAATTATGTAATATGAGGGAAGAAGTTGCAATTCTACCTTTTACATATTCTTATATCTGTCACTGACAAAATTAATAAAATACATAAATAAAAAAATAAAAAGATAACCAATTATACCTAAGACAAAAGGAAAATTATTTACTTTAAACTGGCAATAAGGTTTCTTCTTGTATTTACAAACTGTTAATAATATTCATATTAACAATTATAGCCCTAGATATATTACTTTGCCAAGAAGCATGAATATACTTTTTTAATTGCCTCTACTGAAATTATAGCACAGCTAGGGAAAGAACTGCATCTCATTATTATTCTTACTGTAATTTACCCTTTTCGCAAGTCTTGATAATGACCTCTTGTCCTTTGTAATGTCCTGTTAACGAACAGGACACTAGATAGATGATTTCATTGTCCCTGTTAATTTTTATATAATGCTTTTATGTCCATATTGAGATATAACTTTAATGTACACATGTGCAAGTTGTGTAAGCCTTCCTTTATAACTAAAAAAATTCCATTCCATTTATTCTAATTTCATTATAACCTTCTTGAAAAACATAGGAAAACCAAATAAATTGTGGTGGAAAATTACTGAATGTCATGATAACAGTTGAAATGATCTATATGACATTAAATAGATGCATAATATTCTGGAGATGTTTGAAGTTTGTGGGCTGTTTCAAGCACTCATATGAGATATAAGTGTTAGTTGAATTTGTGTGTTGGCAAACTACCACAAATGAGGCAAAAAGCCATTAAAATAATCTGTCAGAGTTCAATGTGTGAAAACTAGAGTTGTCAAATTCCTAATTTCACAAATGTCACAAAACGTCTTGAAATAGTTCAGCATGGGACGTTGCTTTATTTGGAAAGCTAAATATACTTTTATAGGGATGTGTTACATTTTGTGACTTAATATACTAAATGTTGTAAATCTCTAATTTTGAAAAGTAATTAACTCTCTGTAATATATAACAAACAGCTGCTATTAAATATTAAAAAAAAAAAAAATCTAGTTGTGTAAGATACACCTTTGGGTTATTCATTAAAAATAATTAAATGTGAATTCAAAGTAAATTTCAAATTTTAAGTAGTTGATCTGGAAATATACCTAATTTAAAGAGGTTTTCCAATTTGGATATTTTGGCAGAAATTTGAAATTCATTTTGATTTCTCATTTTAGAAAATGGGGCATCTAAACTGAGAAGAGAACGTCTTAAATATGCACAATTGATGATCTTCTCACCCTACATTAGTATGCTGATGCCAGAATGTGCATGCGCACTGGTACCGAATCAGTGCTTGTACTGGTAAGGTTGGACAGTGCGCAACATGAACATCAATAAATGGTACCGTGTTGGAATGTCACATCTTAGAAGATACCAGGTGAAGATGACATCAACCAACCTGCAGCAGAACCTCTGCTTCAATTTAGCAGTTATTGTAATATTGATTCTCAATGACTCCTTCATATCTAAAAGTGCTCTCATTAGTTAAAGAGAACATTATATAATGCATAAAAGGCATATTGTGCTGTGTTTTTCATTATACATCACACATTGTTGAGTTAAAAGCCCTTTTCATATGGTAGTTTATAGTCCAATAATAAGTTGTGTGATTTAATGAGAAATCGAGTGTCTGCTAATAAAACACTTGAAAAGGAAGGCAATTTAGTGCAATCTGCTTACACATAAAGGTGCTGTTATTAATGTATTAAGCAGATGGATTTTGTTGCTGTGTAACCGGACCAAGGCTATTGAACAATTAATATTTAATGCTGTTCATAGAAACACTTTGGATTGCTTAGAACATTTTAGACTTCCCATGGAAATAAACATCATTTGGCACCAAATGAAAATCCAGTTGTCCATTAATCTAGATTATAAACGTGTTGATCTCTATGGTCAAAACTACAAAATGTTTGAGCAATCACCATATGCTTATTAAAATTCTCAATGCAAAATAGATACAGAGTTTATTTCATAATAGTTTCCCTGCATTTTGTTTTTTGGCAACGAATGTGTAAAACTCGCATTTACGAAAAAAATTGTACAAGGTGTCAATATGTACTGATTGTTATAAACTCATACTAGAAGCTTATTTAACATAGTAAATGATTCAACACAATTCTGTAATGATTTTAAAATGTATTGTTATTATTTATGTATCTTGATTGTGAAGGTCGGACTAAAGTCAGCCAACAGAAAAGTAATCCATTCGATAAAGGTATGGTCTTAAGAATAGCCAGCTCATTAATATTATGACTGAACCTTACAATAATAACTTTAACACAGGATGCATTTTGTTAAAAAACAAATAAACAAAAAAAACATACCAGAGCCACCTTAAGCTACCAAAATATTTAGCTACAATATAAATCAGGTTAATGTGTAACTTGGGCTCACACAGAGTTAACTTGACTTTGTGTTCTTCACAAACCCACACATACCAAATATTGAAACCTCAATGACTTTGTAACATGACTTCATGTTATCAATTACTTAAATTCTGTAGAGGTACTTGACAGAAAATAGCTACAGTTCAGTTGATAGAAAGTTCACCACACATTCATTAATTTTAGTGGATGCCTGAGGTGACTTCTCTTGATATTACCCAAGAAATTATTACATGTCTAATGTTCTTCTACCAATGTTGCTCATGATGAATTGACTCAACAAAGTTGCCATTTCAAACAACTGCATTAACTGCATCGTATTCATTAGATAATAAAAATCACCTTTACCTTGCATTTCGTCTGTCGTGGTCATTCAGTGCAAGCTGGAACACATACTCTCGCAGATAAGTCTGTAGCTCCTGGTATGTCCCAACCATTTGATTGAAGGTACTGGCCAAATGAAAGAAAAAAAGAACAAGTTAGAACAAAGTGACCTTCGCAAATGACCATTCAAATAGTGAGTTGTGGGTTATGTGGGTGGTAACTGTGTATTTGGCCATGTTTATGGACCCACAAAACCAAGCTAAATCAACAAATGCAATTATTTAATTGCCCATTAATGAGGGAAAATAACCTAGGGTATAAGGCTGTCTATATAATACAACAGGGAAATGTTTACAACCACCCATCCAGCAGCCCAGTCTTCATTTTAAAGTGTGGGATCTAAAGATGCTTTCTGTGAACTGAAAACATGCTTAGCTAGCAAAGTACTCATACTATTTTTGTCTGGTCTACGAGCAAGCATCGTGATCTCGGAAATGCGTAATGCTTTCTTATTTCCACTGTAACTGTCCTGATTATGGCTGGATACATATATAGAAGATATGAGAGTATGGAGAGTTGGCAGAAATGTAAGAGCTAGCCCTTTGGTTAGTTTCTGTTAAGGTTTGGAACACGCTTTTACTCTTTACAGAGAGAAGCTTAGCAAGTCACATATAAGACTGGTCTCACTCAGAAGGGTGGTCCAGAACCAAGATGACAGCAGACTCTCTCTCAATAATTAAACTAACATTTCTGGAAGTCAGAAAGATCTTCCTCAGACCACCTCTTTCTTTTACTCTCACAACTTCTGAATGTTGAAAGACTTTCCAGTATCATGCACATAGGTTTATACAAAAAAATAAGACCTTTTAAATGTACAGTATGCATATACAAACGATAGCCCAACGTTCTACTCTAACCTCAGTAATTTATGGAGCTTATCGACAATGGTATAAAAGCTATTCCATTCTATCCTGTGGATGAGATGTATAGGATTATGCCAAGAATTAAAACAAGTTTAAAGTACTCACTCTCTGTCAATCACAAGGCACTGCGTGTCATCTTCTTCAGCTATGATGTTGGCAGAGCGGACATCCTCACTTCAAAAGAACATCACAGTGAGAAACCAAGCATTGGAGATTTAATTAGCTATGTCTCACATCCTTCAATCATAGCATTATTGATCAAGTGGAAATAATCTCGCTTGAGATTGTTTGTTTTTAGCAAATCAAGTTCTCTCTGTTAATAAAATGGTTATTATGTATCTGTGTTCTTGTGCTTCACTACTCATTCCTAGCTTAGATAATTTAAATGACATCACACGGTTTAAGTTCCAATTTTAACTTCCAAATCCTCTGCAATCTATTCATTTTTCTAGAATATAGAAATCAAATTGTCATAGAAAACAAAAGTCAGTCTTGATGTATTGATCAATACATTGATCTATATATTTTTTAGCACAGGAGAATTGAGTCAAATGTTTGATAAATGGTCTTGATTATTTTGCAAAGTATGTTGCCATTGTTCAGAGAGAACAGTCTTCTTAAGAATTATATTTTGCTATATATTTCTGTTTAGGATAAGCTAGAAATACTATTTGAAATTTGTAAGAATAATATATTTTTAAATGTCTTATTTTTCGTCATTCAAAACTAGATTCCCTAAAAATCTAAAAATTTAAGCATTACCAATTCAGAGTAAAAATTATTAATTATAATCAATGGGTATAATGAACATAGGCCTCAATTTAATACGCTTTCCAAATGATTCAATACTGTTAGAAAAACTTCCCAAAGGATTTATCTACAGAAGTCACCTTTAAAGTAACACTTAGGGTCAGGAACACAAACATGTATTCCTGACCATATAGTTAACTATTTAGGTGGCTTCCCCTCCTCCCCACCTTTATTCTCCTTAGTTAATTAATTTATTAATTTTACTCACTTTTATTCCAGCTCTGTGAAGTTACTCTGGTGCTGGCCACGCCCCGATCTACCTCTTAGGCCGACATAATCTTAATTGATGGTCTCAGCCAATCACAATGCTTTTCTATAGGAATTCTGATGATCTCAGCCAAGGAGGCAGGCCAGTGGTAGAGCTACATACCACCGTGGCTGTTCAATACCTCCTCATATCGATACATTGAATCAATGCATCTCTATGGGGAAAATTCAGCATCTCCAAGCAGAGTGTGGAGATGCTGAACATTAGTACTGCACACTGTGCAGCACTGACCCAGGAATCACCTCCAGTGGCCATCTGAGGAATGGCCACTGGAGGTGTCCCTAGGGAGCAATGTCCCTAGGGAAAAATAACAGTGTTTACTGCAAAAAGCCTGCAGAGACTGACTATACTCAAAGCCATGATATTTTACATGTGTTAAAGCCTGATGATTTAATTTATGTGCCATTATGGTTGAAAGGAGCCTTAAAGGGACTTTAAAAGCTGGATACATTTTAGTCATCTACTTATATAACACACACCATTTTGTGGCTACATCCAGGACTACACAGTAAATAATTAATTTTAAAAAAAAATAGAATATTTTGGGCATGGATTGGACCAGTAATTTGGGAGAACAGCTTTTGCTCCCCTATCGATAAAAAAAACAAGAACAAATTAAAAAAGGAAACCGTAATAGCAAATTGAATAAGTGACAATTATAAATGACAGAGGATACTGAAGAGCCCATTGTTATTTATTCTTTTCACTTTTCTCTTTCAGGATATTTTTTAGTAATACATGTCAACCTTGAACTGATGATACTGTGGGATTTATGAAACCAATTTCTCATGATTTTTATTCCACATGTAAAAGGTGTTTTAAAGATTTAACAGGATTCAAAATGAACAACTCAGCAGCCAAACAGGAAGAGTAGACAGAATGCATGCTGGGAAATATTATGATCTACACATAATGAGAAAAATAATCTAAATGCAAATGTGTTATTGAAAATAATGTTCTTGTGATTAATGTAATTTTTTCCCCCCCTTCCTTACAGACGATAGGTCACTTTCAATAGACTATTTAGTTTAGTGTATTAAAATACATAAAAAAAGTCTCTTAAAACTGGGTTTAAATTTGTAAAAAAATAAATAAAAAATAATAATAATTTGCACACAATCTTAAAAAATTTTAAAAACCAAAAACGTTATCTTGATTGCTTATCAAATGATTTACCACTTAATCCATCCAAAATGGTGGCCGATTTTGCAAGATCGCCTGCCATTTGAGAATGATAAAAACATAGCAAAAATGTATTATCCTTCAACCCAGTTCCCCATATTTCTATAAATAATGAATTATTTCTATGCTGGATAAACCAAAAATTTTTGGAAATGTTTGCTAGCTCCTCTTGACAATGAAATGATATTAAACATATCAGTCTGCTAGTTACATAGGTGACAGAGTCTTAACAATAGCAAATTACACAGAAACTTTGATCACATATTTAATAAAAAAAAAAAAAACATGCAAAACACTTGCCTTTGTAAATAAATAGCCTGCAGATGTCTTATAACTTATACTCGTCAATACAAGTAATTGTTATCAAGACAATATATATTTATTAAAGCAAACCGTGATGATCTCTTCTCAATCAACAGTATTGTGTGTTGCACAGAGAATATATTATCAGGACAGCAATTTATGAAACGTTTCATAATTATCAAAGAACAAAGAATAAAATGCAAGGTTTTCATGGGCAAACAAATTAACTGCAATCAATACACAGAGACTAAATACTCCCACTATTGATTTCAAAAGGGTTGTTGGATTCTAAATAACTTTTACTGAGCCAAGCCTTATTACACAAAGGCGTTCAATACATATTGATGCCTTATCCATTTGTGTCCTTCAAAACAAACCCCTTAATTTAATTTAAAGTAATACACCAGGGTGGATTTTACCAACCATTTTAATTCGCATATTCTAGACAATTAAAAATACTCATAATTATATTGCTATTATTGCGATTACCATTTTTATTAGACTTGCCCCATTTAAGGTTATTAAATTAGGGAGAGAACTGTGTTTTGTAGACTGATCCCTATTTGAGTATCTGTAAATACAGGGAGTGCAGAATTATTAGGCAAATTAGTATTTTGACCACATCATCCTCTTTATGCATGTTGTCTTACTCCAAGCTGTATAGGCTTGAAAGCCTACTACCAATTAAGCATATTAGGTGATGTGCATCTCTGTAATGAGAAGGGGTGTGGTCTAATGACATCAACACCCTATATCAGGTGTGCATAATTATTAGGCAACTTCCTTTCCTTTGGCAAAATGGGTCAAAAGAAGGACTTGACAGGCTCAGAAAAGTCAAAAATAGTGAGATATCTTGCAGAGGGATGCAGCACTCTTAAAATTGCAAAGCTTCTGAAGCGTGATCATCGAACAATCAAGCGTTTCATTCAAAATAGTCAACAGGGTCGCAAGAAGCGTGTGGAAAAACCAAGGCGCAAAATAACTGCCCATGAACTGAGAAAAGTCAAGCGTGCAGCTGCCACGATGCCACTTGCCACCAGTTTGGCCATATTTCAGAGCTGCAACATCACTGGAGTGCCCAAAAGCACAAGGTGTGCAATACTCAGAGACATGGCCAAGGTAAGAAAGGCTGAAAGACGACTACCACTGAACAAGACACACAAGCTGAAACGTCAAGACTGGGCCAAGAAATATCTCAAGACTGATTTTTCTAAGGTTTTATGGACTGATGAAATGAGAGTGAGTCTTGATGGGCCAGATGGATGGGCCCGTGGCTGGATTGGTAAAGGGCAGAGAGCTCCAGTCCGACTCAGACGCCAGCAAGGTGGAGGTGGAGTACTGGTTTGGGCTGGTATCATCAAAGATGAGCTTGTGGGGCCTTTTCGGGTTGAGGATGGAGTCAAGCTCAACTCCCAGTCCTACTGCCAGTTCCTGGAAGACACCTTCTTCAAGCAGTGGTACAGGAAGAAGTCTGCATCCTTCAAGAGAAACATGATTTTCATGCAGGACAATGCTCCATCACACGCGTCCAAGTACTCCACAGCGTGGCTGGCAAGAAAGGGTATAAAAGAAGAAAATCTAATGACATGGCCTCCTTGTTCACCTGATCTGAACCCCATTGAGAACCTGTGGTCCATCATCAAATGTGAGATTTACAAGGAGGGAAAACAGTACACCTCTCTGAACAGTGTCTGGGAGGCTGTGGTTGCTGCTGCACGCAATGTTGATGGTGAACAGATCAAAACACTGACAGAATCCATGGATGGCAGGCTTTTGAGTGTCCTTGCAAAGAAAGGTGGCTATATTGGTCACTGATTTGTTTTTGTTTTGTTTTTGAATGTCAGAAATGTATATTTGTGAATGTTGAGATGTTATATTGGTTTCACTGGTAATAATAAATAATTGAAATGGGTATATATTTGTTTTTTGTTAAGTTGCCTAATAATTATGCACAGTAATAGTCACCTGCACACACAGATATCCCCCTAACATAGCTAAAACTAAAAACAAACTAAAAACTACTTCCAAAAATATTCAGCTTTGATATTAATGAGTTTTTTCGGTTCATTGAGAACATGGTTGTTGTTCAATAATAAAATTAATCCTCAAAAATACAACTTGCCTAATAATTCTGCACTCCCTGTATGGCAATTCCATATAAGGATATTAAATTGTTGAGCTAAGCAGTTTTTCTTAATTTTTATCTTTCAGCTGTTTAGTGGATAACTCCCTAAATACAATTGATACCCTTATGTGGGATTACCATAGTTTAGGATACCAAATTAGGGAGTTATTTAGTAGATATAGCTCCCTCCCTTATTTGGTATCCTTAAATATGACAATCCCACATAAGGGTACCAAATTAAGAAACTATCGACTAAGTAGCTGAAGGAAAAGCCACGTTCCTAATTTTGATCTTTCAGCTGTTTTGTAGATTGTTCCGAAATTTGGTACCCTTGTATGGGATTACCTGAACCTCATGAGAACGGAGGAGAAAATTTGTCTTACAATTTCATTCCATTTTTGATGAAAAGGAAGAGTAGGTTTCCAACATTCCAGCCTTTCACTTGACATATCACTGGAAAGCCCATGTTGTCCTCTTTACAATACAGCAGGGATTGATAGAGTAGCTCAAGAGAATAAAAGGAGATGCATCTGAACAATGCCCAGTACAGAGGACACAAGTTAATGGGCTGGGTTTCAGGAGGTTAAGGATACTAATTAGGAATCTATTGACTAGACACAGGAACTCCCTAATTTAGCAGTGGTACCCTGAAATATGGTTTGGTAATCCCACATAAGGGCTGTCACGGCTGCTAGTGTGGTCCAACATGCAGAAACTATGTAAACATATACATAAAAAAGGAAGGAAATAAAAGGACAGAGCGTAAACCGGACCTTAGAATGGCCGGACTAATACGCTAGAGATAGAGAATGGTCAAAGGGAAAGCCGAGGTCAAGGAAGCCAGAAATACTCAGATACCGTTTAAACAAGCCAAGCCAGGGGAACCAGAATTCGGAAAAACCAGGGAAAAGCCAAGATCAGGATACCAGGAAGTCAGATTCACAAAGATAAACGCACTCTCGGGAACCAGGAACAGGAAACCACGACAGGGCAAGGAACTGGAGTGAATTAGGGATTTAAATATCCCTCTCTGGGCTCTGATTGGTCAGAGGGTGACCTCTGACCCCAAAACGTGCGTGCGCACTGACGTTGTGATGTCACGCGCACTTCCATATAAATTTGAGGGGCGGAGCTTGTGGTGTGTGCGACCATGTGGTCAGCGCCATCTTTGATTTGGGCACAACGCCCAGAAGACGCGGAGGAGCGGTTCCCGGCTCGCCGACGAGCAGGTAAGCTCGCAATATCGTCGAGGTCGTGCCGGTTGGGCACAGCTGCGCTATTTGGAGGGCCACGAGCCGCAACAGTACCCCCCACTCGAATACCGCTCACCGAGTGGGAAGGAGCCGGCTTATGAGGGAAGCGGTTGTGAAACGACCGGATAAGATGGGGCACATGAACCTGGTCAGCAGGAACCCAACAACGTGCCTCAGGACCATATCCTTTCCAGTCAACTAGATAAGACAAAATACCCCTGGAGATTTTGGAGTCCAATATAGAATGAACTTTGTACTCCTCCTGATTACCCACTACTAAGTGCGGAGGAGGGGCAGCCACTTTAGTGTAACAATTGCAAGTAAGAGGCTTAAGCAAGGACACATGAAATGAATTGGCAATTCTCATGTGAGCAGGAAGTGCCAATGAATAAGTCACAGGGTTGATACGACGGAGGACCCGAAAAGGACCTTTGTACCGAGGGGCAAATTTCATGGAAGGAACCTTAAGTTTGACATGACGTGTGGATAACCACACCTTGTCTCCTGGTTGATAGACAGGATTGGCACCCTGTCTCTTGTCAGCTTGGATTTTAGCACGTTTTGATGCCTTCTGTAGTGCTGTATGAACGGAATCCCAAGTGTCATGAATAGAATCCAAACGGGTGTTCAAGGCAGGAATATCAGTGTCTGAAAATTCAGAAGGTAAAACAGTGGGGTGATAACCCTGATTTACAAAAAATGGACTATGATTAGAGGATTCATGAGTCGCATCATTTCTGGCAAACTCAGCCATGGGTAAGAGTTCGTACCAGTTAGACTGATTGGCATCGATAAAACAACGTAAATAAGATTCTAAAGACCGATTGGCCCTCTCTGCTGCGCCATTAGTCTGAAGGTGATACGCTGAGGAAAATGAAAGTTCCATACCCAATTGCTTACAAAAGGCACGCCAGAACCTAGAAATAAATTGGGTACCTCTGTCAGATACTATGTTTTTTGGCACTCCATGTAACCGAAAGATCTCTTTTAAAAATATTTGTACAAGAGCTTAAGCAGATGGTAATTTTTTAGGTACAAATGTGCCGTTTTTGAGAATCTATCTATGACCATAAGGACTGTGTTAAATCTGTTTGAACTGGGCAGATCTACCATGAAATCCATGGCTAAATGGGTCCATGGAGCATTAGGTATCGGCAGTAGTTGTAGCAGCCCAGGAGGAGATTTGTGAGAGGCTTTAGAAACGGCACATATTTGACATGCCCCTACATAATATTTGATGTCATTCCTAAGTGTAGGCCACCAGAACCTCCTGGAGATAGCAGAGAGAGTTTTATGGACTCCAGGATGACCTGCTGTCAAAGTACCTTTTTTCTTAATGGTGTTGAAACGTATAGTTTATCCGGAGGTCTCTCCACGGGTGCCTGAGTTCGATCTGCTATTATGGCACAGAAGAGTGGAGAAGACACTTCGGAAATTGCAGTGGCAATAAGGCATTCTGGAGTTATGATAGGGAATACCTCTTGTTCAGGAACCTCATCTGTCTCAAACTGCCTAGACAGCGCATTCTCCTTGGTGTTCTTGGTCCCGGGCCTATACGTAGTTACAAAATTTAATCTGGAGAGGGCCAATGACTATCTAGCCTGATGAGAGGACAATCTCTTAGCGTCCCCAATATGAGCCAAATTCTTATAATCGGTAAAAATCAAAAGTGGCTCTTTGGAAACTTCTAAGAGATGCCCCCATTTTTTAAGGGCAAGTACAATGGCCAATAACTCCCTATTCCCAATGTCATAATTTTTCTGTGCAGGTGTTAGTTTTCGAGAGAAAACCCCACAGGGATGTAAAGGCGCATCAGGACTTTCTCTTTGAGACAGAATGGCTCCTACTCCTGTTTCTGACACATCTACTTCTAGAATAAATGGTTTGGTCGGATCGGGATGTGTCAGGACAGGTGCTGAGGCAAATAAAGATTTTAATTGCTCAAATGCCTCCTTAGCTTCCTTGCGCCATGAATTGCAATTTGCTCCTTTTTTGGTTAGGTTGGTAAAAAGAGAGATTACAGAGGAACAACCTTTAATGAACTTGCGGTAATAATCCGCAAAACCTATAAAGCGTTGTGTAGCTTTAAGGCCTTTGGGTAATGGCCATTGTAAGACTGCTTCCAATTTGCGTGGGTCCATTTTGAAACCAGACGGAGATATAACGTACCCAGGAAATTGTATCTCAGTCTGGTCAAATTGGCATTTCTCCAGCTTACAGTAGATGCCGTTCTTTAACAGAGTTTTTAGTACTGTTCTCACATGTTCGTGATGTGTCTCTAAATCTGGGGAATAGATGAGAATGTCGTCTAGATACACTAAAACGAACATGTGGAGATATTCTCTAAGGACATCGTTAATTAAATCCTGAAACACCGCTGGGGCGTTGCACAGTCCAAACTGCATAACTAGGTATTTGTAATGTCCCATTCTCGAATTAAACGCGGTCATCCACTCGTGCCCTTCCTTAATCCTGACTAGGTTGTAAGCACTTCTGAGGTCGAGCTTAGTGAAGACACGGGCCCCTTTCAACCTATTGAATAACTCAGAAATAAGGGGAATGGGATAGGCATTTTTTATTGTTATTCTATTCAAACCTCTATAGTCTATACAAGGGTGTAGGTCTCCTTCTTTTTTAGAAATGAAGAAGAACACAGCCCCAGCAGGTGAAGAAGATCTACGTATGTGACCCTTTCTGAAAGCATCCTTTATGTACTCTTCTAAACAAAGATTTTCTTGGGGAGATAGTGCATATACTCCTCCTTTAGGGGGCATAGTGCCTGGTAACAAATTTATGGCACAGTCATAGGGTCTATGTGGTGGTAATACCTTGTTGAATACCTCCTTTAAGTCCAAATACTGCGGTGGGATTTCTGTGGTCAAGGGAGGCGTTATAGGTATATTGAGGGTACCAATTCGTTGTTGCACCTGTTTTAAAGACCTCTGCATCTCTCACCCCAACTCACAATTTCTCCTTCAACCCAATCTAAACGTGGATTGTGTTTCTGGAGCCAAGGGAAACCAAGTATTTTCGGACATGTAGGTGAAGATATAATTTGGAAAATAATTTCTTCAGAATGTAAGATACCCACTGAGACAGTGATTGGCAGGGTTTTGTGCGTGATGAGAGGCTGGGTAAGAGGTCTCCCATCGATAGCTTCTACTGCTATGGGTCTATCTTCCTGCCTTAAGGGCAGGAGGTGTTTGGCAGAGCATTCCTTGTCTAGAAAATTCTCCGCTGCCCCAGAGTCAATCATAGCCTCACACTGTACAGTGGTTTTCTTACAAGACAAAGTCATTTTTTATAAGGAAACGGTTCTTAGTCAATTTAGGGGACATATACATCACACCTAAGGTCGGTCCCCAAACGTGCCTTAGGTGTGCAAGTTTTTCGGCTGAACCGGACATGAAAACCTTTGATGTCCCCTTTTGCCACAATACAAACACAACCCCTCGTTGCGTCTGTGTTGTCTCTCTGCTTCATTGAGTTTAGCAATGCCCAGTTGCATGGGTTCAGATTCTGGAGGTGGAGCATGGCTAATTACCAATGGGTTAGAGAAACGAGGGGCTATGGATAAGTTAGAACGTCTAGTACGCTGTTTATTTTTCTCTCTCTCTCTGAGCCTGTTATCAATGTCTATCATGTATGCAATAAAGTGATTAAGGTTAACTGGAAGATCTTTGGCTGCAGTCTCGTCTTGTATATTTTCCACTAAACCTTTGGAAAAAGCAGCCACCAAACTGCTATTGGTCCAGTCAACCTCAGACGCCAATGTACTGAACTCTATGGCGTAATCAGCTACAGAGCGGTTACCTTGTTTTATTCTCATTAGGGCTCTGGCAGTGTTCTTTTCTCTCCCTTTTGCTTCAAAAGTAGTTTTAAAAGCTTTTAGGAATACGTTGTCATCACGGGCAACTGGATTCCCACTCTCCCATAAGGGATTAGCCCAGGTTAAAGCTTTACCTGTTAATTGGTTCATTAGATAGCCAATTTTCAATCTATCTATAGGGAATGAACCAGGGGAGGCTTCGAAGTGATATTCAATTTGGTTTAGAAAACCTCTAAATTCCTTAGAATCACCTCCAAAATTAGGGGGAGGTGAAAGGGTTATGGACGGTGGTTTGTGTGCCACAGGTGCTACCACAGGTGGCGGAGCCACAGGCGGTACCGGAGGTGCCTCCAGATAGGCAGTTCTCTGGAGCAAGGTCTGGAATGCTTGGGCAAATTGATCTAACCTGTGGTCCATATCCTCCACCCTACTCTCTCAGGCAATCATATGTTTGCATAGTTCCACAGGATCCATGGCCCTGTCGTAATGTCACGGCTGCTAGTGTGGTCCAACAAGCAGAAACTATGTAAACATATACATAAAAAAAAGGAAGGAAATAAAAGGACAGGGCGTAAACCGGACCTTAGAATGGCTGGACTAATACACTAGAGATAGAGAATGGTCAAAGGGAAAGCCAAGGTCAAGGAAGCCAGAAATACTCAGATACTGTTTAAACAAGCTAAGTCAGGGGAACCAGAATTCGGAATAACCAGGGAAAAGCCAAGATCAGGATACCAGGAAGTCAGATTCACAAAGATAAACACACTCTCGGGAACCAGGAACAGAAAACCACGACAGGGCAAGGAACTGGAGTGAATTAGGGATTTAAATATCCCTCTCTGGGCTCTGATTGGTCAGAGGGTGACCTCTGACCCCAAAACGTGCGCGTGCATTGACGTCGTGACATCGCGCGCACGAACGGATACATTTGAGGGGCGGAGCTGTGTGCGCGACCACGTGGTCAGCGCCATCTTTGATTTGGGCGCAACGCCCAGAAGACGTGGAGGAGTGGTTCCCGGCTCGCCGGCGAGCAGGTAAGCTCGCAATATCAGCGAGGTTGTGCCAGTCGGTCACGGCTGTGCCGTGCGGCGGCCTGGGAGCCGCAACAAGGGCACAAAGTTTTCACAAATTAACTAATGAACTAATCAAGCAGAACATTTTGTGTGGAGTGCCCATTCCTAGCTCTTCTTTTACAATGGATGGGTGTCAAAGCACTCCTTGCACCATAACCATTATATTGTGTTGCTGTGTATGGGTAGGTGAGTGATGTGTATAGTTGTGTGTAGGTCAGTGAAGGCTTTTCTATAGGGGCACTTGGGGCAGCGCCCCACCAGTGTTTATGTGAGGGGAAAAATGTATTTGCAATAGTTTAGAAACACTATGATTCTTTTTCTGGAGGGAGGGTGGTGTCACTTTAATTCAGTAATAGGTTTAACTTCTGCAGGACCCCTACCCCCTTATTGTTAAGTGTTTGGAAAATCTTACATCTAGGACATGTAAACAAAATGGGGGATTTGAAACCTGCCCTTCTTTAGCAGGTTTTGCATATGCCTAGTGTCCTTTAATAAGAATTTTTATTAGTGGAGGCATGCTATTGGCCTCTTCATTCATGGGCCATCATTGGCTCATATCACCAGAAGATGGGGTTACAGGACCCACAGGAGAGAGAAACAAGAATCCATCTTGGAAGCAAAGGGAGAGCACAGCCACAGCAGCTCCTGCCCCCTGCCAAATGTAAGTATATAATATTATCTTTTTATCTCCCCCAGTACCACCATTGACTGCCTAAGGGCTGATTAAATAAGGAAATGTACTCAAATATATAATTAATATAAATATATAATGCCAGTTGAGCCCATGGATGACAAGGGGACAGTGACCTTTCTGATACAGAGCACAGTGCTGCCTGTCACTAATAGTTTAAATACCCCTACCACACATACCCACCATCTTCTTTAAAGTGCTCAGTCACTCTATAGCTAAAACAGAACACACTCATACTGTGGCTAGTTGAAAAGATGTGAAGATTAAAACTGCAGGACTGGGGCTGTGACTCTGATGACTGATCTGATTTCAATCTGTTTTAATCTGTAATGATTGTTGATTCTTTTAACCATGCCTGTTACTTCTTGGCTCCATATTACTACTACAGATTAATTATATTACCAGCTGCAAAAGTAATAATGAGTCTATCAATATCTTTATGCTTTAGCCCTGTGCACACTGTGTGCTGAGAGCTAATAGTGAGTCAGGAGAAGCTGACATGGTTGGAGTCTATCACTATCTTGATGCTTTAGCCATGTGCACATTGTGAGAGCTAATGGAGTTAATGGAGTAGCTGACATATTTCACAACTGCAGCAATATTTAATAGAAAGCTATATTTATCACAGCAGGATCACTGCTGAAGATAAGATCATGTAAAGGAAAGCTAACATGGCTAGGAAGATCGACAGAGAGAGAAACAGCTGGGACTTTATACTGAAACATGTACTGTGTGGGGATCTCTATATTGCAGGTCTGTGTAATCCATCATAGTGATCCTGGCTGTGTGGGAAATTTATGAATATCTCCTTATTGTACCAGCTTTGTGTGTTATTTGTCTGTATTGTACCCAGTTCTACCTGTTGTATGGGTATGTCTGTAGTCTACCCTGCTCTGAAAATTGCATAGGTATATTTGTATTGTGCCCAGCTCTGTGTATTATATGTCTATTTTGTCTCAGTTTAGTTTGTGGTATGATTAACTCTGTATTGTACTCGGCTCTGTGTGTTTATAGATAAGTTTATGTTGTGCACAGCTTGTTTTACTGATGAGCATCTCTATATTTTTGCTCAGCTCGCTGTATTGTATGAGTATCTCTGTGCTGTATAGGAAGAAGTAAAATTCTGGGAGAGGAGTCTGGTGCCCCACTATCTTGAAACTTCACCAGCTGCCGCTGGTGTAGGTAGCTGCAGCTCATGTTTAGTAATGTGTGTGGACAGCAGTAAGGAATGTATGTGGGTAGATGAATGTGCTAAATCCTACACCACTTCTATGTGTCTCTCCCATACACCCGTATTTGAATGTATGTTTGCCTTCCAACCCTCTGGCTCTCTTACCACTCTCAGCTCTCTTCCCATCTGGGTAATCCAACAAGTTCAGAATCAAGAACATAATTATAGCATAGCTGGCTTCATGATCACCAGTGGATAATATGCAAGGTCCCAGCCATCAAAGATGAACATTCCATGGCACAGTAGGATAGGTAAGCTACTCAGACAGTTCCAAGCAAATGTTTAACTCTTCTCAGTGTTCTGTGCTAGAATCCATTCTTAAACTGTTCTCCTTCCGTTCTCCCCCATCCTCCTACCTTAAAGTAACACTATAGCATAAGGAATACAAACGTATTCCCAACACTATAGTCTTCTCCTATCTAGGTAGGTGTCTGCCTCCATTGGAGTGGTTTAAAAGGTAATATTTGCCTATCTTAAGTCCCTCTGCTGTTGGTTTATGTGCAGTCACTCTGCGTCCCTGGCTGGGATCATTAGTCAAGATAATCCAATGCTTCCCTATAAGGAAGCACTTAGAGGCTGGTGTGCATGTGTGGCAAGATGTCACAGTGTGCTGATCAAAGGTAGAATCATTTGAGTTTAACTCAGTTATAGCTGAGGAAGCACTTCCTGGCAGCCACTAGAGGCATGTTAACTCTGCAATAAAAACATTACAATTCCTGCAAAACAGTAATGCTTTCATTTGAAGGGTTTTGGCACCCAAAACTCTACATTGTGTACCTTTAATGCTAATTGCAGTAACTTTAATTCTAATCCAAGTAACTGTAATGCTTTGCTCTTCCCACTCAAATTATGAAGTACCGGCATGTGGAAGCAGGGCTAGGCTCAGGAAGTGTGCTGGAAGGAAACCTCTCCACATAGCACTTGAACTTCATTCCTGCAGCAAGACCAAACAGTCACAGGAGCCAGTAGAAGCTGCACCTACCAAACTTTCCAGTGCTACTGAATCTTCTCAAACACACTGCGATGCACAACCTTTCTTATATCAAAGGTGGAACTCAGGTCCAGTCAGGAAGATCTTTTGTTCCCCCTGTTGACTCCTAAAACAGCTGGGGTTCTGTCTAAGATCTGAAGGCCTTTCTTTGGAATTCGTTGGAGTGCCTGGATCAACAACTGAATTTTACCCCATGTGCATGCATTTGGTAGAAATATTATTTCAAGAGGCACTAGGCAGGTGTTGTAATTAATTATTACTTTTACCCTCACAACATTTTTATTGTTCCACCTCTGACTTTCATTGGAAAGGAAGGTTCCCAAGTGTGGGAATAATTCTGATAATGTGTCCTGGGAAAATGTTCACATTGCCCATTGGATGTCACTGGCTTGAGAAATGTAGAAGAATGGAGGCAGTAGAAAAAAAATAATTATATGGTCTCCTGTATTTACACGTTTATTTCAAAGATTGCCTATATCTTATATGGTGATCAATTATTAAGGCTATATTTAAAATGACCACTTTGATAAATCTCCCCCACTGCATCCCTGAACAAAAAATAAAAAAAAGTTTTAATGAAGAAAATGCATTACTTCCTGAACGAGATATTCTACAAATCTCTGTAATGCTTTAAAAATCACATTATACCTAATCAATGCTTTTTCTCCAAAGTAGTCACCAACTCCTAGAGACTTGATTTGCTGTGGTTCCTGAGATCCTTCCACTGCTTGTGTTACAGATACCTGCAGAGAGGATCACAAGACTCTGGTTATAAATCACGTGCATTATGTATTATCATTTTCATAATTTTCATCCCTCTTTCTTGAGGGTGCTAGAGCAGATATACACTGAACAAAATTATAAACGCAACACTTTTGTTTTTGCCCCCATTTTTCATGAGCTGAACTCAAAGATCTAAGACACAGCCTAAGGCACACCTGTGCAGTAATCATGCTGTCTAATCAGCATCTTGATATACCACACCTGTGAGGTGGATGGATTATCTCAGCAAAGGAGAAGTACTCACTAACACAGATTTAGACAGACTTGTGAACAATATTTGAGAGAAATAGGCCTTTTGTGTACATAGAAAAAGTCTTAGATCTTTAAGTTCAGCTCATGAAAAATGGGGGCAAAAACAAAAGTGTTGCTTTTATAATTTTGTTCAGTGTAGTTGGCAAGACTCAATCACAGACAATTTATGCTGTTTTTGATTGTCACCATTCACTGGTCAGTGACCCTTCTGTTTTATACTTGAGCAAAGTACAGATGGGATAGTTCAAAAATCCCTATAAAAAGCTATTGGCACTGTTCGAAAACAAAATAATGCCTTTTTAATTAACAGATCCTAGATTCTATCTATGAATCAATTAGTTTATATCACAAAAGTGATGTTAACAGATGTGCCTGCAACACATTGTTTACATGGGATCTCTTGTGCCCAAACTTGCAAGCTTGTTCATGCCCACCAGCATATTTTATTGTTCTGTAGAAATCTACTTGTATACAACGAGGCACTTAATTGTTTAAATTAAGAACTGGCAGATCAGTGGAAAGAGGAAAAGCCAAACACATTTAATTTGCATCAACACCAGAAGGAGTGATACAAAAAAAAGAGCAGTTTGGGATGTCTCCTTTGATTCAAATCACTGCCAATAAGCAGGTCTGCTGGAGAGGAGGAGAGTGGATTGTTATCTGTTGTAATAATTAACACAGTTGGAGCAGTATGTTAGAAAACAAGTAAAAATAAAGCTTTAATCGGTGAAGCCTTTTTTATTTTGTATGATGTTTGTATAGAGAAGAGATTTTCTTTTTTTTTCGCTTTTTATTTTACTAAATTAATTAAATGGACATACATCACTTGACAATATTTTTTAAACCAGTAAGTAAACACTATTAAACAAATTATGAATCAAACAGCAAGAAACACTTTGATAAGCATATAACAAATGTTTATAAACTTACTACAAGCTTGGTCAGATTGCATTGTTGGGCATGCTTTTCAGCTTGGCATGTTTATCCAGCCTTGCCCCCCCCCAACCCATTTTAATCACCCATCTTGGTCCACTAATGACAAAAAAGGGCATCGTTGTGCAAAACAGGAGAGAGAAACTCGACACTGAAGCTTGCTTTAAATTATTCAAACTTACCAGACTCATTCTCTTCCTACCGCACATGTATAAATCTGCCAGGCATGCCCAATGCACGTTTCTAGTAATTCCTAGGGATTGGACACTGATTGGTTAGATCAGTGTCTCCCCTGGAGTGGATGTGGAAAGCACAAGAAACAAGATGCATGCAAATATGAAAAAAATAATCATATTTACCTGCTATTTTCATCCTGCAGAGTAAGGATGAAGCTAAAGCTTTAAAATGAGACAGTTGTCTCAAAATGATGCTTGTCCCTGTGAGTAATGCAGTAAATGAACCATTTTTGTGGTTCTATTGTGACAAGGGTCAGAGACTGGTTGCTTCAGAAAATGTATTATTTAAGCCCTCTAATTTATCAGATAGCATTAAAAAGACAAAAGTAAAAAAACACTTCCATGTTGAACTGTAAAAAGGGCATCATCCTTCGTTTTATCTTTTAATCAATTAGTTTTATCATGATATGGAGTTGGTCTTCATTTACTACAATAACAGCCTCCAAACTAATGTGGAGGCTTTCTACCAGATGATAGATATTTGCCGTGAGGATCTGCTGATTTTTAGCTACAAAAATCATATGTGATGTTGATTAATTTTATTATTGGGCAATTAGGCTTGGCTCATAACAGATTTTTCAGCTTATAGGAAAGATTTTTCATAGGGTTGAAGTCAAGACTGTGTATGTCTGGGCAATTTATTCCATACTCAACCATATTTTCATGTGCTTCGGATTTTTTTTCCCAACTAAAACATGAAATTGCGGGGGCGTGGCCACGCGACGAACCAAGACGGACGTGTAAGCCGCGAGCTCCTGCCCATGAGACGGCACACAGCGATTATAACAGCGCCTAAAACCGCAAACACAAGCTCCCTTGGGTGGCTAGAGATCATGGCACACCGTGCAACAAAGAAACCCAAGCAAAAACCGGCAGACCTACTAATTTCAGCGCGTACCTCGCCGAGCAGAAAAATCCAAGATGGCGCCGACAACCCGCCCTCGCCGGCGTCCTGCTCTGATGGCAGTGATAACACATCTATCTCCACACATGCTGCTGTACCAGCAACTAACTCCTCCATTCAAAAGATGCTGGCAGAACTCAAAAGTTCCATGCAAATGGAGTTCACTAAATTGGCTAGAGACATCAAAGCCGACATCCACGCAATAGGTGAGCGAACTGCACACTTGGAAGACAAGACAGATGAAATCATAAGCGCACACAACACATTGGCTGATGCATACACCGACATTACCGCCAAACTAGATTTCTTAACGGACAAAATAACTGACCATGAGGACAGGGACAGGAGGAGCAACGTGCGCATAAGAGGCATACCTGAAGACGTACCCCCACAAGACCTGTCAAACTTTGCAACAGACCTCTTTCAAGCTCTGTCCCCAGAACTGTCACCACCTGAACTCCTCCTGGACAGGATCCATCGCCTGCCAAGGCCTAAAAACCCTATCGACGTCCCTACCACGCGACACTATCGCTAAATTTCACTATTTCACGTCCAAGGACAAAATCATGAGGGCCTCAAGACTCCTTCCTGAACTGCCAGGCAAATATGCGAAGATAAAGATTTTCACAGATCTATCTGCGGCAACCCTCCTCAAAAGGAAATCATTGGCGCCCATCACCACAGCGTTAAGAAATGCTAATATTGTCTACAGATGGGGTTTTCCAGCCCGGCTCATGCTTAGACGGAATGGCGTCGAAAAGCACATCCTCACAGTGGAAGAAGGCCTCCGCATGCTCAAGGAATGGAATATACCCCATCCGACACCACCCAACGACGAGGTGCAAAATCCACCGAGACGTTCTCCTGCGCAAATATCCAGGGACTGGAATACAGCTAAGTGACTTTGCAGCACAATGCATGACCAGTTAGTACGGATTGTTGCCAAACATATACACACGGGTTACTCCAAGTGTAACCCGACCTAAGTTACACCTCTATTCTACCGTAACTAGTTAGGGACAACGTTTCACTAACCCCCTAACACATGACTGGGCATTCTCCCAGGACCACTCAAGGGTAGCGTACACAAGAGATTTATTCACATTACACAGAATCGCTACACCCGCACCTAGAGTCTCACGCAGGTCACCACTAACACCCCCACCAGGCCAATAATGGCCTCCACTATGCCGTTTATACCTCTCAGTACCACCCTCGACGGCACTCTGTATATAGTTCAAACTGTTATATCGTTTATCATGTCTATGTCTTGGTATGTTTACACTGTGTCACAAGTGTCACACTCTACCACAACCTACCACCTACCCATGACGCTCCACAAACGCACACCACTGATGCTGTATGCAATCAAAACCCACAACGCCTCTACCCGCACAGACAAAGTCACTTTTTCGAGCTGGGGCCATTTTCACCACACCATAATATGGCCATACCCAACAAACCATACCACACAAACTACTAAGCGTAATGTAATGCTCATCTATGAGTTAGATGGGAAAGGAAACAGTAAAATAAATGGCTCAATGACCTACGTAGCAGACTTCCAAAAACCTATAAAATGACCCTCACAATTGTATCACTAAACGTAAAGGGTCTGAACACACCCCACAAACGAAGACTAGCGCTGGAAGAAGCCAAAAAATCGAAAGCCCAAATAGCTTTCTATCAGGAAACCCACTTTAAGTGGGGGAATAGACCCAAATTCAATTCCGCCCTCTACCCCCATGACTTTCACTCATGCTACAAATCAAAAAAAAGAGGAGTAACCACTCTCATAAGCAAGGATGTATCCTTCACCCTAGTGAAAAAAATTGGCGACAAACATGGCAGATACCTAATCATTCAATGTTATATTAATAACAGCCCATATACATTGGTCAATATTTATGGACCAAATGACAACCAACATGAGTTTATAACTAAAATATTTAGCTTACTCTCATTATACAGTTTCGGTGATACCATAATTGGAGGTGACACCAACTTCCTGCTGAATGCCTCCATAGACACATCAGCATGCCATTTAACCCCTGCGAAATCGAACAAACAACTAACAACCCTCACCTCTAAGATAGCCCACATCATCCGCTCACACGACTTTATAGACCCATGGCGGATATTTCACCCCACAGATAGGGACTACACATTCCACTCTGCAGTACACAATACATACACTAGGATAGATAGATTCTTGTTACATACTAATTATATAGACAAAATTCAGTCAGCAGAAATAGGCCTAATAACATGGTCAGACCATGCCCCTATAACACTAACCATCCAAGAAAAATATACATCCAGAGGAAAAGGCACCTGGAGACTGAATGACACCTTGCTTGCAAACCAAGACACAGCAGCCAACATACAGAGCAACATAGAAACATATTTCAGAGAAAACGCACTAGAAGACACAAGTATAGAGACATTATGGCAAGCACACAAGGCAGTCATTAGAGGCACGATTATTAGAATAGCTAGTTACCAACACAAACAACGCAAACTACTATATACAAAACTCATACAAGACATCGCAGATCTCACACACAAAAATAAATTACGACCATCTAAAGACACACACATGCAATTAAATGCACTACATAAAGATCTTCAACAGTTAGAACTAGAGAAAACCACCTACCTATTGCAGAGATACAAACATAGATTCTTTGCCACTGGAAACAAAGCGGGGGCCCTACTAGCCACGCAACTCAAAACTAGGTCGTACACCTCAAAGATAGCGCATATACAGAATTCCAAAGGTGGCAAAATAACCAACCCCCAAGACATAGTAAACGAATTCGCAACCTACTATAGTTCCCTATATAATCTTAAAGATGACCCTCAAACAAAGCCTCCCTCCCCTCAATCTATTAGAGAGTTTCTACAAACTATAGATGTCCCTAAACTACAAAATGAGGATATCGCGAATCTCACCTCCCCCTTTACAGTAAGTGAAGTGGAAGAGATCATCCATGACCTTCCCAAACAGAAGGCCCCAGGACCTGATGGTTTCTCCAATTTATACTACCAAACCTACGCCAACCTTCTCGCACCCCACATGGCTAACCTATTTAACTCCTGTTACACCTCAGGGCAAATACCCAAAGACATGCTGGTAGCCCATATTTCGACACTCCCCAAACCAGGTAAACCGCCAACACATTGCCAGAACTTTAGGCCAATCTCCCTTATTAATGCTGATGTCAAAATGTACGCCAAACTCCTGGCTAATAGGCTATCCCGAATTCTACCCACACTTATCCACAACGACCAGTCTGGGTTCATCAAAGGTAGGCAAGGCTCTGACAACACGCGAAAAATTCTAAATATACTATCACATATGCACAAGTCCCAAACGAAGGGCCTAATCTTAGCCCTCGATGCCGAAAAAGCCTTTGATAGGGTCAATTGGATATACATGCAACAAGTCCTAAGCAAATTTGGTTTCCCAGAAAGCCTCATCACTGGCATTATGGCCCTTTACAATGATCCACAGGCAAAGGTATCTAACTCTGGCTTCCTATCCAAATCCTTCTGTATCACCAATGGCACCAGACAGGGTTGTCCCTTGTCACCGCTACTCTTTATCCTATCGCTAGAACCCTTAGCATCTAAAATCAGGCGCCACGACTCAATTACTGGTATTCCCATAAAGAACCACACGTACTGTCTCTCTATTTTTGCGGATGATATTCTGCTCACTGTAGAAAAACCCGAAAAATCAGTACCTGCACTACTACAACTACTACAACAATTTGGACAACTATCATACTACAAACTTAATCAGAGCAAAACACAAGCCCTCCCAATCAATCTCCCGAATGCATTACAGTCACAACTCAAACAAGCCTTCCCCTTCGACTGGAGATCTAATGATATTACTTACCTAGGGGTAAAACTCGGGTCGTCCCCCTCTACAATGTTCGACCTAAACTTTAAACCTTTGATATCACTCTGCACAACACACACCCACCAATGGAAAAATGTGAAGCTCTCCTGGCTAGGTAGGATAAATTCAGTTAAAATGATGCTACTTCCTAAGCTATTATACAAATTCAGAATGTTACCTATCTATGCTAGCCCACGATTCTACAAACACCTTCAGGCTATAATTTCCTCCTTTGTGTGGGAAGCACGCAGACCACGACTAGCTCTTTCACTCCTCCAGCAAACGCCACAACGCGGAGGCCTAGGCCTCCCAGATGTAGCTAAATACCACAGAGCATCACTCCTAGAAGCGGCAATTAAACTCCACGCCGCAAAAGGAACCTTCCAATGGGTAGATATGGAACACGCCACCGCACCTGGTGGTTCCCTGATACCTATTCTATGGACGCCCCCGCATTTCCGACCACGCACACCCCACCTGTTCCACACCTCAGTCCTCACGTTGCACCAATGGGACACCCTTCATCACTCTAAGATCACAGCTAACAAATTTCACCCGAGAGCCCCACTAGCGGCCCTAAGCTCCCTGGCCCCAGGATTGACGTGGACCTCTTGGAAGAAACAAGGTATCACACACATAGCAGACACTTACCATGACCAACAGCTCATGCCCTTCCCAGACCTCCAAAAGAAATATGGACTATCGAACTCTTCTGTCTTTCAATATCTCCAACTTAAAAGTATTGCGGCCCATAAAATCCTCACACAAGCAGATGTTGCACCCTATGACCACCACCCTCTAAACACCATACATGACAGATGTTGGCAAGCGCCCACCAAGCCTAAGTCTCTATCTCTATGCTACGCTTCACTACTATGTAACACCACCACCACACCCTTTCCTTATGAAAAACAATGGCGAGCAGAACATGCCTCTTCCCCATCGGGAGATGCATGGTTGCATTCTCTTAATGCACTTAAAGGGGTCACCAACTGCTACTCCCACGTAGAAGCTCACAAAAAACTGATCTTCAGGTGGTACCTAACACCCAGTAGGTTACATAAAATCTACCCCACAGTCACAGCACAATGCTGGAGATGTGAAAACGCAGAAGGCACAATGATACACATTTGGTGGGAATGCCCTGTACTGACCCCGCTTTGGCGACATGTGAGCAGCGTCCTCAAATCTCTCAATGTTGAGAACATTGACCTCACCCCATCAGTTTGCTTATTCCTATTGTTCCCCGCTCCCCTACCCAAACCACTAAAACAAGTAGCAATACTTACCATAATGGCGGCCAGGAACCTTATTGCGACTAACTGGAAACAAAACACCTGCCCTTCTAGGCAACAATTGTTAGATAAAATCCAACTATACTATACGTATGAACGTATGGCCACAACCACCCCCAGACAATCACAGGTACTACGAGAAACCTGGGCACCATGGGCTAATATATACACAAACCAACAGCATATGGCGCAACCTACCCAAGATTGCATAGACCAAGCCCCTCTTAGAACATCATAGGTCAATATCTAGAACAGAGCAACCTCTTCCTATCCGCAACAACTAGCTGCCAACTCTGAACGAGAGCTCCGCTCTGACATGGGTATATAGGGACTCACAGCCGTACAAACAGGCTCGAACTTTCCCCAGGGTAGATGACACACACTGACAACACACGCTTAAGTGACACCCCATACGGTATATTTCAACAAAGTTTGACAAGATGTGTTAATACTCCCGGTTATTAACCTTTCCCTTACACCCCCCGGGGCCAAAGTCCCACTTTTTCTAGTTGTCACCATAGACTGTATTTGAGAATCACCAACATGTTGTATGTAGCGTGTAACCAGTTGTGTGAAATATTGAACGACTTTGTGATGTACCCCACCCCCCTCCCCTCCTTTTTTCTCTTCTGTACCCCACATCCCAATACTTTATTGAAAAATAAAAACGTAAATATTAAAAAAACAAAACATGAAATTGCAATCTTCTTGAAAATGATGCCACTAAGTTGCAACTACAAGGTCTTCTAGAATGCCATTGTGTGCTCAGAACTAGGATATCTCTTCATCAGAAGAGGAATATCATGAGCCAGAGAAGCAGCCCAGGCCATTATTTATTTTCTACTACAATTCATGTTTGGCAATATGCAGTCTGGAAGGCATGCTGGCACCTTTGAAAACCAGAATCATCTGTCCAGCTGGCAGATGGGGAAGTAGGATTCAGCCGATTAATCATTTCAGAGAGCATTTCCAGTACTGTAAAGTCCAGTGTTGACAAGTGTTACATCACCCCAGCTGATGTTTGACATTGCACATGGCGAGTTTAAGTAGGTGTTCTCCAGGGAAATCAATTTCACAAAATTTCTGACAAACCATTCTTGTGTTGATGTTGTTTCCAAAGGCAGTTTGAAATTAGTGTAGAGAATTTTTGTGAGCTGGGAGCTTCAAGTCTTTGTATTCCCAATCAACAAGCTTGTGTGACCTGCTACTTTGTAGCTGAATTTCCATTTATCAGTAATATTGCTGACTGCTGTCTGATGCAGGTCTACTAAGGCTTTTTAAACCAAATTTTGAAAAGCTGATACTTTAAAGTCATTAAAGTCTTGAGTTTAGGTAAATCTTCTGCCAGTGTCTATGTATGGAGATTGCATGGTTATATATTGAGTATGATTTCATACACCTGTCAGCAATGGATGTGGCAGAACTAACTGAATTAACTAATGCAAAGGAATGTCCATATTGTGATTGCTATAACTCTTTGTTCTGGCAAGGAACTCATAAAGAATTTCTTCCACTCTTCCACCATTTAGCTAATAATCATACTGTACTGTTTACCGCTCCATTGAATCAGTGAATGAATGGGCATTTTGTGAAGAAAAGTCTGGCACCAATCTCCCCCAGATTGTTGTAAAATTTTTAAGGTGCAAAAAAACATCTCAAAGTTTTCATAAACTGGTCATCATAGTTTGTAGAACGAATATATACACTGCTAGAAGCTACATAGGTAATGTGAGCAATGGACTAGGGAGCACTTGATGGGTTGGGTTGCCATAGAAAATATTCATAGGCTCATACAAGACCCCTATTTCTTTTACTTAAAGGGACATTATAGTCACCAGAACAATTACAGCTTAATGTAGTGGTTTTGGTATCTATAGCCTGTCCCTGCAGGCTTTTTATTGTAAATGCTGCCTTTTCAGATAAAAGACAGTGTGCAGCACTATTGTTCGATACACTGAGATACACTGATTCAATGCATCTCTATGAGGAGATGCTGATTGGCGTAAAATCAAATTTTCACTGCTCTGACAGGGTGGCTGGGGACTTAAACAGCCTCACAGGGACTCTAGTGACAGGAATACATGTTTGTATTCCTGACACTATATTGTTCCTTTAAAATATGTCTGCTTGCCTGCCTGTATGTGTGTGTGTGTGTGTGTGTGTGTGTGTCTGTCTGTCTTTAGTGAAAATTGTAGATAAGCAAAAACTATCTCTGCTTTATTACCTAGAGTTGTCTTTAAGTACCACAATGCTGGGTTAAAAAGCTTACAGTCTTTGTTTTAGAAGAGTTTTGGACAGTTTTTCCCCTCCTTTCTAAGCTTTATAGTCTCATAAGTAAAATGGATCATTGAATTCTGGCCTGTCTACACTGTAGAAATAGCTGCCCTTTAAAGTTGAAACCGATAGGAAAATCACAGGCAATAAGGGACGAATGCTTCTTGTGCAAAATCAAAAGAACCGTTTCACTATAACAAGCCCTTACCTTCCCTTTGGCAATGATGAAAAAAGTGTTCCCCTCTTCTCCTTCTCTGATTATATAGTCTCCTTTATCATAAAAGTCCTATAAGAAGTAAAAATACAGTTAAGTACTGTCATAAGATGAGAACAGGAGAGAAATTGACTGAAAAATAAATGTTTCCTATCTAATGATAATTCTAAATAAAACTTTAACCTTAGATAGCTGAACTTCTCTTGAATTTATTTTACTGATAGGCAATTAGGCATCTAATAACAACTGCAATCAGTTAAATTTGATCTATTGCAATGCACATGTCTTTTTAAAGCAGCTGCTGTCATTTAATTTTTAGAAAGTCACAACGTTTGCAATGTCTAGAATGATCACTTGCATATATTTGCATTGCTCAGATGATTAAATGGCCGAATTAATATACATTCACAATTATCTTTTACTGCAGATTAAACACATTACTAGTCTAATAAAATATTTAAATATGATCTCTCATTTCATAATTATTGACATGCTAACACGACCACAATCACATCATTACAATATTTTGCTACACCAATTTTTGATATTATGATTGCGTTAAACAGTCAAGCTTAAGTGATTACAATCATTCCATAGAAGATTTATCGACACGCTAAACAGAACCATTTTCTCTTATCTAACTCTGCAGCCAAAAGGACTTTGTATATCATTGAAAAACACATGTCTATGTTGTACCTGTAGCCAAGTTGGGATATATAACACAAGTTACTGGAAAATGATGTAATACACTGATGCCCTTGGCTTGAGAAGAGAAGTGATACCAGATCACTAGGTAACGATTGGGTTTGTGAGTCACAAACTATATCCCTATGTTCCCTTCCAGTATATAATACAGATAACAAATATGTCTTCATGCTCCATGTTTATGCATTATTTATGATTCACTATACTTTATTAAAAAATTAATCCTGTCATTTAAATAAAATGGCTCAAAAATGTTCTATTCATTGATATCATATATCCTTCTGTTCTGCTGCAGAATATATTAGGAACTACAACTATGCAATATCATTATTCTTTATTAAAAGGGACACTCCAGACTTGAGTTACCCACATTATTTTCTGCATTATATAAGTAATAGACTAAAAATATGGCAAAAGTAATAAAAAACATTGTGAAAATAAAAAGATTCCTTTGAAGTTCCTGAATTTGCAGTAAACATTCTGATATAGAAGTTGTGTAGTGAGTGTCATCAAACCAGGAAATGGCTTTGCTAATATTGATGCAATAATTGTTTCCAATGGGAACTCAACATATACCATAAACGTCTGCCTAATGTGAGCTTATAATAAATGTAAAATCAGCCTTTGTCAGCCACTTCATTTACCAAGTAGGATGAGAGGAACCAGTGTGTAAGCAGATTATAGCTGTGGCTATGAATGGCCATGTTAGTGTGGGTTGGGACATACACAGTATTTGAGTAGTCACATAGGAAGCCTTAACTTTCTCTTGTGACATGTCTCAGTGAGGGGCAAGCGCTCAGCTGAAATATATATATTTTTTAATTGCTGCAGTTTTAAGCTCTTAAGAGCTAGGTGTTAGGTGAACCAGAGAATACATCCCAAACGACAAAGGTATGCAAGACAGAGATAGTAGTACTAGTCCTTACAATGGCTGAGCTTAAGGATGATAGAAGCACCAAGGAGGTCAGACAAGAATAACAGGGAAGGCCGAGGACAGGATACCAGAGAGAGACAGAATGATATGTCAGAGCCAAAAGTAGAGTTGGCGGAGAGGGAGGATCCTCTTCAGGAGAATGGGGAACAGCAAAACTAAACAAAGCAACTTGAACATGACTAGCAGTAAAAATCCACCGAAGGAACCACAATCAGATACTGAGAGATGGGAGGGCTGTGTGTTCATAGCTTCCAATTGGTGTCTGTGAAAGACTTGGGAAAACTGGGACTCTCGTGTATTGACAGGTACCACATTAGTGGTCGAGCTAGAAAGAGTTCGAGGAGGCGGCCAAAGGCTGGCTGGATAAGGGGCATGTGTGGGAAGGTGTAGGTGTAACTGGGGAGGAGTGTTAGGACGGGGTGTGGTAAAGGGGGGGAATGGGACTGTGGTAAATATAGGTGGGCATTTCCCCCCCTTACCTGAGCCCTTTTTTAAAAATTCCAGAGTGGTAACAGCTTTCCCTGGCTGTTATCAGTGCTAGTTGGTCGGCCTGATGGATATTGAGGCCATTCTTACTGCCCTCAGGATCATACTTGGGGGCGGAGTAGGAGCCCTGTTTTGGGCTTGTGGGCCTTCGTTGCGCCGGCGCGAGCCATTGGGCTGCACCACTTCCTGCTCTGACTGCCCCAGCTGCCTCTTAGGTCTCGCGGGCTGGGCAGACTATTCGTAGTATTGGAATCTAGGCGGTTCAGGTCCTATGTGCTCCCATAACAGCTGATTGCCTTTTCTCCTATGTTTTCACCCAGGTTCCATCCGGCGGGTCTGACTAATGGGACACTCTTATATATACTGTCCCATCATTGGGCTGGGGCTTGCCCTGGAGGAAATTGTCTCGGCCTTTCTCTGGTGGTGGCGGAGGTCTGCTTGTTTGGGACTCAGGGGATGTGCTGGGTACAGCTGCTTCCAGAGTTGGTTCAACTGTCAGAGCTACTGGGTGTTCTGGATGTGTTGGTAATACACTTGGGGGGTAATGATTTGGGGACTTGTCTGGTGTGGGCTTTGGGGGACATGATCAAATGGGATCTTGCGTGCTTGCTAGTCTTGTTCCCAAAAGACTGCCTGGTGTCGTTGGAAGTGGTTGCGCGCAACTACTGGAAATGCGCCCGCGACCAGAGGGCAATAGAGCGCTGCAGGATCAAACTGAAAAAGCTAATTTCTCAGTTTGTATTGCGGGTCGGGGGTCTTGTGGTGCACCACCGCATTTTTGAGCGAGACGCAGCGGTTTATTTTCGAAGTGATGGTGAGCATCTAACAGATGTGGGCTTGATCTGTTCAACCAAGCACTGCAAGATGTTCTGGAACAGGCCATGGCGCTGGTATGGGTTGCTCCTACTGTTACATAAAGCAGCGGGGCTTGTGGTGGGGAAGGTCCTTGCCAATCGGGAGGCATCAGGAGCACATGGGGAAGAAGGAAGGTCGGTGCTGATCCCTCCCCTAATCTCTGGTACATGGTTTGGAAAAACTGACATGCCCACTGAGCCAAAGACCGGCTAGTGGTTGGCATTGTGGTATGATAAGGTCAAGTTGGAGTCCAGTTGGTAGTTAGGATGAGGGGGGAGGACAGGCCCCATGAGGATATGGGATTATCGGTGGGACGAATTGGCAAGGATTAGTTAAGTTAAATATTATATTATGTTAATATGTTAAGTTATGGTTAACGATATTTGTTCAAGTCTAAATAAAGCTGTGGCCAATTTTATACCACAGTTATGTCTCAGGTTTTTATTGTGAGGGAGGTTGAATGGAGGAATTTTGGTGTTGCACTACACGGTACCCACCACCTACACACGTCACATGTTAAGGACTAGGCTTGCGTCAATAAAAGACATACAGATGGAGTGTACAGCATCACACCATCTGCAGCGACATGTAAGTGATGCCATATGGGTTAAGCAACTAAAACAAGGATAAAGATGGAGATTTTCTTGCCCCCGTACTTATGCAAACAGCAAAGCATTTCATGGTGTGTGACGTTGTACTTCAATTTAGAAAGGTAGCTTCAAAAACATAGCTGTTACTGACCAATGAACTACTCTAGACGTTCTGAATTATACATCTCTACATTTCTCTGGGTTTGGACTGCACGTACACAGTATACGCTATTTGAGGGTTTTTAAACAACATCCTGATATAAATTCTACTATTATATAGTCTGGTATCTATTTCTCTGCATGATTCTGTACTTTATGGAAACTTCCAAGTAGACGTTCCAATAATAACCAGCAATTGTCTTTCAAGTAATATATTCCACCAACTACTCCTGAAAAACACAGCTTAGTGTGATAAGAAAACTGTACTCATACAATACTTGTCCAGCCTGGAGCACACAACAAAGCACTATAAAATATTCAGATCAGCAACCCATTTGCTGAATTATTTGCAAGTGTCTGATGGAGAATGAGTCATTTGCTCAGTGAGGGACAAACAATTAGTCAAGCAACATTGCTCTCACCAGCTACTAAATTGTAATTGCTCTTTTTGTTCTTGCAGAAGAATTTGCAGTGTCAGCACAAATCAGCTCACACCCTGCCAGTGTTAATCCATTGTGTTGCTACAAAAGCTACACATATAACTATTGTGTGTGTCTATGCTGTGCAGTATGGGACAATGACAGGTAAATCATAGTGTACCAGAGTAATGCATAATCGTTAAAGGGACACTATAGTCACCAGAACAACTACAGCTTAATGTAGTCGTTCTGGTGAGTATAATAGCTCCCGTCAGAGAAAAAGCAGTGTTTACATTGCCCCCTTCTCAGATAGCCACTGGAGGGGTTTCCTGGCTCAGGGCTGCACAGTAAGCAGCCCTGCCGTTCAGCGTTCCCACGCTCTGCATGGAAACGCTGAATTTTCCTCATAGAGATGCATTGATTCAAAAGAGCGTTTGGCCCTGCCCCCTTGCCGATTTTAGCCAATCCAATGGCAATTTTGATGATGTTACCAAGGAGACGGGGCCAACGCCGGCTGACCCGTGGAGAGCTGAATATAAGGTGAGTTTTAACCCATTCTGAGGGGGGCGAGGAGGGGGGCAAGCCACCTAAATGGTGGGTTTTCACTATAGGGTCAGAAATACATGTTTGTGTTCCTCACCCTACAGTGATCCTTTAATGTTAAACGACACTACTATAGCCACATTTTAGCTATGAGAAGAATAACATGAAATAAAATAATGAAATGCTCCTAGAAACAAAACGATCTAAGCTCATTGCATAGCACGTGATTGAAACATGCCTCCCTATTATCAATCATTGTATACTGTATTTTATAACTTCAGGAATTTGTAAACATCACTATTTTCAAGTGGCTCTGCCACATCTGAGTATTTCATGCAGATAAAATCTTTATGAAATACTTTTATTGGCTGTGTTTGAATTTCACTGACATCCCATTTCAGTCCAAAGATATCTTACGACACAGAAGAGACTATGTTGTCTTTTAGGAAAAGTTGAGGTTGGCAAAAGATGAAAAAAGCGGGACTCTGTTATCAACTTTTGTTGTTGGTGGGGAAGTTATGGTTGATATTGTTAGATATTCAACAGACCTCTGTTTTGTACTTTCTTGACTGCATAAGAGTACAACAGTGTCAAGGGTTTTCTTCATAAAGTGCCAGGAGCTGAACATGGTACCAGTAAGGAAGATGGCAGTACTCAGGGAGAGCTTCAGGTAAGTAGATCTACCGATAACATCAGAGAAGGATTAAGATCCCACATGGCCCTAGCCAGGTTGCTGGTTTGTTCTTCATTCTTTACATAAGGATGGTAAATGGGGCCAAGCCAATTCATGATTTCAGGGCCTCTGTGTAAACCCTATAAGCAGCTGCCTATGTCTGCTTAATGTTAACCCTGCTCTAATCACATTCTCTCCCAGCCACCACATATCAGACAAGTCCCTTTGAGAGTTGTTGCAAAGTTTTCTAATATTCCAAAAGTGACAGAGCCGTTTAAAGGCTGCCTCATCAGTGAGCGGTATCACAGGAGGAAACCTTTACTCCCTCCTGCCTGTCAAAGTGCTCATATGGCATGCACACAGTACCTTTACAGTCTCCTTCAGATCTTATTTATTTACCCCATCTGATCTTTAGGCATTTTTAAAATACATTAAACTGCATAAATAAATTGGTCAACTTCAGCATAGTAGAGTAAAACAACCACAGCTTGGTATTTACAAGTCAGAAAAGGAGACTTGAAATCTAGATTTTCAGTTATTGCATATAAGAAGAACAATTTATTTAAAGGTACACTATAGGCACCCGGACCACTACAGCTCAGTGGAGTGGACTGGGTGCAATATCCCTATTGCATTTAGTGCTGCAATGTAAAACATTGAAGTTCCAAAGAAAGTGCAATGTTTACATTGCAGCACTAAGTCTGCCCTCAGTGGCTATCTCTCAGACAGCCACTAGAGGGATTGAAACGGACCATTTATCTGGTATCTGACGCTGGATGTCCTCACACTCTGCATAAGGACATCCAGCGGCAGATTTCTCCCCATAGGAAAGCATTGATTTTACGTTTTCCTATGGGAAGGTCTAAAGCGCGCATGGCATTTGCCTTGCATGCGCATTAGCGCCTACTTGTAGTGGGATGTCAGAGGGGGCATAGCATCAACCCAGCACCGAGGGACATGGGATAAGGCGCTGGGATAAGGTAAGTAAATAATGTATTTTTAACCCTTTATTCACCAAGGAAAGGGGGGTGCGAGGGAAAGGAGAGGCAGGGGGAGTAATAGTGCCAGGGATACAGCTTTGTATTCCTGGTGCTATAGTATCCCTTTAATTTTATTTTTTTTTATGTTTTTGCTTTGATTTTTCTGAAGCTTGGTCAGTGCAGACTGTCTCCCTTCCTGGGTAAAACCCAAAATGTTTAGATTTAAAAAAAAAAAAAAAAAAAAAATTGTCCCAATATATAGAAAATGACACTCCAGGATGCAAGAAAGACAACGATTATGTGAAAGTTTCATTTTAGTGCCCCCTTTCAATCTGCTCTTTGTTGTTGCTTAGTGTTTGGCACGGTGATCTATCAAAAGTGCCACAGTGCGTCCCAGCACTATGGTTACAGTGGAAACGACTGTGACATGTATCTTGTATTGGTAATGTAAATTCTCAGTCTTCACTTAAAAGCAAACATTTTAAATGCTTATTGTAAAAACAAAACAAGCAGCCTGTATGCTACTAATAACAGAGAACTGATAAAAAAAAAACTTTACCAAATACAATACACTCAGAGTTATATTAGCAATACACAGAGTTGGACATTACGTACAACTTCTAGGCAGTCCACTATTTTGGAAAGCTTTTCTTCGGGTAAGTCTTTTAGAAGAGAAACACTAGAAAATAAAAATTCAGAAACAGAGTTACATTGCTAGAAATATCTGTTGAAATGCAAATTGTCAGACCATAATTCATTTCCCACTTCCTGTCTCTGCTAAAATAGATTTTCTCCCACTCTCTTTCTCGCTAATGTGTATTGCCCACAGCCCTTAAAGACGTCTTAGGAGGCAAAGTAGCTTAATAAATGTTACTGCTTCATGTGTGTGACTTTTTAACTATAATATAGGATGACTTAGGCTGTCCCAGATACATAGAAAACATCCATATACTCTCCCTGCTAAGCTCGTCCTTTTTGGTTCATTGCCTTCAAATTGTCTGCAGTGAGTATAGGGAATTGTTAATTTAGCCTGTAGGGGTCATTTAAACACATGACTGCAGTACCCTCATAACTTCGACATTTCACAGCCAAGGGTTGCTTAGCTTGCAACCATGTAGCGATCATTAAATGACCCCCTGTGTCTGGCATTGCTAACTTGAACAACTCATTGTGTCATTAACATCTCATCTGGCACATTACTGTAAACATCATCTAAGTTCCTTCGGCTAGAAGCAGGAAATCATTAATAAATGCATACGCAGCAATATCACAACGGCTATATATGCAAACAAGGCAAACGTTAATAGTGCTTTGTTGAAAACATTATATTGATATATTTATTATTTTAGATATTCTAACTTGGATGATATTCAATATGGAAACATTTTAATGGTAGGGCATAAACTCTTAACTTTTATTTTGTTTGTATATGTGACTTTATCTCTATGTATTAAAATAATAAATTGCAAACTTTTCTGGTTACAAAATGTTAATCGTACAATGACTGCGCCCTGTATGTATTTTAATTATAGAAACTGTCTTAACTCTGGGGATTCTAATGACTGGATCAAGCAAACAGGAAAAAAGATTATCTGGGCAATAGACACTCAAAGAACAATGTTCTTGTTGCTTGTCCCAGAAACATTCCTCCTTAGTGTGCATTAGAGGAATAGTTCTTACAGATCTATTTCATAGCTTATCAAAAAATATAAAGCAGGGGATGAAAATCTACAGGCCTTCTTTTTGTCTAGACTTGAGGCACAGTGGATACCTAGGCGCTCACAGCCCAATACGTTCCTCTGTAGAACCTGGCATATTTAGCTAGATTTACATTCTGGAGAGCCTCATCACTAAAACTTGCAGACTTAATCCTCACCTCCTCTGGACTAATATTGCTATATAAAATTTAGGCCACACTGTAACGAAACGTACTGCACTTTTCAAAACCCCTACTGGGCTAAATGAGATCATAGGAAATTAAAAACCTTACCTGCGGAGAAAGCTGAAATATTCTTGATGTTGGGCCTGTGCTGAACTCATCATAATATTCTGGAAAACCTGCCTGTCCAGGACCCATATTTTAGAGTCAGTTACCGCTGCGGACAAACATAAAGCAAGAAGCAGTTGGAATACTTTAAATATTTAGAATCGATAACTAACTTACATACTTGAATTATGAATGGCTATTGGCTATGTATTCTTCTCCCTTGATTACATCATCTTATCAGTGTGAAAAGGGGTAAGTGTTCTTTAGTAGGTGATAAGGTAGTTGGGTGATTAAGAAGCAGAAAAAAGATATAAACATATACTATAAACACAAATGTATCCATAGATGACACTGTACTTAATTATATTATACTACCCAAATGTAACATGGAAGAAAATTGCCAGAGTCAATTAACTTTGAACTCAATACAAAGAATCAATATAATATAATTTTGAACATATTCAGAATACTTTTTTTCACTATTCATCTGAAACATAATTTTGGTATTCTACTGAACTTTATATTTACTCTATATTTACTGACAAGAACTTGAAAAGTTCTCTCTCATCCTCAGATTGTGCTATAATTCTGTTAAATAAGTAAAGTAAATCACACACAACCCTGACTAATGGGCAGTTTCAGCAAACACTGCTTCCAAAGACACATGGAAAGATTTGAGCATTTTTGGACAACTTAATATGCTAGTAAAAAATAATTTGTTGAAAACACAAATTAAAATTAGCTGCACAATACAGCACAAATTTATTTAATAAAACAAAACAGCAATTTCCATTTACTTTTTAAATGTTAACCACCATATTTGCTTTATAAAAATTATTTTAAAAAATACAAAGGCCACATAAAACATTTCATAGAGATTAATAGTGATTTTGTTTTAAAATGTGTCCTTAAATTCTGCCAACAGTCCAGTAGTGGCATATTTCCTTGTTCCATTACATTTTGGGTAATCCCTTAATCTTAAATCCTAAACTATTAGGATTCCTTAAATTCTGATTTGAGACATGTTGCTACTACAGGAATTAAAATAGCTACAGGATAAAAAAGATCAGAGGAGAGGGATTTATGCTGTAATGCTTACTGCTTTTTTTAAACAAGAATTTGAGCCAGCGAAGCTGACAAACCATAATGACTCATACCTTTTACCGTAGCTGTTCTTTTGCAGTTATATAAGATTGCAAGTTCCCCAAAAGCAGTCCCTGGGTGCATCTGTCCGAGCAGTCTGCTGTTCTGAATCACATCAAGCAACCCCTCTGTGGCAATTAAAATTTCAATTAAAATATAAAAACAACAGCAAAACAACATCATTTATTTTACTATATCTAAATATTGATTTTTGCTCAGCACAGTTCCATCAGGGGTCATTCCATGAAAAATGGGGTCTATTGCAAAAGTTTAATTAGTGCAGTGACAATATGTTCAGCATAAGACAGGTACAAGTTAGGTAACAAATATTGCTGTCTCGTATAGCTCCTTGGTCACAGTAATATTCTTCTTAAAGTTTCATTGTTGCAATGGAAATCATAGAATAGCTTATATTTTCTGGTGTAGACTGGGTTGTTTTCTAATCCAATATTTTTTGGTATTAGCGTTTTTTTTAAATATGTTTTCATAATTATACATATTTTGTGAACACTCTCCACCATCGACTGGTGTCCAGTTTGATCTTAGCATCATTCGCACATTATAAAATTTAGTTTCAGACTATTGTAGTGTTTAATCCAAGTTAATGGGAATGTGCAACGTTGACCAGTATTTGCGTTTTTCCTACAATATATTTTATGATGCAAGAACTACAGGAAGGCTAAAATCACTAAGTGTCATTAAACCCAGAAAGAGGAACAAAGTATGAAGACAAATCAAGAAATTGTAACCCTCACTGATTATCCCCTAAAAGGGATGTCAGTGCTACAGAAAGGTGTCAACCTTTGCTCTAGTACAGTAACAACGAGAGTACCATGACAAATTGATCAATGTTTCAGACCCTTCTCAGCTCTTGGCCGAGCACGAAGTAGAGTAATATAGCTGAATTCTCAGCTAAATGGTTATCCCAGAATTCTATATGTCTTGACATTTTTTCCCTTCTGAATAATCAGACAAACATGCTGAAAACACTGGTCCGTTGATGGAGACATCCAAGACTCCGTAAGATACTGCAGACTCGAATCCAGGGTGGATAGTGGTATCAAATTGAGATTAATGAATAAGATTAACAGTAAAAATGTTTCTGCTGAAAATATATGTAGTCACTAAGCAGTTTAAGGAGGTACGTAAAAAAAGCCTCAGGATATCCTAATGGAGTTTGACAAGCAATTTTTGGATACTGGCTACAGTTATTTATTATCAGAAATGCTTTTACCAGCGAAGAAACCTTTCAAACTGAAGCTTTAACAGTTTCACAGCTCAATTTAGCCTGAGGGTATGGATGCATAGTACATTGGAGATCGCAACTCAGTTAAGAGTTCAGTATATTTAAAGTTGCCAACACTATAGTGACAATACCACTTTTCCTTTTTTTTTTTTATAAATCCGGGCAATTTGCCAACAATATCGTATGTCAACTTTTTTGCAATCGAAGTAGTTATACAACAGACAGTGAATGGTTCAAGAAGAAATATCAACATTCTCTGTTACGTTTATCAGGTCTAAATTGATAGTAATGTCCCATCAGAGGCACCACAAAGATGCTGAGCAATATAGTGTGTCCTTACATTTTATTCTTGTATTAACATTTTTCCTTGAATACTGACATTTTTGTTGTCACCAGTAATTCCATTCACACATTTACTTTATTGTAATTTAATATTTACAACTAGTAGGTCTAGAATTAACAATTTAAGGTGTTTAGGCAATTGTGTCAAAATAATTCACTACGAACTAAGAATTTGAATGAGAATATTTTATTCTACGTTTATTCTTCTATTTATACTATCAAAAACCCTACTTAATGCCCTATTTTCATATAACTATTTAACTCTACTGTAAAATAACAGTAGTTTAGCAAAGGCAAAAAGAAAGAAATGCTATGAGCTGAAATTAAACAATTAGTTACAATAACCAATTTACAAGGTAATATAAGGGTTTTCTCAACAAAGTATATTCTGATTTCTTATAGTGTAGCTTCTTTTTCCTCCCTTGACCTTTTGTCAGCAAAGTTGACTTCCATACATATGTCATTGTTAAAGGACCACTATAAGCACCCAGACCACTTCAGCTCAATGAAGTGGTCTGGGTGCCAGGTCCATCTAGGGTTAACCCTGCCTGCTGTAAACATAGCAGTTTCAGAGAAACAAACTGCTATGTTTACATATGGGTTAATCCAGCCTCTAGTGGCTGTCTCCTTGACATCCACTAGAGGCGCTTCCACGCTTCTCACTGTGATTTTCACAGTGAGAAGACGCCAGCGTACATAGGAAAGCATTGAGAATGCTTTCCTATGAGACTGGCTGAATGCGCGCATGGCTCTTGCCGCGCCTGCGCATTCAGCCAATGACGGCAGAAGAAGGAGGAGATTCCCCAGCGCCGAGGGAGCCCGGCACTGGAAAAAAGGTAAGATTTTAACCCCTTCCTCACCCTAGAGCCCGGCGGGAGGGGGACACAGAGGGTGAGGGGGACCCAAGGACCCTATAGAGCCAGGAAAACTAGTATGTGTTCCTGGCACTATAGTGGTCCTTTAATATATATCCGTTACCATGAGTAATGGTTTTTTTAGACTATAAAAACATTGCTACTAAAATAATAACAAAGTATTTAACCAGTACATCCTGGGAATATTACCTTAGCCCAACATCCAGGGGTTATTACTATTAACCAATTTAATGGTACTCATTTTATCTACCTCATAAAGATTCTGAACCTGCTTCCCAAGGGTTGCACAGGTTCTATTGATGATACATTAGCCTGCTGAGCTATCTCACTGGCCTAAATCTACTCAGTTTAAAGATGTATTGTCATTTACAGAGAAGTAATACTTCCTTGTTCCTTCATTCCAATAAACTTTATTTAGATTGGGTGAATCACACAGCAGAGGTAATCTTACCTAATTCTGCATGCTCTGCCCTGTGATGTCTCGGGTATGTGCACTAATGATCAAATTCCTTATTCATCAATGTATGCTCAGGATAGTCTCTGACATTGGGTAATAATGCATGTGCTGTGTATATGGCACTTTGCCATGAATGCAAAACATCAAGAATGAACTGACATACGTTACCCAACCTTGAGTGACATTTTACCTTGGCCATAAAGATTCTGAACCTGCTTCCCAAGGGTTGCACAGGTTCTATTGATGATACATTAGCCTGCTGAGCTATCTCACTGGCCTAAATCTACTCAGTTTAAAGATGTATTGTCATTTACAGAGAAGTAATACTTCCTTGTTCCTTCATTCCAATAAACTTTATTTAGATTGGGTGAATCACACAGCAGAGGTAATCTTACCTAATTCTGCATGCTCTGCCCTGTGATGTCTCGGGTATGTGCACTAATGATCAAATTCCTTATTCATCAATGTATGCTCAGGATAGTCTCTGACATTGGGTAATAATGCATGTGCTGTGTATATGGCACTTTGCCATGAATGCAAAACATCAAGAATGAACTGACATACGTTACCCAACCTTGAGTGACATTTTACCTTGGCAGTTTCTAAGATAAAATATTGTAAAATATAATCATTTATAAAAACAAACTAAAGGCTTTTAGCACAACCAATAGGTAACTTGTAGTTAGATATTTTGTTGTACTAAAAATTAGGAAGTGACGACTACTCTTTAAAGGGATACTCTAAGTGCCAGGAATACAAAGCTATGAATAAAGGCTTAAAAACTCTTACTATTTACTTACTTGACCCCAGTGCTGATGTCCCTTGACACTGGGTTGCGGCTCCGCCTCCTCTGATGCCCTGTGATGAGTGTGAGGACATCCATCGTCAGATACCGGACCAAAGGTCCGTTAGGATCCAGGAAGCACCTCTAGTGGCTGTCTGGGAGATAGCCACTGGAGGCAGACTTAGTGCTGCAATGTAAACATTGCAGTTACTCTGAAAATGTAATAGGGATACTGCACCCAGACCACGTCAGTGAGTTGAAGTGGTCTGGGTGCCTATAGTGTCCCTTTAAGTTGAATATACATTTTATAGAAATATTTGGGTTTCTTATGAAACCCACCTGGTTATTTCCAAATATGCAGGAATCTAACCAGTCCCATCAATTAATCTCTGCATTTTCAGAACTTAAATATTTTTTTTACGAAATTTGATATTTTTGTGTAATTGTGAGTAACAATAAAAGTTGAAGATCTCTTTATCTTAGACATCAACAATATAACAATATTGTCTAATTATTTACCTGCCAAAACATAAAGATGGTTTCCAGCTGCCCCTTCCTGAATAACAAGCTGTGACTGGCTGTAAACTCGTTCATACATACAATCCACCATACGCCGGACATGTGAAGCCTCGAGCTGCCTCAAAAAGTCATTATTCATGATGGCACCAGTGATTAGCTTTTTGGCACTGGGAATAGAAAAATACAGAGGTTATTTTAGATATGCCTACACAAGGTAGTTTTTCTAGATATTTTCTCTCGTGATAGCACATTAATTATTAATGCTGAGGCTGGATTATAATTTCAGATATGATTAAAAATGTCAGCATGAATGGAGCAACTGTAACATTTTAGTGCAGAGTTGGATATATATTTATTGATTTTAATTTTTTTATTTTCTTGCACCATGTTCCACAGCTCTCTATGGTGTGTATTCCGTACAAAGCATCCTTCTCAGGACTAACGAAAATTCGAGAAACTTATTTCATTTTGATGATTATTTTCCTCCAACCATGTAAATACTGATTATCAACCATTCATATGTCTATTAGGGAAGACTGTGCTATGAATATTTTATAATCAATAAATGCTCTATCTATTTTCCTCATAGCGATTTGAAACCTCTTGCTGCGTTTGCATATTTTGTTTTCAGGCAAATAAGTTATTTATTTATGCATGTTTATTACTTACAGTGAATGGATATTTGTAGTTCCAGAGGTTTTTAAAAACATCTGATGGTGGCCTTCATAAGTATTTCTCAGATCATAAGCCATTATTTATTCTACGAAATGGGTTGGCAGGTTTGTCCCTAGTTCCATCTCTTTGTTTGTACCACATGACAGTTTTTATGAAAATAATACTTTTTGTTTTACCAGCAACATACACTTTCAGGAGGATGCTGTACACTGAGCACAGCTTGCTGAGAAAGAACAAAATGTTTTTTTAAAGTTTATGTTTGGAGCACAAACATCATCTCTGCAGGAATTTTCCACCAAAGCAGGTAAGGCATTCTTTACCATTTTGCATTCTTTGGTATGTCTAACCAGTTAAATACATTGTTACGCCTTATGCGCTGTGTTGAGAAAATGTCAACTGACTCCAAGTACTTTCTATCAGAATTATATATAACATAGTTAAAGGTTTATTTTGTTTTCTGAAGCATGTTCATGAAGTTCTTTTAACAGCTTTTTTGTGTAGACAAAGTTATTATTCATTTTTTTTTTTTTTTTTACTTTCAAGATTAGACATATTTAATCAATTTCATACATATTTACTTATAACTAATATGTGACAGAATAAAAATAAACAATCCATACATACCACAGTCATACCCCAACAATTATCTCAACAAAATTCTAAATGCCCAATCGGTCCCTCTTTACATAACAAAGTGACCAAATTTCATTATAACCCAAACTCAAGGCCATTATTAGAGAGAAAAAACTTTTTCCATAGCAACTTGAAAATCAATTTGTTCACCTATTGATTTTATGCTATTTTCACTATTTCCCAATTCCTTACTATTATAATTTTATTTTGCTAGAACAATATGAATACGAAAATATATATACCCTTTTCCCATGCAGAGGGAAATGTTCAATAATTTCCTTATGTTGTCCTGGGTGGATCTTCATGATATGAATCCTGATTGAGCAATGTGAACCAATTAAGTAATAACTTTTTTAAATCCGTATTTGACAAATACATTTTGGTGTCAACATTGATTAATGATATTGGTCTAAAGTATTTTTTATTCTAGTTTAATTCTTATCATCTTTTGGTATTGGACTAATATCAGCTATTAGCATTTATTTTTGGCACTTTCTCTTTAGCTGTTATTTCTTTAAAAATGAATAACATATAAAATAGCTATCTCCTTTTCATTGATCTTGAAAACAAATAGTTGAAAATCTGTTGAGCACTGGGTATGTATATATTTCTACTTCCTTATAGTATCTTTCAAATCTTATAAAGTAAATAATATTTAATTATTTTAAATCTTAAATTTATCTTGGTAACGGAGACCAGAGATCAGACACCGGAGACTGGACTGAATGGGGATTACCTTTTACTACCCCTCCTGATAAAGTGACACTCTTGAATTCTTACCTCATCGGTCTACTTGATACATATCCAGAAGTGATTGAACCTCACTCTGCATCCCATATTTACAGCTCCAAAAGATTTGTGGTGAGATCCAACCAACTTTTTTCAATAAGCTGCTTATTTTTGTATTTTTGTATTTTTTTAACTTTTTCATTTATTTTTCATTTTTTCATAATTTTTCTCTTTCCTTTTGCTTTTTTAAATTTTTGCAACTTTTTCTGTACCAATTGGTTAACTAGTGGTGGATCCACCAGACAATATATGAACTATCAGCTTCATCTATTATATCTACAGATTTTGTACAGTTGTAAAAACTTTATATTTATATATCATGAATTATGTAATAACTATTAGAGATGAATTAAGTGAAGTGTTCACCATTCTGTATATTTGGCAATAGTGGTCTTTCTTCCTTTTATTATGATTTTGTGTCATTAAGTGTATAATAAATTAACTTTTGCATATCAACATATCGATTTTGAGATTTCCAAAATAAAATTCCAATTTCCGCTTTCTTCTATAGACATCAAGAAAAGGTCCTCCCTCTTTTTTAATGTTGTCCCACAAGAGTATATAAATAGTTAGATAGTGTATTTTATGTATACGTAGAAATTTATATCCAGGTGCAGTTGTTTCTCCAAAACGTTCATAGAATATCCAACGTTATTTTGTACATATTTAAATAATATATTCTAAAGAATACTGTAATTTCTTTGATATAGGACTGGAATATAACTGGAATATAACTGTGAGTCTTTGGAAAGCTTATGGGAATTTTGGTGTTTAACGATTTGTAACAGCCCTTGAAAATCCTTTTCTATCTTCCATTATTTTAAAATAATCATGTTGCCACTGTGGTGTACTTATAGGGCTGTTTTCATTTTGTTTGGTGTATTAATTATGAACTAAAACTCACCATGTTTATCTTAACAGCAGCACATATAAAAAAATATTAAATTCATAAATAATGACTGTCATTACAATCAACTAAGTATAACATGTATGTATTTATTTCGATGTCTGTTATTTTCACTTCTAATTCATAGCAATGTTCACTAGTTTCCTAAAAAGCAGAATTTGTCATTTTTAACACATTGTGCTCACAGCTTTATGCAAATAAGCCAGTTTTATAGCAATGAGGTAAGTAAAAGATTAGCACTGATCCATACGGTTGTCTGTTATTTAAACAGAGCATACAGGTTGCAAATTAAGTAACTAAGGACTCTGTCAGTTAGAAATTAATTTGCATGTATTTAATTTATAATATTAAATCAGTATTAAGGCACTCATAATAAAGTAATTGCTAAAGTCTTACAGGATTGAAGGAGAGTGGACGGTAGATGGATAGATAGATAGATAGACAGACAGACAATTGCAGAAGTGTTCAGGCCAACTGTCTCTATCACTGAACTACAAATTATGCATTTGAGATTTTGTTTTATATAATTTTCTATTTGGAATTACTCTAAAAACTGTAGATTGACATTGCATATTGCTGCTTAATTTGTTGTCTATAACAATTCCCAAATCCTTCTCGTGTGTGGTTATCCCTAGTTCACTACCATTTAGGGTGTAAATTGCTTGTGCATTCTTAACCCTAAAGTGCATAACTTTGCATTTCTCTACATTAAATTGAATTTGCCATTTTAGTGCCCCAATCTATCCAAATCCCTCTGCAGAAAAGCAATATCCTGCTCACATTTTATTACTTTACAAAGTCTTGTGTCATCTGCAAACACTGATACATGGCTTTCAATGCCTATTTCAAGATCATTTATAAATATGTTAAATAGAAGTGGTCCCAAAACAGAACCCTGAGGGACACCACTTACCACTTTTGTCCAGCCTGAAAATTTACCATTAATGACAACACGTTGTACTCTATCCTTAAGCTATAAGAATATTCATCTAGACCAATTTCTTTTAGTTTGAAGACTAACCTATTATGAGGAACTGTATCAAATGCCTTGGCAAAATCCAAGTAGATCTCATCCACTGCAACACCCTGATCTATACTTCTACTTACTTCTTTGTAGAATGCAATTAGGTTAGTTTGACATGACTTATGTTTCATAAAACCATGCTACTTATTGCTAATAACAAAGTTCTTCCCAATGAATATTATCCCTTAATAGCCCTTCAAATATTTTCCCAGTTACAGAAGGTAAGCTCGCAGGTCTATAATTTCCAGGCAAGGAGTTTGAACCCTTTTTAAATATAGGAACGACATCTGCCTTCCTCCAATCCTCTGAAACAAAAGAATCTTGAAAAATTAAATACAGATGTTTACTTATTTCCCCACTTAGCTCCTTAAGTACTCGTGGGTGAATACCGTCAGGCCCCGTAGCTTTATTTACATTAATTTTCTTTAATAGCTGTAGCACCTTGTCTTGAGTTATCCAATCATAAGTTATCTGTAAGTTTTTTGCAGCAATCATTTGCATATCTCTTGCCATAGGATCCTCATTAATATATACTGAAGAAAAATAGTTATTTAAAATTTCTGCTTTTTCCTGGTCTTCATTAGCTAATAAACCCAACTCTGTTTCCAGTGTACCTACACTTTCATTTTTTGTTTTTTTAGAATTGATGTACTTGAAAAAAATTTGGGGGTTGGTTTTACATTCTTTACATGGGGATCTCTACATGGAGACGCTGAAGGTAGGTACTGCACACTGTGAAGCACTGTACTAGGAAGCATCTTTAGTGGCCATCTGAGTGACTGCCACTAGAGGTGTTCCTATGGCACCAATGTAAACACCACCGTTTCTCTGTAAAGGCAGTGTTTACATTAAAAGGCCTGCAGGGACATTATGATGCAGTTGTTCTGGTGACTCTCGTGTACCTTTAAGTTGACTAAAGCATTGCAGAATATCGCTGTTATTCTCCATTTGTTAATCCTTCATTTGTAACCAAATGCTTATTGCCCAGAGGTGTTAATACAGAATGATGCAGCCAAAGTCCTACTTAAATAGGACTTGTGGAAGATAAAATGACTGAAGAGTTTTCCATGAGATCAGATCAGGAAACTCTGTACTGGTGCAATTTAGGTATAAAACATTTCCCCAAAAATCAGCTAGAGTACTGTCATGATTTGTTTGCAAATTCCAACTATGCCATCAACTTGTACTTTTTTAGAGATAGAGAAGCATCGGGGACGAAAAGTGCATGTGCTCCTGTTGGAAGTTAACTGTGAGAACCGAGTTTGACTCAGTTCACACAACAAACGTGCAGGTAGATAGCCACTAGAGGCATATTTAATCCTGTGTTTCCATATCTCAGAATTCATCTCTCATTTTAATTAAATGGTCTGGATGTTGTTTAAAGGTCTTCTACCAGCATCATGACCACTTCAGTGATTGGAAGTGGTCATGGTGCCTGGAGTCTGTATGCGTAACATTTTGCTTTGAAACTCTGCACAAATGGAATTCAACCTCTTTTCTGCCAGAGGTGTAATCCAACCCTTGACGCCATCATTAAGACATCATTAGACAAGCTGCAACAATAGTCAAGAGACTAATATGATTTTTGTGTGTAATCCTATGCAGAAACTTTCTTTCATTGGCTAAGAATGGTCGGCTGGTAGGACTGATAACCAGCTTCTGCACTACTGCAGAAGCCTGTCATTGTCATTGGCCACAGGACGAAAGTCGACGCCTGCCAGGGACCCACATAAAAGGCCAAATGATTGCTAAACGGTTTGCCATATTACAGTTTAATGGGCCAGTGTATCCCTGGCATCATATTACTGCAGCAGGCGGTAGTAGTATGATGCTGGAAATAACACTTCAATTCCTTCTTCTGCCGAAAATCCAGGCTATTTTTGCAGTCAATCTAAAGAAACTAATTTTTCAGGTATATATAATTAATACCAATATGTGTTTGTGGGTTAAGACGTTTGGGTTAAGTTGTGTGTTAAGTAATTCATTTAGACATTAGCACCATAAATTGATTTGATTGAAATTTGGAATGTTGTGATCACTTACTGATATTGTTGATACAGGGTGCATAGAGTTGGTCATGTATCTTATTTAGGTAGAATGGGCATAATATATTTTTATTTATTTTATTTAGACAATGTCAGTTTATTTTATTCAGTATTTATTTCAGAATCCAGAATTTTTACCAATATTTCATGATTCAAGGATAAGTTATGACACTGTCAAGTCTTAAGTTTATCCATTTTATGTTATTGGTGAAAACGTATTTCATTTTCAACTTTATTATCATTTTCTATTTGACATTAAAGTTTTTACATACATAAATAACCTGGTAGACAAGACAAGGCAGGGCACCTGCCTGCACCGCGTTACAGTTATCTAAAGTGAATACTTGGGCCTAATACACAAGTTGGATATATTCTCCGACTAATTTTCCAGATCTAGTATTTTGGCAAAAATTTTTTAATTCACTTCGAATTCCCAACAGTTCATACTTTATGTTTAAATGGCACAATTTACAGAAGTATTCAAAATTAAATTTAGTGTTGAACTCTAAATGAAAGTGATTACCATTTACTCACTCCTAAATAAACATTGAATATGGTACCCTTTCTGACATTTTTATTTATTATGTTCTGCGCGAAAACTAATTAGACGGAATATATGAGTAATCAGCAAAATGTTAGTGTGCTCTCAACAAAGATGTCTCTAAACTGAACGTAAATATTTGTGCTGTTATCTAAAGATGTGGAAAATGAATGTCACTATAAATATATAATTTCCACAACAGGCAATTTCAAAGAGGCAGGGAAAATCTCTTGGAAGTGTCTCCACATGGGGTCTGTACCTTATAATCTTCTTAAGACAAAGACTCTAATGTTCTATTCTATATTCTTAAACACTAAAAGAAAATAGTTTTGTTAACCACTGAAATAATTTGAAATGGTTTCCTCCTGGGAGCTTGACTGTATGACATTTTCAAAGATGATCATTAATGTCATCAGAAAATATACTCAGTCATACTGTAACCTTTTAACGTGTGAGATAATTGTTTTGCAGACAGAAGGTGAACGTTTGACAATTGAAAATATAAATGGCAAAGGGCAGAAAGCTACGGAGAGGACATTTGTTTATTTACAAGTCATATTTTTTTTAAAAGTTGATAAGATATCTTAAATTGCTGTTAAAGGGATACTTTGGATCTGAAGGCAAAAATGTAATCCGATTTATTAATTTAAATTTGCAAAACACGTGTGATTTCTCAAGAACGAAAAATGGCTTATGCAGCACAGGTCCATCCTAGATCTTGAAATTCCAAGGCAAACTGCACTTTCATTTTTCATCTAAGTAAAATAAAGTATTTAATAAAATTTCCATTCTACCCCTTTAGTTTATGTATATTCAGGGAACTGCTGGTAATTAGAATATTATTATACTGGAATTATGATACTGACATAATTCATGGATGGAAGGGGAGAAACATGGATGGAAGGGGAAGGAGAGACATGGATGGGGAGGGAGAGACATGGATGGAACAGGAGGGGAGACATGGATGGAATGGGAAGGAGAGGCATAAATTGAATAGGAGGGAGAGGCATGGATGTAAGCGGAGGGAGAGGCATGGATGGAACAGGAGGGGAGTAATGGATGGAAGGGGAAGGAGAGGCATGAATGGAATGGGAGGGAGAGGCATGGATGTAAGCGAAGGGAGAGGCATGGATGTAAGTGAAGGGAGAGGCATGACTGGAATGGGAGGGAGAGGAATGGATGTAAGCGGAGGGAGAGGCATAAATGGAATAGGGGGAGAGGCATGGATGGAAGGTGAGGGAGAGGCAAGGATGGAACAGGAGGGGAGACATGGATGGAAGGGGAAGGAGAGGCATGAATGGAATGGGAGGGAGAGGCATGGATGTAAGCGAAGGGAGAGCCATGACTGGAATGGGAGGGAGAGGAATGGATGTAAGCAGAGGGAGAGGAATGGATGGAAGCAGAGGGAGAGGCATGGATGGAAGGGAAGGGTGAGGCATGGATGGAACAGGAGGGGAGACATGGATGGAAGGGAAAGGAGAGGAAGGAATGGAATGGGAGGGAGACGCATGGATGTAAGCATGGGAGAGGGAGAGACATGGAGGGGAGACATGGATGGAAAGGGTGAGAGGCAGGGAAAAGGAGGGAGAGACATGGATGATAGGGGAGGGAGAGACATGGAGGGGAGACATGGATGGAAAGGGTGAGAGGCAGGGAAAAGGAGGGAGAGACATGGATGATAGGGGAGGGAGATTAATAGATGAAGAACAGAGACATAGATGGAAGGGTGCTATAAGTGAGCAGAGCGGACAGTGCAACCACACCTTACCATGTCTGGAGATTGCAGAGGGACTAGGGAGCATACAGTGTGGCTACAGCTACAGGTGTGATACCTTATGTACTTGATTGAGACTGCAGTTTGCAGAGGGAGAAAGCCTAGTGGACTCTGCAGACAGTAGCATTACTACTGAGACAATAAATAACCCCCCAATAGTAGCCTCAATGCCCCACTACAGTCGCATCCCCCCAATTGCAGCCCTGAAATCCCCTATAATAGCCCTGAACTCTGCTACTACAGCCTGTATCCCGCATAACAGCACTCCCCCTTTCCCTCCTCCCCCCATTGTAGCCATGATTCCCTACTACAGCCACTAATCCCCCTTTTACACCCTATTCCCCCACTGCAGCCTCTATTTTCTGGCTACAGTCCTTACCCTCCCACCACAGTTCCATATACTCCCCACTACTGCCCCTTCCCACACTACAGCCCCTTTCCCCAAGCGTGAAGCTACCTCCCAAAAATGAGGTGGCCAACTTAGTTGTTGCAAGTTGGGATGTCTACAATTCTGGCATAAATAAACCCTTATATTTTAAAATAAAAATATAAACGAGTTGAATTTTGTTGCATATGTTTTCCTGCACTCGATCGATGTGACCTTGTTAGGCCTCCCCACCTGCCATGGGCACTTAGAGGACCAGTCCGCTTTTTTTCTAATTTGAGTTCCAGAAATGTCAGGGCTCTTTTTGTGATACTACATCTCCATAGTCACATGCCTTTTTTAACATTTGTTAAGAAGTTGCACCTTTACTGTGAGACACTAAAGGCAATCTCGTTCTAAACCTGCATGTAAAACATTGCCATTCTTTCAGAACAGTAACTTCCTCTGCTAAACTTACTTATAACTTAAATGCCTCTAAATTAAATGTTGGTTTATCAGTGCCACTCTGCCAAGAGGGTTATCACTATCCGCTTATTTAAGCCCACTCCTTTAAAAATTGCCATCATTTATTGCCCTCCCTCCCCCGCCCGGTCATGCTAGGTGATTCATTGAATATTTTTCTACCTGACTCAAATTTAACCACCCTCAACTCACCAATCTCACAGAAACCTCCACTGCCTTGACTTACAGAAATCCTCCACCAAACTCTTCTTTTACCCATCTCAAACCACACCTGCCCTAACTCTACAACCGCACTCTACAACTCCACCCTCTCCTCTCAACTAGACATTGTGACACCTCCTACATTTAAACGCAGCAAGCGCTCCCAATTACAACCTTGGCACACCAAGCTGACCTGGTACCTCCAAAAATATTCCAGAACGCTGAGAAAGCCACTGTTAAAATACACCTACCATTAAAATTATAGACTGAACATTTATTTGCCAGTGGGCAAACGTTAAAAATCAGCAGGGGATCAAATACTTTGATACAATGTAAGGGGTTTCTGCTTTGATCTGGTCCTTCCACCAAACCACCTCTTCCCTCTATCCTATTCCCTCATATCTCTTTCCTACTCTTTCTCCTACTCTTGCTCTCCCTCTCACTAAAATTAATCTTGCCCTTTCCTCTGGCACCATTCCTTCACCCTTTAAACATGAAACCATAGCCCCAATTCTGAAAAAGCCCAAGCTTAATCCCAACTACCGCCATATCTCGCTACTACTGTTTGCCTCTGAAATCCTTGAGAGAGTTGTGTATGCGAGATTGACAGACTTCCTCGAATACAATTCTCTGCCTGACACACTTCAGTCTGGATTCCATGCTCTTCACTTCTTTTGCAACAGCTGTGACCAGTGATCTAATCGCTGCTAAATCTTGCAATCACTATTCTATCCTTGACCTTTCTGCTGCTTTTCACACATCTTCTTCTTGACCTCCATAATCTCGGTCTAAATTATATTGCTCTCTCCTGGTGCTCCTCCTCCATCTCCCAGTGCTTTCTCTGGCTCTGACTCTTCTTCCCAAGCACTCTCGATTGGTGTTCCCCCAAGGTTCTGTCCTTGGTCCTCTACTGTTCTTGATCTATACTGCCTCCCTTGGTAAAATCATCAACTCCTTTAGCTGCCATTAACATTTCTATGCAGATGACATGCAAATTTATCTGTCCTCTCCTGATCTTTCTCTTCCCCTCTTGACTCGTCTCTCTCACTGCCTCTCTGCTTTTTCCAAATGTATGATTGCTCACTTCCTCAAACTTAACTTGGCTCATCTTGCTGTCTGCTTGCACTCCCCCCATCTCCCAGTCTTTCAGTCCCTACATTGGCTTCCTGTAAGATATAGGGCTCAATTTAAAATTCTGGTACTTGCTTACAAGTCTCTGCATAATGCTGCTCCAACCTACCTATCCTCCCTACTACACAAGTATGTCCCGGCTAGGACCCTATGCTCTGCCAAAGACCTACGTCTAACCTCTGTTCGTATTCCCACCTCTGATGCTCACCTTCAAGACTTCTCTAGGACTGCAATGTTCCTGTGGAACTACCTTCCCTTCTCTATTAGACTTTCACCCAGTCTTCATTCATTCAAAAAATCATTGAAAACTAATTTCTTCAGCAAAGTGTATCAATTAAACTTTTAACAGCTTGCCCTCCCGGAGCCTGGTTCCTCTCCTGAAACTGTAAAAAAAAACCCTAAGCCCTCAGTGAATACTTTTCTAGCAACCTACTTTCTACCCCTACGTTACCTATACCCCACTCCCTCTAGCATGTAATCTCATTAAGCAGGACCCTCTCTGTTCCTTTGCATACGACTTGACTGGTTACAATTAACTGTCTGTTGGTCCACCCATTGTAGAGTGCGTGGAATTTGTGGCACTTTATAAATATTAATAATAAGTGAGCAAAAACATGTTTGAGACCTGAGCAGGAACTAACTGAAGTGCAAGCTTCTGAGGTATATCTAAGCTTTTGCCTGTTCCCAGAATTCTTATTTATTTAGACTCTCGCTAAGTTAAAAGAGTAATCCAGATTTGGCCCCGTGCTCACTGTGCCTAGAGGGGTATCACCTCCACCTCACTGACAAGCCCAAAGAAATGATTGTCTATGATTGTTGTATCTTTTGTGTAGAATGGACTTGTCAGTATTTTAGTTCTGGATTGCCCTTATGGGTTCGATCATTTTGATATGCAAACTCTATAGGTTTTCTCTGTAATAGCACAAGTGAGCAAAACATTTTGAGACCGGAGAGGGGACTAACTGAAGAGCAAGCTACTGAGATATCTCTAAGCTTTGGCCTGTTCTCAGATTTCTCATATTCTCTGTTTTTGATGCATATAATTAAATTTGAACCTATGACTTCTATTGCTCTTGCCTATGTTCATGTCTGCTCCCTTTCGTACCTTGCAAGCCACTGCACTTATTCTTACTGTCCTGAAAGTCTGTTTCCACCTTCAACTTCCTCAGACAGTATTTTTTTTGTGCAGAAAATCATAGATATCTGACTATCTGACTATTCTAGATTTCCTTGACCTTGAGAATAATAGATTTTATTTATGTGAAAATAAAATGCATCTTCTATTTTAGTTCTAAGAATATTTTACTCAATTTAAAGTGAAAGGTGAGGGATGGAATTTTCTGTAGGCATGGGAAATGTCAAGAGTAATGTCATGAAGGAGATTTGAATTGGATAGGGGTCACAATGTGTTATTATAGATAAGCAAGAAAAACAAGTATGATCTTGGCAGTCATTTAAGAGTGTGACAGTATTAGAAGAAAAGTAGGAAGCATGGGAAATAATTCAAATGAACATTTTTTTAAAACTAAAAATATTATTTCAAATATGGTCAACATGCAATGGTATCACCTAGGTGTAGTCCAACAGTTTCACAGGTTAACACAAAGTTGAAGTGTAATTTAGTACCCCATGATCTCACCTGGAATCTTTACGAACACAAGTAACATCATTGTTCTGTGATGAGGGGTTGTAGTAATGACGAGATGTTGGTTCTGCTGAGACACCTTCCTTTGCCTTCTGTCGTCTATGAATCTCTGGTGCCTTCTCATTATATAGAGCAGGCGCTTGATTTATGACACTTAGAAGTTTCTTCTTCTGGCTGCCTTTTGGAGAAAGCTGGATGTTATTATATCCAATAGCATCCTGCAGCTTGTCTATCTGTACGGACTTCAGTTCTAATTCCTTCTCAAGGTGCTTTATTTTATCATCCTTTTCCTGAAGTTCTTTCCATTTTTGTTTTAACTCCTCTTCTAGAAGTAGTACAGTCTCCTGCAGTTTACTGAAGGCACCCGAAGAGTGTTCTCGCCTCCTAGAAGAGAGACAACTGTCCTCCCTTCTAGGGGCCCTGACAGTTCCATTTCCCATACTGTTTTGGTTGAACATCCCAAAGCCGTGAAAGGTCCTTCACTATGACTGTAAATCTTGTTTACAGGTGTATTCTTTTCATATTTCGTCTTTCAGTTTTCTTTCTGAATGGTGTACTTATCCAGGGTAAAGGTTTACTCTAAATCCAGTTCATGTCCTGTGAAAATACAAAAAAACGAATCTTTATTTTTGTGTACAAATCTAATCTCTACAGAAGAATTCCTACAATAAAAATTTAATATAGCTACAGAACAGCAACTGTTTTCATAGTGCAACTGTCACTAGTCTAATACTATCCTTACCTTTTTGTGTCATTTTACCCCACTCCCTGTAGCATGTAAGCTCATTGAGCAGGGCCCTCAACCCCTCTGTTCCTGTGTGTCCAACTTGTCTGGTTACAACTACATGTCTGTTCGTCCACCCATTGTAAAGCGCTGCGGAATTTGATGGCGCTATATAAATAACATAATAATAATACTATGCAACAATAGAGAACAATACAGGCATTGTAGATACTTCAATATACTCTAGTACAACTGTAGTTAGATCAAAACCTGTAAAAGAAAATTCTCCATCGGTTTAAGTAAAATGTAAAATATACTGCAGTACTAACACCTATACTTCATAGAGGGAGCCTGCACAAATTTGTGTTTGAAGTCTGAAAAAGTGTATTCTGTCTGTAGTTTTTCGCATCATATTCTATGAGTTTTATAGAAATAGTCTTTTAGGCTACTGTGCCTAGCTCCAGTTTTTCCTCATATTTATACATTTAATACCGTACAAAAACCTTAGGCCACTCTTAAAAGAAAATACACAACATACAATTTAAGTAATCAGAAAAAAAAGATAAGTTTTAAAAATGCATTTTTAAGATAAGGCAATAGTGATTTGGCCTCTCCTATGTCAATCAAAACTTTAAAGGGACACTCCACTGCCCAAATAACAAAACAAACAAAAAAAACACATAAAATACCTATTTAGTAAATATGCCCCAAAGAAAACATGTATACCTTTAATTATGCAATTTTGTTTTGGGGTATATCTAAATAAAGCTTTCAAATTCTGCAGATCTCTTTTTTGTAGCCATTGCAAGTCCTCCCTTTCCCCTCTAACACAGACTGTCTGTGGCTGTCCAATCACAGACATCCTAATGAAGCTCAATGATAAGTATTTGCAAGGCATGTGCCCTTTGGCCATCTACTGAGCTAAACTACCAGGAAGTAAAAGGACCAGTTATCTGATTGAGAGCCAGGGGGTTGTAGCAAAGTTTATTTGTAAAAGTGCTCATTTCTATTGAAATCTTTACTTTTCACAAAATGAAAAAAAGAGGACACACTCTTCTCGCATAAAACAAGCAAAAGTGTTCTATGTGTTTGGGGTCTTCCTTTAAATTTTCATCCTAGTACTCCATAAAATTGTCTGCCATTTATTGTTATTCCATTTTACATATTGCAGTTTCATCTACTTGTTACCTTTCCAACCATGATGGCTTCTTTACTTCAACACTCTCTGCCAACCCATTTATTATGCATGATCGCTTTACAGTTAACCATTTTCCACTCCCAGAATTCTGATACTTGAGCAGAGCTATAATATTATGGTATAAAAGACTTAGCTCTGAGTCCTGTTCCCTGCCATTGCATTTTATTTCAAATTACGTAAAGCTGAATATGATAAATTCCGCAAGCATGTATACGACATCTTAGAATGAAAATAACTTAATAACTCTCCAGAAGGGACATTCATTTATTTTTAATTATTGCAATCATTATCAAACGATTAATCCATGCTTAAATATAAAATTCTTTGACCTTCATAATTTTTTTAACCTAAATCACTTTAATTATAAAAAAAGTAAATTTTACAGTTACAGAAAAATTCTGTAAATTTTACATTTATGAACAATTATATGAAAGATGTTTTAAATATACCCATAAAGTGAACATCTCACATCATCATACTACTTCGTCCCTACAGCACATAACATGTCATTTTATCTAAACAATGCCTAAGGCGACAATGTTACCTCCCCCACGAAAAATGAGTATGAAATACTAATTTTGATTGTGTTGGAATGTCACTGAAATTCCAACACAGTCAAGAGATATACTGAGACAAAGCAGGGATTACTTTTGTCTCTGTATAATTCTTACGCCTGGCACTTCTAGACACTAGACGGAGCTACTACCTTCTAGAAGTGTCATTGCCCCAAGTCGTCACCAGTGAATTGGTCCTGTGTATGGAGGATACCACAAGACCATAGCCTTTAATGCTGAATACACCTGGCTGCGAAGGCACCAGCGAGGGACAGGTTCAGGTAAGTAAAATTTCACTTTTACCTGCCCCTGGCCACCAGACACCTAGCAGCAAAGTTACAATCAGGGGTCTTTGCAAACTCTGCGATGTACCCAGACGATGACAGTGCTGCTTTAAAATTGTATACAGATTTTTTTTCTTTCTCTTTATATTCAAAAATGTTGTACGAGTTATTGGCATGCATTGCTGTCATGTCTTGTGCTTTACACTTATGTTTAAATAAAGAATTTATAAAAGTGTTTTCAATATGTTAAATAATTAATATATCTACCTGTAGGCTGGGAGAAGAAGAATAAAAAGGGGGTGGGGAATGGGGTAGGATATGCAATAATTAAACTAATCTTCTTTTTTTTGCACACAGCTAGTTTTAGATTTATCATATAAAGAAATATATGTAAACACACATATTCAACTATTTTCCAGCAATTGCAAATAACAGATGAGGTGAGCGATTCATTTAGATAGTACTTTTATGCTTTGCCATATCATGAAACTACTGCATGCGTGGGAAGCTGGTGCTTGCAATGATATCAAGAAATGTTTTCAAGGCACCCGACCAGCCGTAGGAGAAAATGTCAGACAGACTACTAGCGAGGCAGAACATTAGGATTAATATTCCAGAAGCACCTTTTCTGTCCAAAGTAATTCATAATTCCACCACCAAGGAAAGAAAAAATATTTTCATGTTTTTTTTTCATTTCGCCTGGCTAAATAATGATGCATCCGTTCATTAAATCTGCCTTACAAACGGAGTTTGAAAATTGGAGTACTTTGGCAAACGTTCTTCTTTCGTTTTTAGAGGATGTCTCATTAAATATATAAAAATGATCCGTCTTAATAAAACGTTATGACTTTTAATAGCTGTCAATAAGTAATCCCATTAAGAAAGCACTATGAATTGAATGTTTAACTATATAACTTAATCAACATGCAATATATGTGTGAATAAATTTATATCTTTTGTAAAAGATGCAACCCCAATATCATCTTAATTACACCCTAATTATCTTAAGGGTGTAAGTTCTGAACAAAAACAAAACCTGGGATTTTTACCATGTGTCAGTTCCACAGTAATTTTAGAGTTGTCTTTAAGTGCACCCATACATTGATGTCTTGTCAAATCATATATGTATAACTAACACAATATTAAGTACGAATAAAATTAAAAAAATGGGGAGGGAGAGTGATTTTTTTTTTCTGTCTGGCTAACAATTATTTTTACACATTAAGTGTACCTAAAGAAAAAGAACTTAAAATAGATCCATGTATCAGTCCTGATTGTTAAAAAGTTAAAATGTCTAGGATTTTAATAAAAATGTAAGTTAAGTTTTTGTAGTTAATGATAATGTTACACCAAACCTACCCCTAACTGTATGCATACACTAACTCTAACCTTACACCTGCCCTAACCTTAACCCTAAAATTAACACTACACTATCCCTAACAGTAACCCCAAGCAAGCATTAACCCTTACCGTACACTAACCCTATCCATACACTAACCCTACCCTAACTTTTACACTACCTTAAATGGTAGCCCTAATCCTAACCCTTAATTCAAAGAGATTCCCAGTTCGCACATTACATAGCGGTCTGTGAGCATTTTATTGATTAAATTAAGTCTAGGTCAATATTTATCTTTTTGCTATGTTCATGTAAATATAATCCATGCATGCTTGATGCCAGTAAAGGCTGGTCCATAGGGACAGGTGACAGTGTTTGTTGCAAGAAAAATCTATTGGCATCGTAAGAACTACTGATGTGTCTGTCCTGATTATATCTGCAATTTCCATTCTTTTCTTTATTGATGACTGGAGATGCAGCTGGTTTTGAACAGGACATGCCATCTCATGGTGCTAAGTTGGTAAAACCCAACAAGCTGGGGGGGGGGGACATCACCCCTCCATCGTTAAAGGGATACTGTAGTGCCAGGAATACAAAGCTGTATTCATGACACTACCGATCACTTTGCCTACCCCCTCCCTTGCACCCCCCCCCCCGGTAAATAAAGGGTTAAAAAAACCTTTATTTATTTACGTTATCCCAGCGCCGATGTCCCTCGGTCCTGGGTCAAAGCTCCGCCCACTCGTCTGTCCCGCGTTGAACGGGGACTAATGCGCATGCGCAGCAAATCCCGCACGTGCATTAGACCTCTCCGTAGGAAGGCACTAAATAAATGCTTTCCTATGGTGAAAAGTCTGATGCTGGAGGACCTCATGCAGAGCGTGAGGACGTCCAGCGTCAGATAATGGACCAAAAGATTCCGTAAGTGCCCCCAGTGGCTGTCTGGTAGACAGCCACTGACGGCAGACTTAGTGCAGCAATGTAAACTTTGCAATTCTCTGGAACTGCAATGTTTTACATTGCAGCACTAGGAGCAAAAGGGATACTGCACCCAGACCACTTCAATGAGCTGAAGTGGTCTGGGTGCCTACAGTGTCCCTTTAAACTTCACCAGCTATTGCTTAGTGGCAATGATTATTAAATATATAAATGTGTTGCTTTTTACAAAATATACCTTTCAGGTGGTGTTATTTAACTTCTGCTATGTAAGAGGTATAGCATTCACAATCAACTACCATGATCAATGTAACTTACAGTATACTATTCAATCTTTTGACGGAAGGAAATACATTGACAGTCTACTGCTGTATAAAAAAAGTTTCTATAATGCAATCGATTCAGCATCATATACCAGCAGCCCCCATAACAGTTGCACACATTATAAAATGGTATGGGCAGTAATATGTGTCAATCCTTCTTGATATATATCAGAGGATGACAGGCATTCTCCAAACTCAAGTTTCCAGAAACTCGCCACATCATTATTATATGATATTAATAATACAAGGGAAAAGTCTCTTACAAATGTTAACAAGGACAATAGGTTAATGAGTCTCCTGTCAAACAGGCTTACAATCTAGAGGAGCTGAGGTATAAGAACACGGAGTAATAACAACGTGGGTGGCATAGACCTCAAGGAATAAAGCCAGTTTCTAGCTAAACTATTAGAAGAAGTATGTAGAAAACCTGTGGATTGGAGAGGTGAGAGAGCGAGAGGGAACCACTAATTATGTTCGGGGAGACAGAGTAGATAGGTGTAAGGAATGAAAATTACCCAAGGAGTTGACAAGCTTGCATCTAAACAGATGTCAACTTAAATTTGCACGTAATGTAAATATGAATGAACATATTGCAAAGGAGCTGCAAAATTTTGTTCTGTACCATAAAATTCAAGAGCTGAAATAACTTGTTTACTTTAATAGAGAAACATAAATTTAATCTGAAACTGTAATTATGTTGACTTATGACTGTGTAGACGTTTTTTTGGTCCTGCAAGCTGTTGACAAATGCACACATCAACAATTATTATATTAATAAAATATGAGCTGTATCATTGTAATTAAAATAGATTTAGCACTTTTGAGTTTTTTTGTCTCATAAAATGTTCTTTTTTTTTTTTTTATATTCCCATTTGAGAAATAACGTCAACAAAAGGTGATTTATGAATTATCCAGGAGACGGCATAATATGTGCATGTAATCGATTTTATGAGATGAATGGCTACTGGCTGGCATTGCATTAGGTTACAGCAAATAATATTTGTAAAAGTTATATAGGAACAAAAACAATCAGGTAATGTAACATCTAAATTAATGTAGAAGATACACGATAGAATGTGTAGAATGTGTAAGGAGGACATGTAGAGAGGTGATAGGGTGGGTCAATATCTGTTGCATAGACATGTCTATGTTTAAAGGAGCACTATGGTGTTAGGAATACAAAGTGTTCCTCTTCCCCCACTTCTTACTGTTCCCTACCTGCAGCACTACAAGGGTTAAATAACCCATTCTTTCACTTACCTGATTCAAGTACAGAGATCCCCCGGTGCTGGCTCCTCCTCCGACTCCTCACATGTCAGCACTGATTAGGCTTTCCCCATAGGAAAGCATTGAATCAGTGCTTTCCTATGGGGATGTTGAGGCTGCTGGAAGTCCTTATACAAAGTGTGAGGACAGCTACAGTGTCGTTTCATGGAGTCAAATGCTGTGAAGCATCAGAAAGCGCCTCTAGTAGTCAGCCACTAGAGGGGCTTCCTGATGTTTCACAGTGTTTGAGTCCAATAAGATATAGTGGTTTAGATGCCTATAGTGTCCCTTTAAGAAAACACATTTGACGTATTAAAGTATGAACGTCAATTACATTAAGAAAAAGAGGCATGTTTACAAAGATCATGGCAGAGATAATAACAGTCTTAAAACAAAAATTCATATATTGTAAAAAGCGTGAAAAGTAAGTATGGTGAGAATTAGCTTAATCTAACCCCCGCCCAAATATTCTTGTTTTTATTTGTAAAGGTATAATGAATACCTCTTGGTAAAAATCTCTGTGTATCCATCACAGGTAAACAGAGAAGGTGAATCCTCCATCCAATCTGCAACCTTGCCTCATGAATATGGAAAAAAGAACACAGAGCATGAAGTACTTTATTGAAGATTATTCCTTGACATAAGATACTTTTGAAAATGCAGCAATAAATGCACTCACATGGATTAAAAGTGGAAAAGTGTAGCTCCAAGCACACGTCATTTTAGGGTGATTTACTGCACAGTTTAAAATTAACAAATATACATGTGGCCAACTGATAATAATATCCACATTTACAGCACACAATTAAAGATAATACCAGCAGCTTAATTTAAGACAGAGTGAGAAGACAGCATGTTAGATCTCACTAATACATTTAACACCGAGTCCCACCATTCATATTCAGTGTGCAGCACAATATGTCCAGAGCCTTATCCACCACATGGGATACCTCTGGTGCATAAGGCCCTGGATGAATTTTGCTTTGTTTGCCTCATTACCACTAGACCAGGGCCCAGGGCAGCAGATTAAATTTGGCATGATAGTGGGTTATATTAGCAAGCTATGGACTTCTTTCCAATACAGCCACAATAATTATGTGACTGTAATTTTAATCCACTCCGGTTCAGCAATAGGCTATATAGCTCCTTCCACCACCTACATGGATTACAGAACACTCAGTCATCCAGCCACCTCAATATCAATACTACCTATTCCTGTAGCTCAAATTTGAATCTGCAATAAAGTAGGTATAATGGTGCCTGTGTGTGACTGCAAATGTGTTAATGAAGATATATGTGTATGATTGTATTTGTATAAATAAATAAGTTTGTATGTATGTGTGCATGGTGATGTATGGAATTAGTGGACACAGGAAGATGGTCCCAGGCTTAAGATCAAGGTTTTGTGTCCAGAATTTGTCCCTTTGCCAAAGGGGGAAATCCTAGCAGAGAGCCTTTATGTCTTGCATTACCCAACTGGTAGTGCCAATGATCTCCAAGAGAGTGCTGAAGCAGTGGGTAAAGATTCTAAAATTCCTCCACAAATATCAGCCAGACCATTGATAATGACAAGACCAGATATGCTAATTTATTGATGAAACACGTAAACAGAGCACAATGTTTACATAACAAGGAATTGAGGAGTCAGATAATGAAGAGGACCACATGAAAGACTTAAATCAGTGGCAGTGAAGCCAGTTTGAACTGGGTTGGAAGCCAAGTCCACACAATGTAGAATGCCCCAATCATTTTAACACTGATAGTTATCCATTATATCTGGGGTCAGGAGCTCAATTTGGATCTCAACAAAGGGACCCATAGTCTGGATGAAGGAGGCTGACCTCCAAACTTCTCCATAAACCATACAGGTTTATTTGGTGTGGTGTGGTTCCATTGGGCAGCCATTCAAATGTTGGAAAGGTTCTGATATAATAAGCATGTGTTTGTCAATGGTGGTGTATATGTATGTGTATCCGACTGCCTGGTACCCCGACTGGGCACCTCCACCAATCACGCTTCCTAGTTATCACTGAGTAGCAGAATCACTGCACCGGGGCACCATAAGCACTTCCAACCCCTTAGCTACCTCAGCTTGGCTGGGGTCTCGCCATCTCCTCCCACCCTTTACCCAAGTGTCCAGCTCCCAGTGGGTAGAACTCTCCTCCAGAGAATATAGCAGGTATAGTAGTACAAGAGCAGTATCACATTCCCCCCTACACATGAGCCAAGGCTTAATGCTGGGAAGTAATTTGCAGGCACAGTTACAGAATTTATAAAAGTCACAAACTCTTTCTCTGTGCCTGAGAGATAATGGAGTCAGCAACTGTACAAACTCAATTATCTCCAAGTACAGAAAACCATACAATTTACAAACACCCCAAAAGTACCCCCAAAATCCATGGAAACCTCACAAGAGTCACATCCTTGGATAGCCCCGAACTGAGTGACCAACATATCCAAAAATCACTCAGACTGGTTCAGTGGTTCGGTTTTTCCATGGAGGTCAACTTTTGACCGACAGCACATGAGGCTCCTGCCCAAGATAGTTCCATGAGAAAAGGGATAGCGGTCGGTCAAGTTCGCTAGTATAAAAACTACCAAACTACCAAACGTAGTCCATAGTCATAATGTGGAGCTTGTTCCCCTAATCCCTACGAACAATTCCACTGAACGGGCTCTCCTAGGATGTAAAGAACCGAATGCAGGTGGGGATGGAAGTTCAACGGTGTTCGCGAGGTCGAGTGTCCGATTTTAGTTCCATGCACTCTACGACCAAACACCGCTGCCTGCGTTCATGCAAACAAGATGGCCATCACCACGTGTTCGTACATACGAACGGCGACCACCCAGATGAACAATTTGAACACTGCATTGAGAATCGTACAAGGTGTCAATAGGGTTTAACAAGCAACTGGGTGGTCTATAGTTTGTGGATCTGTTCGGTTGCTGAACAGTACATGGAAACCACACAGTCTTTTTACATGCTTTTTACAGGGCCCATAGTCTTTAGGCAGGAGGCTAGCCAGCAGGCTCCTCCAGAAACACGTGGTAGAGGCATATTTACCACAGTATGAATGCAGATGTATGTGTAATATGTAAAGTTTATGTATTCACACAAACGAAGTATAGATGATTTACACGAAGAGAGGAATCTGCACACTTATATAGTGATAACCTTGGTGCTTCCAGACCTGGTATCATAATATACACATAATATGCATATCCATTTTTGCTCTAGAGATGATTATTTTATTATTATTATTATTATTATTATAATTATTTATATAGCGCCAACATGAAAAGGTAGAGGTGTCTGAGCTTAGCAGGGCCTAGAGAACAAAAATAATATATAACCTGATACTTCCTAACTCTGGTGCCAGTGGGGTAAAAGGGTGATGCAATCACGTTACTGGCACAGTCCATAGGTGGTGGAGCATCTGAGAAAATCATAGTAGTCTTTTTTGTTGCTGCAGTATATCTTGTGTTGTCTCAACTTGGCTTATCTAGGTGATATATTTTCCTGTAATTTTGTTTTAGTTTTTGCCACTTTAATTTTATATTGTTTCAAACTTTCTCATTACATTGTGGAATATACTGACAACGGAGTTCTTTTTAATATGAGCTCAGTCAACCGGTGTGAAAATGAACACACATCATTATTTCCAACTTTGCTTCACTATATCTATTTTTTATTTATTTTTTTAAAAACACATTAAGAGCATATTTTCTTGGGGGCAGTCCTAAATTAAAAGTATCATTTAGTATATAATTTGTTTCTCTAAACACCAGCAATATGTAAAGAAAACAAAAATGAATGTGGAATTTATATTTTCCCATATAAAGGCATATGATTTTGATATTATTAAAAAAAAAAATAACAATATACAAAAGTTCCCAGTATTGTGTATTGTGTCCAATTGGTTCACACCTAGGTTTGGTGGACCCATACACTGGAATTTTTCATCAGAAAGTTACCATTTAGTTTATGGGTAACTATGAAGGTAAAACCACCCTCTATGTCTGGAATGCCCAAATAGCAGATCCCCAGATGTTTTAAAACTACAGCTTCCATGATGCTTTGTCATTCTAACGACATTCTAAAAGCATTCAAAGCATCTGGGGATTTACCTTTTGGGCACCCCTACTCTATGTAGAACAACTTCAATCAGTGAGCAAAGCTTTATGACGATATGAAGGGGTTAACAAAAAAGACATAACCACAAAGAAAAATTTAACAAATATATTTTTAAAAGCCAATGATACACAATACAATTTTATAACATGACAGGGGGTCTCTCTTTACTAGAACTCCACAGCAGCACAGAAAAACAACTAATCAGAAAAAAGTTAGGTACTATAAAACTCCCCTCCCCATGCATCATTCCCTCTTTCTTTGCTGCTCTGCAGTCAGTACAGGTCAGAGTACCACTGCCTCCTGCTTCTAGTTGATGGCTTTGGGATTTTATTGCTTATATTCAGTATTTTAGCCTTATAAATGCAGTATTGTTATAATCCTTGTATGATTTTATTCCTGTATGCTGTATTGTTATAATCTATGTGGGGTTTTATTTTTATAATGCAGTATTGTTAGAATCCATGTGGGATTTTATTTTTATAATGCAGTATTGTTAGAATCCATGTGGGATTGTATTTTTATAATGCAGTACTATTAAAATCCTTGTGGGATTGTATTTTTATAATGCAGTACTGTTAGAATCCTCATGGGATTGTATTTTTATAATGCAGTACTGTTAGAATCCTCGTGGGATTTTATTTTGATATGCAGTATTGTTATAATCCATGTGGGATTTTATTTTTATATGCAGTATTGTTATAATCCATGTGGGATTTTATTTTTATAATGCAGTATTGTTATAGTCCATGTGGGATTGTATTTTTATAATGCAGTATTGTTATAATCCATGTGGGATTTTATTTTTATAATGCAGTATTGTTATAGTCCATGTGGGATTTTATTTTTATAATGCAGTATTGTTATAATCCATGTGGGATTTTATTTTTATATGCAGTATTGTTATAATCCATGTGGGATTTTATTTTTATAATGCAGTATTGTTATAGTCCATGTGGGATTTTATTTTTATAATGCAGTATTGTTATAGTCCATGTGGGATTTTATTTTTATAATGCAGTATTGTTATAGTCCATGTGGGATTTTATTTTTATAATGCAGTACTGTTAGAATCCTTGTGGGATTTTATTTTTATAATACAATATTGTTATGTTACTTGTGGGATTTATTTCTTCATATTCAGTATTTTATTTTCCCTCGTGGGATTTTTATGCTTATATATTGAATATCTATTCAGAATTTTTTATTTAGGCCTTGTGGGATTCATTTTATATGCAGTATTACCTTGGCCATGTGTAAATTTTCCTTACACATACAGTTTTGTTAAAACCCCTGTGGGATTTTATTTTTACTTGAAACTTCAGGCCATCACTGTTATATACATATTTAGTTTGGATTTCTGGGGGGTCTTTGGGGTCCTCCTATCCCCTTGGCCTTGTCCCCCCTGTAGGTCTCCCAACTTTGTGTATGGTCGATGTTATATTTTTTTTGTTCCGCCTTTGTCCTTATGTCTGGCGGTGTCTGTGTGCGCCGCTCGGGGGCTTCAGGAGGCTGACTGCATCTGCCTCCTTCGAGAGTTCGTCTTCGGCGGTCCCGTGTGTGTTTTTTCCGGTCGCAGGGGAGCTCGAGACGAATCTCCTTTCCCACGTGGCCGCTTCGCCGCGGCCGCCTCTGCCTGCGGACCGCGTGTGTCCGACCGGGCAGGGGAGGGTGCGACTGCTCGCAGACCCTCCCCCGTCTGTTCCTAACTGGTTGGAGGTCTGTTTGAGGGGCTTTCCTCCCCTCTGTCAATCAAGGCCGGATTCCGATCACAGCCGGAGTTTTTTATATCAGATGAGGGCCCTTCACCCTGCTCAGGGTTAATCTATAACCCAAGATGACTCCACATTTATATAATTTTATCTAAATATTTTGCTGGGCTGGAGAATAGGCTTTAGGCAGTACACCCTGTTCTGCTCTGAGATGCCTGCAGTTTGGTTTTCTGCCTTTGGCCAAACATTAAAGTCTGCCAGTTCCCTGTATAGTGGTATAGCACTTCATCACTAGTAGCTGTAACATCTGTGATATTAGACTGGAGACATTATAGCAACTTAATCCAGAGGTATTATGTAAAAATACTGTTATAAACACACGCAGATGGGCCCTACGGCTGTCGGAACGCTATCACGGGCCTGCTCTGTCTGTGCCCCATTGACTGGCCTGCTATGTATGTGCCTCATTGACTGGCCTGCTATGTCTGTGCCCCATTGATTGGCCTGCTGTGTCTGTGCCTATTTGATTGGCCAACTATTCTGTGCCCATTTGTTTGGCCTGCTGGGCCTGTGCCCTTCTGACGGGCCTGCTCTATCGGTGCCGACCCCCTTTTGGCCGCAGGCCTGGGGGATATCACTGAGGAAAACCCAGTACCCACTACTGACATGGAGATAGGCAGGTGTCAAGGCAAGCACCGTTGCCATGCTATCCAAGAGGACGCCAGTATACGGCCACCTGAGTGTGGTGGGAAGGGTGAAGGCCCTCAACCTCATGCCTGAAGGGCAAGGTTTCTAATGAAGACCCCGGGCACACATCCACGGTTTACACCAGCCTGGCAACGGCACATCTCTAAGGAGAACTTCGCACAGGCAGGGACCGGTACTCAGATGGCTACAGGGGGACACGGTGTTTCCTTGTCTTTAACAACTAACCCTCTAACTGCCTCCCGATATCCATCTAGATATCGGTAGTTATTTCTGCGTAAGGTTAGCTCCTGGCCCTGTCCAGTGGGGCTTACTTGACTTACCTTCCGGCCTGCTATTTGCCTTCTATCCGAGTTAGAATTTACGTATTTACCCTTATCTACATTTCTTATTGTTTTTGTTTTCGTGCCTTACTTTTCCTATCACTTGGGTCGTCGAGAGGCCTGACTTGACCTCCTCCGACCTCCCGGGCGCTCGTGGATTGCGGAGAACGTCTCCAGCTTTCCTCAGGCTACTGACGGTCATCCTGGACCCCGCGCGCACGCACGGGATCCAGGCGGTCAGTCGGTAGTTTCCATCATTGTTTCCGAAGGTTGCATTTTCGCACCATCCCTTTCTGTTATTAAGAATGGACACGGCCCGAGGTTGTATACTATCACATCTGCCATCGATCTGGTTTACTACCAGTTGATTCCTTTTCAGGTGAGCGATTCAGAGAGGTCTCGTGGTCGGGGAGAGACCCAGCTAAGGACCTCAGTCTTATGCTGATATTAGTAATTGGTGTACCCTTGCAGTTGGTCACCCTGAGTCTAGTTTGGATCACAAGAGGGTGCGGCCCTCCATCACCTCGATCCGAGAATGATATTTTATTTTCAGGAACAGAGAGTGAACCCCTCTCATATACAGAACCGGACACTGATTTGTTATTAGAGGGCACGGCCCTCCCTCAACCTTAGCCCGATACTGAGTGGGATACAGAGGACATGTTTGGAGTGACACATTCTCATAGAGAGAACCGGTCAGAAATGTAGACTCTACAGTTTGGTTATTAACGGGTGGGGTCCGCTCAGGCTATCAGCCGGACGCTGACACGGAATTCGTTCACATTATTAGAGAGCACGGCTCTCTCATACACTCAACGCTCTACAGTGCCGTCCATTTGTTCATCACACAGGCTTGTACCTGTACAAGACCTCGATGACTGCATAGAGGGGCATCCCTCCTGCATTCAATTAGATCTAACGACCGTGCTACTGATTTTGTTATAGAGGGCTGCCTGATCATGCAGGATATACATATTTAGACTGGATCCCTCTATTTTATCTCCTGTAATGGATCTACTGTATCCGGACCACTGTACCACACACGAGAAATACTTACAGAGGTATAACGGGGGGAGACTTCCACATATTTGCACACACTCCTGGAGACGGTACGGCTAACGGGTGAGCCTCACGTATTACAAGAGTGCAGGTTTTGGTATATTCTGCGCTATATAAAACAGAGAATTGCATTCTGTTTTGGATATCCGGACCATTGCGAACAAACTGCGCAGACAGTTTTCCCATATCAAGATGACATGAGATATGGATACCTTCATGGAGCAAACGGGCACTGCCTTGCTCGGGTAACAAAACTAGGGAAGGCCTACTACCCGGTCTGAAAGTACACCATACACATGGATCACATGGTAAGACCGGAAACCCAGTTGTCTTGTGTTCCCTGGTCATTACAATCTTGGGATAAGATGGCAGGACTGCCCCTACTCCTCTGAGCACATACCTGGAGAACATGGTTCGGAGATGGAGGGCCCGCCGTCTATTCTCTATATATCCCTCATGGGAGCTGTTTTGGTTTGGGTTCGCGCTAACCCACCTTTTCAACTACCATCAAGGAGACCTGCGAGACTCTATGGAGGAACCTGGTGTGCCCCGACTCCTACACAGACGTCAAAGTCGGGTCACAACCTACCACTGGAGTACGGCTCAGGATGTGTAGCAGACTCAGATAGGGCTGCCGACATTCTCAACCGGGAGAACACATGTTTCGCACGGCTGAAGCTAGACCCTTCTTTTTTCGCTATATCTGCTCTCTGGAGTCACCTGTCATGAGCGAAGGGACTTTATGCCTTGCCTGCGTATTGGAGAACGCTATGTGTTCACGGGACTCCAAGCTAAGAAGGGAGGTATCCCTCTATAGGGAGACTTTGACTTTAATTATCAAAATCACATTCCTGGGTCCCTTGACCTAGGGCCTACTCTGGAAGATACGTGCCCGGACAGTCAGGGGTACAGGGACCTAAGGGTCTCACTTTATTATACCCTATCTTGTAGGTGGTGTGTATACCAGGAACCCCTACACGAATTTTGACAGGTCAGGCATGGAACAGGATCGTACAACGGGTAGTCGGACTATTTCACTCTCTCACTACAGCACGTGAGGACTCTTTGTTGTTATACAGGTCCCAATTGCCATTGGATCCGTATCACTCTTAGACGTTGACATCTGGATGGGAATCTCAACTGCGGTTTACGTTTCCCATCCCTTTGAATATTTCTGGGACCCGCTATTTCCAGAATAGTCGACCACCGTTCTACACATAGGTTCAGTTTGGGACCCTGATTGGACATCCTTTTTGGAGTCCTTTCTCTACCGCAGCCGTGGATAACACAGTCTAGTTGGAATATTGGAATCACTTGGGCTAGAGCTAGTTTGCCACACTCTTGCCTGCATAAGAAATGTATTCTCGGATGAGACATCTCACCGGGTAGGCCATCAGGGAACGAAAGATCCTACTCGGTTCTATTGCAGAATTGGTGGACCTAGGCGCATTCCTTGAGATTGAAGATCTGCCTGCAAGGCCACATCGCCGGGTGACCCGGACACAATCGGTGGAGCCACCTTACACATCAAGAGATGAGACATGGTGGCAGTGTCTTATCGCGGCCCTACATCCGCAAATGGCCTTCGACATTTTATAACTACAGGGAAATGGCTAATAGGTCAACTTGGCAGCTCATGGACTGGCTGGTATGAAACAGGTCGCAACCCTACGTACAATGGCTCTATCAGCGGATGGTGTTTTTTTCCGTATTTGGGATGCTTCATCAACTGGCATCTTCACCGATCGGTCTATTGTCATTTATCGCAGTTGGAAAGTCCATTTAGGATTGCTCGGATAGCTCCCGGAATAGGTACCAGTGAAACAAACAGCGTTGGATTTGTTGACTGAGCGTTAAAACAGCAAATACGAAGCCTCCTGTCATGTTATAAAATTGTAGATTATGCTAGCTTTAGTGTACCTATAATCTTAATTTTATTAATGACAGGAGGCACGTATTTCCCACCCATTGTTATAACTCCCTTGTTTAATTTTAATAGTTTAGATTAATCAGGTACGTATGCAACTCTGCTTGTTGTCTCTGCTACCTGTCGCCTGTTCTTATGTCTGTTTTTTCATAAGTAGGGTTGGGATATCTACATATTAAGGTACTTTTGGTTGCTACATTGGGTACCTACATGTTTATTCAGAGTACATTTCATTGGATAATCAACCTGTTCGATTCTGTTTTTCTCTCGTTTCAATTTACAGTCCATCAACGCTATCTGGTTTGGCAGTTCTTCTCGAATGGTGGACATTGTTGTATTCATCGTATCTAGGACTTTGTTTCTTCCCCATTATGTTTTCTGCCTTTTATTCTGTTTTTGTCGCAGCTTGAAAGAGGAAATGATGCATGGTGAGGGGAGTTTTATGGTACCTAACTTTTTTCTGATTGGTTGTTTTTCTGTGCTGCTGTGGAGTTCTAGTAAAGAGAGACTTAAGCAAATACTCGCCTTCTGTCATTAATAAAATTAAGATTATAGGTACACTAAAGCTAGCATAATCTACAATTGTAAGGAAACAGTTTTGGAGACATGAAGAAACACTAGGGCACTTTAATTTTTATTTAACATCTTTTGGATGACGAAAAACAGCTGCGAGAGAAAAAGGACAATACGGAGGGGAGAATCAAATAAAAAAGTCTTAATTTCCTCTTTGCAATTGCATATTAAGAAAAGAGAGCTATGCTTATGTTTCACAAAACCAACTGAACCACTCTTGTAATGGAAAAGTGTTGGAATTTGTCAGAAATAGTTGTATAAATTGAGAGCACAAATGCTGTTCAGTGTATCTCGTACAATAAAAATATGTCCATTTTGATGAACATCAAAATGCAAAGCATTTAAGTGGAGTAATTTTTATCTGTAAAGCACAATGCCTTTTGATGCAAATTGTACAAACTCTTTCATCGTTTAATGTTGTTTAAACATAAATATTTATATCTGTAAAAATATGTGTGTGAAAATGTGCTATAATTGCTGATATTCTGTCCGTAACAGTTTTGATCTATTAACTAAGTACCAGATGGTTATATTTCAGGCAACAGGCGGTAAATGTGGAAACTCTAAATACAATTTCAGTACCGCCCACCTCTGTATCACACTGTTATAATAGTGTTATAATTTGTGCAAAATACACCGTCAGCCTTTACAGAAAGTATACATATGTCTGCTGAGTGCATCATTTTGGATCCACTAGTGATAATTATTCTCCTTGATCTGATCACGTTCCAAGGGTAGTTTGAATTATTTTATGGTTAGCAGTAAGAGATACTTAGCCCTTACTATAGATGTTAATCATGATATTAATTGCCTGGCATTTGCTAAAGCCATAAGATAAATACTACAGAATACATTACCAAGACTGAAAGGTCGTCAACGTCCCTCAAATAATATTTACATTTCTGTATTTCACTTCAAATGTCTATTAACAGCCTCATTACAGAAGGATTTGAGTGAGAAGTTCAATGTCGAAGTGATGTGATTATATGCGAGAATTTGTGGTAAAACTATAAATTTAACAGGCTAACAGAGCATGAAATTTCGATAGTTAGGCCAAATCAATCCGTATAAATTAGATTCCGCTACTAACAACATAAGATGACAGCATGAATGGTTCATTCAGCTGATATTGCTAGAGATTTATGAACAAGGAAAAAAGATGAATGTCACAAAAAAGTCTCACTGATGCTGAGATTGTTCAATAATGATTCCAGGAATATAACAGGAAACGAAAGCAACTGAATTTTGTTACCAGTGGACGTATAAAGATCCCAAACCAATGTCAGGCATCTAAAGGAAAGTAGCCAGACAGGTAGTCAGTAACCAATAAAGATCCAAATAATATAATTACAAAATTTCTAGAGCAAACCAAAAGAAAGTTGAAACGGTAACAACAAAAGTATAAATGAGACAACGTGTTTGGTTAATGAGCTTAATCTAAATGAGTCTTATAAAGGAGATCTTAAACATTGTATGCATGTGTACATGTATGATAGTTACGTTTACAGAGACAGAGATGCAACTCAATCTTAAATAATGTTTATGCGTAACACATACTGTCATACCTCCAAACAATGGGAGGTATGAAAATGGAACAGAGAGGATGTGGCCTTGATGGGGCATCACTAGTGAATCAACCCATAATAGGAAGGAGTGCGTGGAAAAAGCCCACCCATCACCAGCCTTCAGAACCACACAGGGAACATTGCTTGCATTGTCCTAGTTCCCGCTGCACAGCCTGAGGTCATTTATTGATGTCCATGCAGTATGCTGTATTCTCAGGGGGGATATGATAAAAACATTTAAATACATAAAGGGAATAAAAACAGTAAAGGAGGAGACTATATTTTAAAGAAGAAAAACTACCAGAACAAGAGGACATACTCTTACATTAGATGGGCAAAGGTTTAAGCATGCTTTGGATAGGCATAAGGCTATCCTAAACTTAAAATAAGGCCAGGGACTAATGGAAGTTTTTAAAAAATTGGGCTGACTAGATGGGCCAAACTGTTTTTATCTGTCGTCACATTCTATATTCTATATGGGATATCAGGGAACTGAAGCAAGACAGTGGGACATGACCCCAAAAAGGTTACTGCCCTGCTAGAAGCAGGACTGTTGGGTGCCCTGTATTGTTAGTCAATGGCACAAGTAGACGGTGAGATGGTTTAAAACTTGTACTGGAGCATTAAATCAACCAACGAAGAGGCACTTTTTAACCTCACATTGTATGATTTTTTTTTTAAGTTTGATGTTCTGAAAGGGCCACCTGAGATAATAACCTCTGTAAAATTGCAGGTCAATATCTACTGAATTTATGAAGTTATAGGGGTGCTAAATGTGCAAATCTGACAAATATTCACCTTGTTATCATTAACATTCAATATTTGCTATTATCTTATCTGAAAGAGCTCTTCAATACCTTTCCAAGTAACACCTGAATCAATGCTATAGGTGTCCTAGTTACCAAAATATTGAATGTGTATAGTTAATTCATTATGTGGGGCTGCCTACTGGGATATTTCCTGGTGGACTCCCCCTGTCCTGGGCTGCAGCGCTGGGCGAGCGTCTCTAGAGCAACTTCCCCCTCACCGGGCCGATCCTCCAGGCACCCGAAAATGGGGGTGACGAGAGGAGCCCTGTCACAGGGGCCCAGAAGGTGGCCATTTGACCACCTCGGTGTGCCCCTGAAGCTGTCCTTCAGTATGGCAGAGCAGACACCTACTTACCATGATGGCAGGTGCTGCTCTGCCAATGAATGCCAGAGGAGAGGAGGCAGATGGCAGTGTGGGCAACTAGGAAGACTCTTCTTGCTGCTCCCCACTCCTGCCCTCTGTGATGCTGGGAGCTGGAATATGATGTCATTCTGGCCCGGCATACTAAACAGTGTGCTGGAGGACTGAGGTGCTGCCCCACACTGGACCCCAGGGAGGTAGGGCGGCTGGATATCTGAGTCTGTGTGTCATTGACAGTGTGAGTGTTTGACTGTGAGTGTTTGTGTCGGTCAGTGAGTGAGTGTATGTATGTCAGTGGGTGTCTGTGTGTGTGTCAGTGAGTGAGTGGTTGTATGTCAGTGAGTGTCTGTCAGTGAGTGAGTGTATGTATGTCAGTGAATGTCTGTCAGTGAGTGTGTGTGTGTCTGTCAGTGAGTAAGTGTATGTATGTCAGCGAGTGTCTGCCTGTGTGTTTGTGTCTGTCAGTGAGTAAGTGTATGTATGTCAGTGAGTGTCTATGTGTGTGTCTGTCAGTGAGTGAGTGTATGTCTGTCAGTGAGTGTATGTCTGTCAGTGAGTGCATGTTTGTGTGTCTGTCAGTGAGTGTGTGTGTGTGTCTGCCAGTGTGTGTCTGTCAGTGAGTGAGTGACATGAGGGGGCGGCAAAATGGATCTTTGCCTAGAGCGGTAGAAATACTTGCACTGGCCCTGGTAAGAGGATTAACAGAATTAAGGGTCATTGGACAGTCAACTATCACTGGAGAAAAGTTTTGAATGTGAAACTTATTCAATCACTGTAAGCAAAATTCCATTGGATTGCTCCATGCTGACAGTAAGTTATAAAGATGTAATATCAATGTACTAATTGAATATCATAACGTTTTAGATAATCGAAGAGTGCCTAGAGTTCAAAGTACTGAGATTTACAAATAAAGGGTTGTAATGCTTGCACTACTTCTAATACTATTTTAGTAACTTGGCCATCCAGGCTTGAATACAGTGCGTCAGCAACAGGACCATTTAAAAAAGATAAAGATCCACTGCTGTGATAAGACAAATAGACTACGGTACTAAAGTTATTGTTGGCAGTCATTGACGAAAGCAAATTCTTTGTACTGTGACTACTTAATAAGCATAACATATTTTTACACACTTTAGAAATAAAATTTCAAAAGGTTTGAAAGCTGATATGAAATGCTAACTTTTGCAGAAAACCTGTGAAAAGAAATCTTATTTCAAATATTTGTCGTGTGCATTTCTTACATTTATATGAGACATTTTTATCAGACACAAGCTAAACAAGTATTCGAATATATCTTCATATCAAAGAAGGGATGTGCCATGTTTCCTTCTGGGGTATTTGGTTTTCAAAATATTAGTCTGGATGGATAACCTATCTGGTGCTATTGCCTTATTTTTTTCTTTTGAGTAGTGAACATGAGAAGACCCAAATTTTAAGTAACACAGGAATGTCCTAGCATTAATGAGAGGTCTTTTTTGATTGTAACTAAATGCTGCAATGTGTACCTATATAATGTCATGTCTGTGCAGTAAGCAAGAGTAAGTAGAAGAATCTTAGATAAACATTCATTTTACCACATCTAGAAACTCTAAAAACATTGTTATCCCCAATCTAAATGTCTAGTTTAAGTTACAGGAGGCTTAAAACTCCACTTAGACATCATGGGCAACTTAGAATGTCGGATATGAAAATATAAAGTTATTTACAGTCACTCTTGTAAAAAAAATTATAAATTCAGCTCTAGTAGTGTAATAAAGATGTCCTAAAAATAGGCATTGTTAGATTTTGGCATATTATTTTTAAACTACAAATTCTGCACATATCTGAAGGATCTAGAGCAGGGGTGGGGAATTTTCAGTCCTCCAGATGTTTTGGACTACATCTTTCTTAATGCTCTTACAGCCATAATGCTGGCAAAGCATCAAGGGAGATGTAGTCCACACCATCTGGAGGGTCAAAGGTTCCCCACCCCTGATGTAGAGAGATGGGTGACATTGTTGCATCCACAGACATTTACACCGAAAATATTAATTAATAATGACGAGAAGAATGGAGAAAGAGGGACCTTTGATAACATGGTACAATGTTACTGGAAAATAAAAACAGCAGAATAACAATTTTGCAGAATAGATTTGATATAATCATATTTGGAAGACAAAAAAGATGGCTGTAAATTTATTGAAAATGTTTTATTATTTTGTTAATTTTATTAGTTGTTTATCTATATAATGATTATAGAATATAGTAGAAACAATAAGTTATTGTTATTTGTATATTATCAAAATCATTGTGTTTTGCTTCTCTTCTCATTTCTTGATATTGAGCATGGTAGGTGGAATGGATCATAACCGTGGAAAGGGATGGGGTTAAGGATGGGGGATTGATGTGATGGTTATCCTGTTTTGAGATCCAGATAGATCCATTACTAGACAGGTTCAAAGTCATAGGGGTATAGGTTAAAGGCTTTAAAAAAAACTTGAAAGGTGGGGTTAAAAATGATCATAATTATACATCCTTATCAGTTTGTGCAGGATTTTCTCTAGCGCGTCTCACATCAGCATAAAGAGTGGCTAGTGGACTACTCCATAGGCAAGCTAATTTGGACACCTTAGCTCCCCTTCTGTCTTCAGGGCAGTGAAATTCAACTCACAGCTGTGAGATATCAGTGGGAGCAGAGGAATAAATGGCTTTGTAAGTGAGAGTAGGTAGTTTATATTTTATTCACGTTTAAAAAAAAGAATGAAGTGAAGTGCATTGCATAGAGCACCCACAGAGGAGGAATAATGTATAAGGAAGCTAAACCAGGCAGCAGACTAGTTATTATCCAAACATGTCTCAGGAAGACAAATAAGGACAAGGTTGAAGTAGCCAAGATGGCATCCTAAATGAGAAAACAGTCCTCCTAGATTTGTTTGACAATATCTCAGGGATTATTGAATATAAGTAATAACAGACAGGGTATGTCAAACATGGCACTGAGAGCCTGTGTCATCCACAGTCAGAGGTAGTTCAGGTAAGGTCAATTTGTGAAAGGTTACATTTCAAGCAATGGTGGTAAAATTAGGAAAAATGTGCAAAAAGAGATGGTGGATGGGTAATTGGTAAAAGTATATTTAAAAGAGGGTGAACGGACAGGAGACGAGAGATAATTTGGGTTATTATTTATATATGTGTGGTAATTAAAATGAATTATCATGACTGTAAGACTGAAGACTGTAATTTTGTGGGGATATTCGAAATATAGTTTGATGATTAAATAAAGCATTTGGAGAGTAATGACCTAATTTGGTAACATGAAATTTGGGTTCTCTGCTCAGTGGAGTCTGGTATATGATGTTCTTTTAGGAAGACACCATCACTGTTTTATAGCCTTTTTTTATACCCTAAACTGAAGCTACATACTTGGAGGGGATCATTAACCCACAGTGTTTTAAATTATGAATGCACGGCCAAACTGACCTATTTATAAACCAAATGGAATTTCTGTAATGCTCACACCGATTGTTTAATTAATTATCTCAACCTTACTGGGCAAATTAACTTGTGTCATCTACTGATAATATTATTCTAACTCAATTTCTCTAAACCATTGGTTGCGGGTAATTAAGAATTGAAAATGTACTCTGAAAGCAACAATTAATTTTTTTTTCTTTTTTTTTTTTTTAACCAGAGTGTTATCGGGGGTCTTTGAAGATAACATCCAGCAATTTATTTATTACTTCTAGATAAAGAATATTCTCCAAGTGTTACTGCTCAGCATGAAACAGGCTGTTGCTCTTTCAAATGTTATGAAAAAGAATGAAAAAATTGCATTAACTGAAAGCTATAAAACCTAAAATTCACTCTTGGGTAAATGTATATTGCAGTGTAAGGGTAACTTGTGCAAACACAATACAGAACTCAATGCTCTAGGAGTTACATACAAGTGAGAATGTTTCACATACACCACATTTCTAAATACTTTTAAAGCTTAAAAGTTATTGAAAGTCTAAGATACAAACATGCCGGATAGAGCATTTTCTAACATCGGTATTTATTTTTTAATGTGACTGAAAAAAAATGAAAATAGTCATATGTCACTTCAGCACACATAACTTTATTGTAAGACAAACTGTGCTCAACCAATAAAATACATGCGGTAAAAATAATTCAGATGTACACACAATAAATCAGACTACAATGGCATGAAGATGTGTTTTAGAAAATAAAGGGAGACCAAAAAAGTAGAGTGTGAAATAGAGAAGGTGCAAAAAGTAGAAAAAGACACACAATACAGTGTTAACAGTGCATATAAGCTTAGTAAAGTAGATCAAAGTATATTAGCCAGTGTCCATGAGAAAGCAAGAGAAAGAAAACATTACAGTGCACGTACAAAATGCATAACAAACAGAATCTAAGGATGTTTTCCCCTCCTCAAGAAACACAGTACAAGAATGAATAAACATAAATCAATAAATCTTGAAAATACAACCAATAAATTACTGTACACAAAAAAATCCTTCCCTAGAAATGTGATTCCTCCCATCTCAATATCTGGTCCACAAATTGTCCAACTGTTATGTCCTCTCTGATCCCTGGTGTCTCTCCCCTGCTTTGTGATTGGCTGCCTTTAGCACAAGATTCCCCTGATGAGGTTGCAAATTAAAATAAAAACATAATTTAAATGAAAAAAAAAAGCAACAATAAGTATGTTTAGCCAAAAGCTACCCTTTCATTAATAAGTACAACGGGTGCAAAGCCTCCAATGCACAATCCTCCCCCCCCCCAAAAAAAAAACCCCGTACATTTATTAATAAATAAGAATTATATATACCCAATCATCAAAAAAGGCAACAAAATTCTAATCCAAATGGCTAAAATGGATTATTATTTATAATTTCCAATTCATTTATACAGTAAATAAAAATGTGAACTCTGACTTGTTTTTATTTTTTATAAGTTTATATTCAAGAAAAGATGCCGTAGGAACATGTATCCTGACGTATCACTTTAGTGTGACAAACAAATACATTTGAAAGCAATCTTGCAATGTTTTGAAAAACTCCATAGCAAAAAAAAAAAAAAATAGAGTTCTCTAGAATGGAGAGGAACACTCTTATCCCTAACACAACTCAGCTCATTGACATTGTTATGGGGGCAGGAGTGTTTGGGTGAGGGTTAAACCGTTGTGCAGTGGTTCTACTTCACTGAGCTGAAGTTGTCTTGTGGAAAGTCAATTTAGAGAAATAAATGTATATAGTAGTGAAAATTACTTTTTTACAGCCTGTTTTCAAAATATGCGATATTGTCTTAAGTGGAACATCAGCTTGTAAGGAACTTGATAGGCGTGGTATGGAGCACTTTCACACGAATCACTAATTGGTTAATGGGGGAATGACTTAGTACAGTCATGAACAAATCCTATATACTGTTTAAACAAAAACTACGGGAAGGGGGTATTTTTTAAAATGCCATGAACTAAAAGGTAGTGCACAATTTTAAACGCGACAAAAGCACCAGTAGGATGTGCCTGATGATTCTAATGGTTTCCATGTTGATTGTTCTACATTTAAAGATTTCACAACATTTTACACCATGGCACTGTCTGAATTAAAATCAATACACCTCCCATTTGTATTTGCTTGAATTTCTCAACCAGGCACAGATAATTGTACAAGTAGACTATATGTTACTGCTTTCTTGAAAATAATTGCATCTTGGTGATATCTATAGCTATTCAGAAATATATCCGATTAGCAACAAAAAAAAATTCTTAGTGATCCACAGGGACAAAGATTTATTACCCCAGACATGTTGTATATCTAGTTCACTGCGATCTCACTATCTATGCTTAGTTCTGTCTATACAGAATAGTCATTATTGCTATCTAGAATCTCAGTAACTATGTTTAAGGAGCACTATAGGGTCAGGAACACAAACAGGTATTCCTGATCCTATAGGGTTAAAACCACCATCTAGCCACCCTGGTCCCCTCTTTCCTCCCTAAATATAGTAAAATATTACTTGTATTCAGTTCTGGAGCTGCTTACTTTGTCCCTGTTTCCTTTTGACCTGACACTGCCTGCTGACATCAGTAGAAGTGGTAGCCTGATCCAATCACAATGCTTCCCCATAAGATTGGCTGAGACTGACAAAGAGGCAGATCAGGGGCAGAGCCAGCCCTGCCCAATCAGAATCTCCTCATAGAGATGAATTGAATCAATGAATCTCTATGAGGAAAGTTCAGTGTCTGCATGCAGAGGGAGGAGATACTGAATGTTTGGATGCATTTTAGGCAGCCACGACCCACGAAGGATCTCTAACAGCCATCTAAGGAGTGGCCAGTGAAGTTATCACTAGACTGTAATGTAAACAATGCATTTTCTCTGAAAAGACAGTGTTTACAGCAAAAAGCCTGAAGGTAATGATTCTACTCACCAGAACAAATTCAATAAGCTGTAGTTGTTCTGGTGACTCTAGTGTCCCTTTAAATTGTACAAAGTGATACAGGTTGCACCAGATGCAGGAGCTGTTCTAATTGTGTGCTCTGAGGATAATATTTGTGCAGCATAATGTCTAGGACAGATGAAGGAACATTAGGCCAGTGCCAACAAAACAGAACAGATCAATTAAAACAAACTCAGCTAATTAACTCCTTTATTGCAAGTACTACAGCTAAACCATATTTCAGGGCTAGACAACGTTTTGGCAGTAATATGCTAAAAGAAGATTTTGAAGTTCATATTTTTTTTAATTTGAGATGTGTATGTTGCCATATTCTGCTTATGTGTTATTTATGGGACCTTTTGTTTACAGCAATGTGTTTGTGCATATGTCACTGTTATATTGTACAGTATACTTGCATGAGTAGTTTGTGTTATTGTGTATGATACCTATGAATGTGGGATGTGTATAGTGGATGCTTATGTATTGTGCATATGGATGATGTGTCACATTGTGTTTTGGTGTGTGTATGTGTGTGACGACTTGAGGTATTGCATGTGAGGGGCTGCTTGTGGGGTTGTGTGCATGTGTGTGGATTGTCAGGGGTGTTGTGGTAGTAGGAACTGTGTGTTTGTGTGGAAGCTATTTATATTATTTGTGTAGCGGAGCTTCCTGTACCCCGGCTTCAGGAGTTTGTAGCAAACATTCGTGGAAAGGAGCGTTTGTCACAATTTGTATAAGAGGGAGGCTTATTCTGCAGCTCTGTGTATAGCTAGCAGTGTGGGTGGCTTCCCTGGAGTCCAGTTGCAACCAGGATGGTCAGGTAAAAGTCAAGGGCAGGGCCTGCAATAGCTGTCGTGGGCTGCTCTACTCTAGAGACGATCTCCGTTCACAAGTGCTGGGATGTAGTGATCTGAAAAGTGTTATCATGTGTAAATTGAGGATTGCCCCCTCACCACCTGCAATCACCACTTGGTTTGCACTAGGGACTCATCATATTCCAGAGCCTGTTTGGCTCTGGCAGCCTTGAGTGCCATGCAAAGGTACCTCAAGTGCCATAAATGGCACACGTCCCACACGTTGCTCTGTTCTATCATATCTATACATATTCATGATGGCTGACTGAGAAGGACATTGCCAAACTCTGCTAAACTTGTTTCAGTTTTAATGTATTATTGAATGGAATGTGTCAATACAATTCATACTTCTATGAAAGTTAAAAGAGATTGAGATGTAGCAATATTTAATTATATGTTATTTAAGTATGACGATAGACTGTGTGGTAAAAACCAGCACCAGTCGAAAGATGGAGTGCTAAAAGGATGCTTGTGAATGACTGACGATAGACTGTGTGGTAAAAACCAACACCAGTCGAAAGGTGGAGCGCTAAAAGGATGCTTGTGAATGACTAAACACAATCACTCCATACCATATGTTATTTAAGGACTTTTCAGTTTGCAGGCCACGGTCCATCATATTAATAAAAAATAAAAAGAAATATTGCTCACTCAAATTTTTTTAAAACACATTTTCCATTTTCTATTAAATTAATTTAAATAAACCTAGAAAGTGACATCCCAAGCTAGTTAGGGTCTCTTCCTGAATGGCTTCTCTATGCTTATTGCCAGGTGCAAAGAACATAGTTTATAACAACATTCTCAATTCCCTGAAAAAAGGGGGACTGCACATGTATTCAAACAAACTAAGAGCTTCAATGGCCAGTTAGCAGCTTACGGGCAGGGATCTCTCTACCTCTTGTATTTGTCTGTGTATATTGTACGTTCTCCACTAATTGTACAGTGCTGCGGAATCTGTTGGCGCTTTATAAATACCAGTAATAAATAAATAAATAGGCACAGCATCTGTATAGGTGTTTTACCAGGATTAGGAGATGGTAAATATACCCAATATCCGCTGAGTATCTACACAAAGATCCTGGCACACAATTTCTTCAAATTATAGACGTTAGTGGGAACTTCAAGTTAAAGTAAGTTGGAGTGCCTAGTAAAGCTCTCACTTTGAAGATAATGTGAGCACAATTTTTTGTGAATGTACAGAGTTTATAACAATGACTGACAGGGAGCTAAGAATGAAACTCCCTGTTGCTGGATAAACATGTATGTATAGCTACATGAACATTTAATTTTCATACCTCACAAGTGAATATTTATCAAATAGAAGGCATAGGTAAAAATAATATTATAAATCAGGGAAAGTGAGAGTTCCCTTTAAATATTAATATGGCTGCAATTGTGTGGCTATTTTTTAAATATACATGAACATTAGCCTATGCTTATACCTAGTTATCTAGGCATTTTAAGAAATCTCTAGATATTTATTTTCTTACTAGTATTTTTTGACCCGGAGCAGAACCTACCAAGATTAAAGCTAAATGTAATATCAATTTCAAAGAAAATCACCAGTTCCAATGCAGTTATGATATCTTTCTGAATATTATTTTGTGTCAATGTGTCCACAAGACACCTGATAGTAAAGAGTTTTCAAATACCCACACTATTTATTATCCAATTTTATGTTATTTTAGTACACTGAATCTCCTTTTTACTTTTACTCATATTGGCTAGTGTTACGATTACACCACAAATGCATAGTCTATTTCTAATATAAATAATAAGAAATAAGGCGATTTAAAGCATTTACCATGTTACGGACCACATCTATTTTTTTCTCTAAGAAAGTAAACTTGCATCTTTACTTTTCATCACTGCATATCCTTTTAAAGGAATTGTACAGGCACATTAACTAAATCATTGAAATTAAGTTGTTATGGTGCCCAGAGATCACCGGCACTTTCTAACCCGAAAGGGCTAATCTATTCTTAAACAGTTAAATCCCAAAAGTTGCTTTCCAGAACCAGATCTCCCTTTCCCCAGCGGCATCCATTTTCTTTAATTGTGTTTCAGTAAAAGCGAAGTGCCGCTTGGCGGCAGACCCGCTGATTGGCTGGAGTGGTGAGCTGATGCTCTAAGCCAATCACTAGCTTCACATTCATAAAAATGTAAACAATTCTCAAACGGTTTAACCCCTTCAGGTAAAAAAGCACCAGGGACCTCTTGGCACCATAGCAGCTTCATGTTTATGATGTTGTTATGGTGTCCAAAGGGTTCCTTTAAGTCAGTGATCTGGGGCCCCTGTGTACTACATGACCCCCACTTTCCTAGTCTAATCTGACCTCTGAATGCCCTTGTCCTAAAGTGCTTGAAACCAATATTGTGTAAGAGTGAGGCTTTAACCATTTATTGTCTGTGAACTAGCAGACAAACCCCCCCCCCCCAAAAAAAAAAAAGTATAGTCACTTTTGAAACATCATTGAGTGTTCTAAATACATAATAAAACTCTCAGAGCAACCCAGATAGCATGTCTTGTCAAGATAGCAAAAACCTCAATAAGAACCATTTTAATTACAGGAAGTAACATACAGAATTTAGAAACATCCAATACGTTCTGACTTTCTTTTGACAAGAAAAAATATTGTTCGAAAAACATTCAACATCTGAAAACATCTATGTACTGGTAATGATGTATATAGAGCCTATGCCACTTCTGGGCTGTCTAGCCTGTTTTATTTGTATCTTGTATGCATTTATGCATATACATTTTGTCTAAATGCACTGTAAAATTATTTATTCAGATTAAACATTAATTAGTTCTTTGTGCTCCTATTGAATTTCTAGCTTATGTAAATGAATAGTCTATTCATCAGAATTAGAATGTCTAAAATATATCCTTTCTACAAGTTGTTTCTGTTTGTTTTCCTTGTCTTTGCGTTGTTATAACCTGTCATAGCTGTACAATGGATTGCCCTAAATATAATTTGGTTTTGGCTTCAAGTAAAGTTTTGGTTAGTAAAGCAAATACTTTGTTAATATATAGGTGCATTGTGTCCTACAAGAAAAAGTGAGAGGCTAGTTAAAAATGTGATCGACATTATTGCAGTAACCAGGGTCTGCTAAATAGGCCAAAACGTCCAGGCCAAAAAGTTACTCATCACTGCTAGCTTGTCTATTATGGGGGAGCATGTGCTTGACCCAGTGTTCCAGTATCGAGACTAGGAGTTAAAATTGTAATTTCAATACACATTCACAGTATGAAAACTAGCTTCTAAGCACTTATTTAAAGGGTTACTCCAACCAACATGATCACTTCAGTAATTAGAAGTGGTCATGATGGTAGGAGCCAGAATGTGAAGTGTTTCTGTTTGAAACGCTGCACATCCAGAGATGTTTGCATTTGTGTGCTGAGGGCTAGTGACACATCTGGTGCAGTTGACTTGGCAACATGGAATTCTGCTCCTCACTGCCAAAAGTCAATTCTGTGCATATTTTACATATTTTATCAGCCTGCACAGCCTGCTGGCAACAGCTGTAGCAATATTCTCCTGTGCAGGCATTACCCCTGCAAGGGGAGGTTCCCTTCCTGTCTCCTTTTGTTTGGTCCCTTCATCCTCCCTCCATTAAATAAATAGCATGTTTTTAAAAGTTAAAATCTCCTCCCATCATCCCTCCCCTTCTTCCTCCTTTTCCTCCAGTCTCCAGCTCATAGCATTAACATTCGCTCTTTGCCTCCACAATGGTAAACTCAAAGACTTCTCTTTTGAACCATGTGAGTTCAAGCATGGCGTTTGATGGGTGTGGAAAACAGGGCCAGGAATTTCACCTGACTGTATTCCAGATATGTTTTACAAAAATTGCATAGGGGGCGGTGGGGCATTAGTATGAATGCCTAGTAGTAATATTTTATCCCTTTATCAAATTTGGAACTAACTCCATATTAAGTTTTCACATCTCCACCACTGAACATCCAGCACAGAAATGTATTTGTTCACCAAGGCCTTAAGTAATCTCTATGTCTTACATAGTTGAACTCTTTACTCTCTTAACTATACCCTCACAATACATTAATACACTGGTCCTCAACAAAAGTAGTTTGGAAGGAAGATGTAGGGAGGAGGGATACATATTTTTGGGAATATTGTAGCAAGCAGTGTCATTAAATAAACTTCATTGTTTTGGGCATAATAGGGGAGATAGATGGAAACCAATAGAATGTCTCATATAATTAGAATTTTGCACATTAAACAGTGCGTTTTACCCTTATAAATCCAAACCAACATTTGTATTCTGCTTGCATTTTTGGAATTTGCATTTTCAAACCTAGCCAATTCATTTTACATATCCACTGGTATTTGTAATAATTTTATTTATTATATTTCACATCTTAAGACAATATCAAGTCACATCAAAAGACTGAAAAAAAAAAAAGGGTTACGGTATAATATATCATGGTTTTTAAACTATAACACTTTTCCAAAGAATGAATAAATGCATTTAAAAATGTGTAAATCTTTACATTCCAGGTATCCCTGAACAAGCAGTCTGTAAACAAAATTAAAGTGGCACTGTCACTTTTATGATGTGTTAACATGTCCAAAATCCCTTTTGGCTGCCCCATTTTGTTTGTCAAATCATTCTTATTTTTACAGTTATACATAAAGAAAAGCAGGGATTTTTCCTTATCTATAAGTCACAGGTTAATAAAAGTTTGCACAGTGTGGAGCTTTAGTCAAGCTTCACATCCTTTGACAACTTTGTCATTGACCATCCTGTCATTTACTCCCCTCCCTACAGTGTCACACCACTTCCAGGAGTGGCACATCATAGATCTCCTGTGCCGACTCCTGTAAGATCCCAGTCCATCGGTGTACTAGGCATGTGCGTGATTTCACATGCACACTCTGGGAAAGGGCAGAAGATTAGACTTTCGTCTGCCTCCATCTTTGAAATGTTATAAAGGTGGAACCATGAAAGATGATCTGCCAGGACTGGAACAATGCTTTGTTGGATGGACTGGATCATTAGGCTGACTAAAGGGATTCTATAGTGCCAGGAAAACAAACCCGTTTTCCTGGCTCTACATGCTCCCGCAGTTCTCCCCTCCCTTACGCCCCCCCCTTCCCTTGAAGGGGTTAAAACAACTTACGTCACTTACCTAAATGACTCTCGTCGCTGGGTCAGTCTCCACCCACGCTCCTCCCCCAACGGCAGCAATGGCCGCGCTCGCATTGGGATTTCCCCATAGGAAAGCATTATTCCACTGCAGGGTTAAGGGACATGGGACATGCACCCAAACCACTTCAATAAGCTGTGTCCCTTTAAGATGACAGCGCTTTATAGCTACTTATTGCAAATAAATTTTAGATTTAGGAGAATATTTACCATTGCAAAACTACATTGCTACTCTGGAGTAAATTGCGAAAGATTAAGCAGTATCCATGGAAACCAACAGCGTGTATTTCAACTTTTAACATTTTGCCCCGGAATGGATCTGTTTAACTTTTAGTTTGCTATCAGATTTTTACTTTTTGAAAAATGACAGTTTCTACAATGGCTGATAGCACCCATCATCTCTGAAATTTTGCTAATATTATTAAAAGCATAAACTCTCCAAAATGCAATTCTCTGGTGACCTTTTACAATAGTACTGGAATAATTACATACAGAATATTAATCAAAATCTTAACAAGTTGGCTCTTGCAAGCATACAAAAATTTCTGCAAATGTACTTGTTTTTCCTCTTAAATTCAATTTCAGACTGTGAAGATGATGGCATTGAAAGATATAATATATATTATACATAAACATTTTATTAAGATTATATTATTACATAAACATATTTTGCATATAAACATTTTATTTTAAATATTTATAATTATAGATGAATATTTTAGAAAAACTCCAGGTTATATTAGAAAAATATCTTCTAAATAAAGGGACACTATAGTCACCAAAACAACTTTAGATTCATAAAGCAGTTTTGATGTATAGATCATATCCCTGCAGTCTCACTGCTCAATTCTCTACCATTTAGGAGTTTAATCACTTTGTTTATGCAGCCCTAGTCACATCCCCCTGCAAGTAACATGCACAGCCATCCTAAACACTTCCTGAAACACTTCCTTTATTGCAAATTATGTTTAATTTAGAATCTTCTATTTCCTGCTAGACCTGCAGGTGCCTCCTGTGTGTGATTAAAGTTAAATATAACCCCTTAGTGACCAGACCGCTTTTCAATGTTCTTACCGTTTGAGACAAGGGCTGTTTTTACATTTCTGCTGTGTTTGTGTTTAGCTGTAATTTTCCTCTTATTCATTTAATGTACCCACACATATTCTATACAGTTTCTCACCATTAAATGGTCTTTCTAAAGATATCATTATATTTAAATGTAAACAAAAAACACTCTTTTTCTAATTTTGACCATCAAAATCTGTTACGTATCTACAATAGCCGAAAAACACCCATGCTAAATGGTTTCTAACTTTTGTCCTGAGTTTAGAAATACCCAATGTTTACATTTTTGGAACGTTATAGGGCTATAAGTTGACTCTTTTCATGCAGCCATTTTACCACCAATCTGTGCCAAAAAAAAATGGTGATTTTTTTGCCAAACATAGCAATTTAATAATGCATGTACTGAGAACTTTAAGGGTTACTGCCAAAGAACAACCCAATATGTGTTCAGCAACATCTCCTGAGTACAGTGATGCCACGCATGTGTAGGTGTGTTGGGTTCTCTTGGAGGGTGCACATTCCTGTTTTCCAACTTGGAATTTTCCCAGCTAGTCATCATGCACCCATGTCCTATGTGGGACATTTTTGACGCCGACCAATGTAATTTGCCCCCATCAAACCATATATTTTTGAAAAGTAGACAACCCAGGGTATTCAATATGGGGTATGTCCAGTCTTTTTTAGTAGCCACTTAGTCACAAACACTGGCCAAAGTTAGCATATATATTATGTTTGTGAGTTAAAAATGCAAAAAACAATTATGAACGCTAACTTCGGCCAGTATTTGTAACTGAACATACCCCATTTAAATATATATACATATTTATATATTTGTCTACATGTATATTTATGAAATTTTTTATGTAATTATGTATATGGACATATGTATATTTCATATTAATTTTATTTATATATATATATATAGTTTCATTCTAAGTGTATTTTGATATATATATATATATATATATATATATACATGTTTGTAATTTTACTCTAAGTGTATTTTTATCGTCAGTCACAGCCAGGGCTGGTGTGGCTAGGGCTTCATTAACAGAAACAAGAGTGCTGTCATTCCTAAATGGCAGAGAATTGAGCCGTGATAATTCAGAAGTGTCCTTTTAAGCTCTGTTCGATACCTGATATGTAAAGTTGTCTAGTTCACACAGTTCTAGATGAATCTAAGGAAAGTATATGGTGCAAATGCCTAGTTTCAACATGTTCCTGAAAACATTGTATATTCTAATCCACATATATTAATGCAGCCATTCCTTGTCTATATTGTGATTTATTTGGTTTGTACACAGCTGCAGGTAGTGATATCATTTCTGATATCAAATTCTCGTAACTATTTTAGTTGCCCGTACAGCGGAGGTGTATAGAGTTGGGGAATGTCTCGACAGATTCCATTTGCGCTGTCAACACTGGCAAAGTAAATGTCTGTGTAACTGACTGTTTTGCAAGTCAAGTGAAGGAGCCAGAAGCAATGCTTTCATGCCTGCACCATATAGTTTGTGAATTTGTTGCTAAACAACAGTTGATAAGCCAGTGTCACGGATTAACTTTCCTGAATATCTAAGGTACAAAGCCGGTGGAATTTTCTAAAGTATGTCTGTCATTTAAATTGAGTAAGTAGAGATATGTTTTGTCTCTTAAAAAATGTATGTGTTTATCAGGTCTCGCTTATAATCTAAATAAAAAGTTTCTTAACTGCAAAATTCTCAACAACAAACTAATCTAAAAAAACAAACAAAAATCAATATTATTACCCCAAAAAATGAACAACTTTAACCCCTTAAGGACCAAACTTCTGGAATAAAAGGGAATCATGGCATGTCACATGTGTCATGTGTCCTTAAGGGGTTAAACACCATATTTTGGAACCTTGCGTTTCAGTTACTATTAGCTAAAACTTTAGGAATTGTTGACCAATCAAAAAACATTGTGATTTTCAGAGTCAAATTCACTGCAGCTAAAGAAATAGGTACTGTTTATTGTTTAACATTATTTAAGCTGGTCTGGTGAGATACCTCAGTGGATAGGACTCCAACTGCAGGTTCATATCCTCTGCAAGAACAACTCATCCTTTTGAGCTTGATAAAATAATCACCATTAAGTTTGATAAGAACATCTAGACCCCCAAGAAGTACTTGTAGACTAGCAAAAGCTTAATGTACATTTCCTGGTTACATATTTTGATATAATTATAGCTGAATGTCATTTTTGCATACCAGAGCAGCAGTTCCAGCAATTAACATCAATTGCATTATATAGTAATTTAAGCAAAAAATTTAGCAATAAAATGTTTACTGAAAAATGTGCTCATCTTATCTAAATATTACGTGGTATCTTTGAGTGCATTTAGCATATTTCTGCAGCTAATAGCTTTTTATCTATGCAGTTAACTAACATTAAATTACTTCATAGGTATCGAACGTTAGGCCTCCAGCTGTTTTTTCTATCCTGTTACCCATGAATCTCTGCTAGCCATAGTATAACAAGAGCTGGAGAGCCAAGTTTAGGCACCTCTGATCTGGATCGTAATTGCTTTTTAGTTAAACTGAAGGGAAAAAAAAGTAAATAACAGGAAAAAACAAAACAAAAAAAAAAACCCCACCTTTTTTCATGAGGATCCGAACTTCAAAAATGTATTTTATTCTTGACTCCACTTTAATGACCTTCTGTCACAAGAGGGGAACTACCTACGTCTTTGCATATTTTAAGGATAATGGTTAAGGTGATGAGATGCATATGCATTGATGTTTGAAAATCCAATTAATCCAAGTGACGCACTTTGACCCAATCCAAGTATATCCTCAACATGCAACGGGATGCTGTAACCTTAGTCCCATGCAATGACAGTCACCTTGACCAAAGACACAGAATTTATCTAGCTGTAGAATGTCGCAATTCACCCACGTATCTAGAAAACAAACTCTATGATGTAATGATAAGGATTTGCTCTTCATTATTTATAACCACCATAAAAAGCCTGAGCCAATCATTAGATGTCAAATGAAATAAACTTTGTTTACAAATATTTGCTGTCTACTAAGTATATAAATTTAATTGTCATCGAAAGTATTCATGATGTATTATCAACACTCAAGAAGTAGAGCTCTGCATTGACTCTTTAACTCACTGCGTACTAAAAAGACCGATTACTTGTAATTCTCTGGTCAGTCAGAATAAACAATTAGTTTAAGACAGTTGCATCTTAGACAAATCCATTATCTTCCTTAAGTGAAATCCATACTAGATACCCCCGTTAATGACTGAAAGGCAGGTATTATTTGGCACAGGTATGCAGAGTAAATGTATGTTGAGCCACACTTGCACCCAATATAATTTTGGGAGGTTATTAACTGTGTGTGTGGAGTAAGTTCAAAGTGACACTTTTAGGAAATAGCATGGAATTTACCTTTGGTATTTTAATAGATCATTTATTATTGCTTTGTAATATAGCATTTCTAAAGATTGTTTTATACACAAAATCACAACATTTGTATATTTCGATTTACATACAAATGCAGTGATGTCCAATATACATTCATATGTGCAACATAATAATGTTTACTATGTACCTTAAAATCTGCATTTATATTATGCATTTCATTATACATCTGGCATGGCATTGTTCATGAAGGTTTTAAATATCAAATGCACACACACACACACACACACAAATACAAACACACAAAAAAATAGTTATATATATATATATATATATATATATATATAAACCTAAATTGAGATATCCATGTAATCCTATATTCAGAACATTTAAAAAAAAAAGATGCTTATATTAATATGTATACAACCTGAAGTATGAATATATTATATATATTTCCATTTTCTATTTCATTATAGCAGCTATACAAGTAAAAAAATAAATCTTTGAATTAAAGATGAAGGCATTAAAAACAATCCTGTGGGACAAATGCTTAAGATAGTGATCTCGACCTTGTCTTGTACAGCCACAATACCCACTGATGTCAGTTTAGACATTTGGTGCACTCAGAATTAGAATATTCACAAAACACATTGTCACTCTGAGCAGAATACAGGGAGGCAGTAGCAGCAGCGGCATAAGCTGTTCTGGGTAAATCACTTGTCACACATGAAAAGAGATGTGCATTTCAGAAAGAGATGCAGTGTGCGTGATTGTTTCATTGTGGGCTAACAACATGAATAAGTTGCTCCAGTCAAATCAGAAGAGAAAGAAAAGGATGTGAAAACTGTCAGAGAAGTTCACAAGCTAAATGTAGGTGACCGTCAGGATGTCATACCCACCTCTCTCTCCTTGCACTAGACAGCAATCCGTCCCAGTAGGTTGACTGCATTTAGCCCAACAATACAGAACACGCTTCTGTCGTGTTTTTTCCTTGTGGAGATGTTCGCTGCTCTCAGACCCTCTCAGGATATTGCACAGTGTGGACATTCCTGGCTTGCATTCTACATTTTGGCTTCCAGGGCTGGTTCACGTTGGCTTGCATGAAAATGATCACATCTGGACCTCAGGCAAAGAAATGTCAAGGGACGGGCTGTAAAGACTGCTTTTACGCTTTGCATTTTCTATCCAGCTCTGTGGCAAGTGCAGTTAATATCAGGGCTTCCATATACTGAAGAGGTTTCACAGCAGCTGCGAAAACATGAAAGGCAGAAGGGGTGTATGGGATGGGGGAACGGAGTCAGTGAGTGCCACCTGCAGGGAAGAAAAGGCAACGAAATCCTGCATAAAGCTTTCTGTACTTTGTGCAATGCTCTCTGTATGCTAATAGAAAGGGTTACCAATAAGTTGGAATGTATTCTATATCCTAACAGAGGACACCCAATGGTGACAGATTAAATTACAATATTTACAAATCATTTAAAAGACAATAATTCAAATACAGATACTCTATCGAGGAGTAGAGAGCTAGACGCAGGGATCACAGAAAGCTCCTAAATGATAATGTTTAGATGAACACAAATAACATAATGTCAGCAGTTTATCTGTACTGAGGGCAGGATTATCATGGTAAAACAGGTGCTCTTCTGGGGTAAAGTATTAACTGTTGATAAACATTCTAATGTTTCCATGGTGATTGATGTTCATTTAATATTTTCCCATCTAAGTAGCACCCTTTTCTTGTCGGATAGATCTCTCCCCCTTAGTGATAACTGATCAGTGGATAATTTTACAGGCATTTAGAAAGATAGAATAAGTTTCTGCATAATTAAAAGGGATTATCAATAAACCTGTGCATTTTAAGTACACATTTTGAAAACAGTGACAATGTTCTGCATGCAAAGTTCATACTAAGAAAATTAGATAATAAAATTATTATGTTCTGCAGCATATGGTTTAGAGTAGGGGTTCAAATGTATGTAGTGCAGAATTATGGATTTCTTAATTACCGAATACAAGTCGCAACCATGATCGCTAAACCTGTGCAGAATTAGTAGCTCTTCAGTAGCATTGGCTTATTTTTGCCTCACAAATCTTGCAGGCTATATTTACTTATGATAAAAAAAAAACCATACTCTGGGCTGGCTCATAAGGGATCAATGGGAAACCAATTGGCACTTTAAGGGGCAGTGCTCTAGACATCAAGATGGTAGCAGATTTATCTGTAAACCGCAAAAACAATATGATGTCTGTGTATGTGTGTATGCCTGTATGAATCAGTGAGCATGGAATGTAATTTGTTTTGCACAAGGTTGGGGGAACACCTTGTTGGTGAATTGAAGCTTGCGACAGATAGTGAGCCCTTTTTTCTGTTTTGTTGTATCTTCATGAATCAGTGAGTGTCTGTGTGTGTGCATGTATGTCTGTGTTATGTAATAGTTATGTGTTTGAATCATTATGCATTTTAATGGTGAATTAGTTATGTGTGAGAAGTTATGTTATGGGCGGATGTTCTTTGCTCACAAGTGGGTGGGTAGGGGCAGCATCTTGCTCTTGGTTCCGTGCAGCAAAATATATTGGGCCAGTCCTGATCATAGTGCTTAAAAGCTCATGTGCCACAGGTCAGCCAACATGATTGCAGAGTATATGGACCTGTAGAAATGAGAAAAAGTCATCCCATTAATATTCTTATTTACAAATAAATGTAATGCAATGTGATCTTGCCCTAAGCAACAGATCTGTTCCTCTAGCAAACTATGCCCCCCTGAAACCGAGTCCCTGTTTTCTTTAAACAGAAGGCTGAGTGTTTGTAGAATCAATTTTGTTACAAGTTCACAGTCATGTCCGAATACATCTGACTATATCTGAACTGCTATTTTACATTCTTCATATATATTTAAGTACCTTAACTGGAAAAGCAGATGGACAGTCAAGTTGCAAAAGACAATCTGTGTCAAGCTTCTAGAGGGAATAAATTCTTATTTTGTGATAACACCATTGTTCCAGAACATTACGTTTCAAAAAAAGAGGTCAGTGTAATAGATGTGCAGAATAAGCAGACAAACCCAAAACTCAGATCCCACTATGGACCACATCCACAGTAAACTTGCAGATTACCACCGGCTGTAGACCCTCACCTGCAATGTGTCAATTCTGGAGCTAGGCAAGACAGGAACAAACTTCCTTCAAACACTAGTGCACAGGGCATGCCAGCTTCCACAGGAAGAAATTTAAACAAAACTTAGAATCCAAGAGGAGAATCTAAAAATGTGATCATTACCTGTGATCAAGCACACAGTGCATGAAAAGTGTATGGTGGCTTCCTTGCTATTGTAGTCCTCTCCAAAACCTGACATTTTGCATGATACTAACAACTTTCCTTTTTCAAACTGATTAAATGCTTTCATCTTGTTGTTTTCTTTCTTGGATCCTAAGTTCATTGTACATTTATGCCTGTGGAAGCTGGGGTTCCCTCTGTACTAGTATTGTAGCCGTGTCTCAAGAGGTCCAAATATAATCAGTGTAAAAAGTTCACACTACAATCTGGTGCACCTTTAACAAGGTGTCTTTATTTCTACCTCTTATGATACTTAATCATACAGAGAATACATTTACTAATGGTGGTAATATATTATTGTCTAATTATGTTTCCATTTAGCAGATTTTTGACTGTTGTTTTCATTCCAGCTATTAACTTACATTTCACACCAGGTTTTTCGCAAGTGTTATTAACCTTAAGAATGTACCTGCATAGAGCAATATCTGTAGAGATATGACAAGTTGCTATCTCTTTTCAAAGTTGATATCTTCTATCTGTATTTAAATATATCGCATGATGCATGAAAGGATTCTGTTCCTCCAAGGGACAAAAAAACCTGTCATTTATCAAAAGATTTTTCCATCATGTCTTGCTATGCTGTCTAATTAATTGTAATTGTAGATTATGCTAGCTTTAGTGTACCTATAATCTTCATTTTATTAATGACAGGAGGCTTCGTATTTGCTTAAGTCTCTCTTTATTAGAACTCCACAGCAGCACAGAAAGCAACCAATCAGAAAAAAGTTAGGTACTATAAAACTCCACTCCCCATGCATCATTTCCTCTTTCAAGCTGCGACAAAACAGAACACAAGGCAGAAAATATAATGGGAAGAAACAAAGTCCTAGATATAATGAATACAACAATGTCCACCATCCAAAAAGAGCTGCCGAACCAGATAATGTTGATGGACTGTAAACTGAAACAAGAGAAAAACAGAATCGAACAGGTTGATTAGCCAATGAAATGTACTCTGAACAAACATGTAGGTACCCAATGTAGCAACCAAAATTAATGTAATCTGCATAGATCCCAACCCTACTTATGAAAAGATAGACATAAGAACAGGTAGCAGAGACAACAAGCAGAGTTGCATACGTACCTAATGAACCCAAACTATAAAATGAAACAAGGGAGGGATAAAAATGGGTGGGAAATACTCGCCTCCTGTCATTAATAAAATTAAGATTATAGGTACACTAAAGCTAGCATAATCTACAATTTTATAACATGACAGGAGGCTTCATATTTGCTGTTTTAACGCTCAGCCAACAAATCCAACGCTGATTGTTTTTCGCTGGTACCTAATCCGGAAGTTACTAGAGCCATTCTAAACGGACCTTCCAACTGCGAGAGGTGACAGAAGACGGATCTATGAAGATGCCAGCTGTCGAGGCACCTCAAATGCGGGAAAACACTATCCGCTGTTAGATCCATTGTACGTGGGGTTGCGACCTGTTTTCTAGCAGCCGGTCCATGAGCTGCCCTTTTCCTGTAGGTGTAAACTGTCAAATGTCATTTGCGAACTTAGGGCTGTGAGAAGAAACTGCCACCAGGTCTCGACTCTTGATGTGGACGGTGGCTCCTCCGATCGTGCCAGGGTTACCAGGCAATGTGGCCTTGCAGGTAAATCTCCAACCTCAAGTAATGCGTCTACGCCTACCACCAATTCCGTCATGGAACTCATTAGGGTCTTTTCGTTCCCTCATGACCTACCCAGTGGGTATTCTCATCCAAGAATAAATTTATAAAGCAGGCAAGAGTGCTTCAAACTAGCCGTATCCTAAGTGAATCCAGTATTCCAAATGGACTGTGCAACCCGCGACTGCAGTAGAGAAGGAACTCCCCAAGGGATGTCCAATCAGGGTCCCAACTGAACTTGCGTGGTGGAACAGTGGTCGATTATTCTGGGGAAAGTGAATCCCAGAAATATTCAGAGGGATGGGAAACGTAAACCGGAGTTGAGATTTCCATCCAAATAGGTCGTCGTCTAAGATTGATAAGATGCACGGATCCAATGTTGATTGAGATCTGTATAACAGCGAAGAGTCCTCACGTGCTGTAGTGAGAGAGTGAAATAATCTGCTTACCCGTAGTACGATCCTGTTCCATGCCCGACCTGTCAACATTCATGTAGGGGTTTCTAGTCTACACGCCACCTACAGGATAGGGTACAACATAGTGAGACCCCTAGGTCCCTGCACCCCTGACTGTCCGGGCACGTATCTCCCAGAGTAGGTCCCAGATCTAGGGACCCAGGAATGTGAGTTCGATAACCGAAGCCAAGGTCTCCCTATAGAGGGATACCTCCCTTCTTAGCTTGGAGTCCCGCGAACACATAGTGTCCTCCAATACGCAGGCAAGGCGTAAAGTTCCTTCACTCACAACAGGTGACTCCAGAGAGCAGCTATAACGAAAAAAACAAGGGTCTAGCTTCAACCGTCCGAATCATGTGATGTCTCGATTGAGAATGTCGGCAGCCCTATCTGAGTCTGCTACACATCCTGAGTCTGCTACAACCCAGCGGTAGGTTGAGACCCGACTCTGACGTCTGTGTAGGAGTCAGGGCACCCCGGGTTCCTCTATAGAGTCTCGTAGGGCTCCTCGATGGTAGATGAAAAGGTGGGTTAGTGAGAAACCAAACCAAGACGGCTCCCATGAGGGATATAGAGTATAGACGGACGGCCCTCCATCTCCGAACCATGTTCTCTAGATATGCGCTAAGTGGAGTAGGGGCAGTCCTGTCATCTTATTCCGAGATTGTAATGACCAGGGGATTCAAGTCAACCGTGGTTTTCCGGACTTTCCATGCGTACGGAGTACCTGCAGACCGGGTAGAGGGCCTTCCCTAGTCTTGTTACCCGAGCAATGCAGTGCCCGTTTGCCCCATGAAGGTCTCAGTATCTCATGTCATCTTGATCTGGGAAAAACTGTCTGCGCAGTTTGTTGGCAATGGTCCAGATATCTAAAACAGAATGCAATTGTCTGTTTTATATAGCACAGAATATACCAAAACCTGCACTCTTGTATACCTGAGGCTCATCTGTTAGCCGTACTGTCTCCAGGAGTGTGTGTAAATAAGCGGGAGTCTCCACGCTGTTATACCTGTGAGTATTTATCGTGTGGGGTACAGTGGTCCGGATCCAGTACAGAAGGTGAAATAGAGGGATCCAGTCTAAATATGTATCCTGCATGATCAGGCAGCCCTCTATAACAAAATCGGTAGCACGGTCATAAGATCTAATTAAATGCAGGAGGGATGCCCCTCTATGCAGTCATCGTTTTCCTGTACAGGTACAAACCTGTGTGATGAACAAATGGACGGCACCATAGTGCGTTGAGTGTATGAGAAAGTCGCGCTCTTTAATAATGTGACCGAACTCTGTGTCAGCGTCTGGCTGATAGTCTGAGCAGGCCGCACCCGTTAATAACCAGACAGTAGAGTCTACCTCCGTGACCGATTGTCTCTACGAGAATGTGTCACTCAAAACATGACGTCTGTATCCAGCTCAGTAACGGGCTGAGGTTGAGGGAGGGCTGCGCCCTCTAATAACAGATCAGTGTCCGGTTCCGTATATGAGAGCGGTTCACACTGTTCATGAAAGTAAAACATCATTCTCGGATTGAGGTGATGGAGGGTTGCACCCTCTTGTAATCCAAACTAGAGTCCTTTAGAGATTCAGGGTGACCAACTGCAGGGGTACACCATTCACTAATATCAGCATAAGACTGAGATCCTGAGGTGGGTCTCTCACTGGCCACGAGACCTCTCTCTGAATAGCTCACCTGTGGTGGATTTAACTGGCAATAAACCAGACTGATGGAAGATGGAATAGTATACAGCCACGGGCCATGTCCATCCTTAATAACAGAAAGGGATGGTGAGAAAATGCAACCTATGGAAACAATGATGGGAACTACCAACTGACCGCCCAGATCCCGTGCGCGCATGCGGGGTCCAGGATGACCGTTGGTAGCCTGAGGAAAGCTGGAGATGTTCTCCGCAATCCACCAGAGCTCGGGAGATCGGAGGAGGTCAAGTTAGGCCTCTCAATGACCCGAGCGATAGGACAATTGGAAGGCTCGAAAACCAAGAAACGACAAATAATGTTGATAACGGTAAATACGTACCTCGGAGAGCAGGTATATAGCAGATCGGAACAGCAAGTCAAGTAAACCCAACTGAAAGGGTCAGGAGCTGAACAAGATGTACTAACTACCAATACCTAAGATGGAAAGGCAGCTAAATGGTTAGTTGCTGAAGGCAAGGCAACAGTGCTCGCCTGTTGGCGTCTGAGCAATGGTCCCTGCTTGTGCATAATTCTCTTCAGAGATGTGCCGCCGCCGGGTTGGTGTGAACCGTGGTGGCGCGCCCGGGGATCCTCATAACAAAAAAATATATATATATGTATATATATATATATATATATATATATATATATAAACATTATATGTATAAGGCATAAAAACAAACACATAAATATGTGATATGAAACTATAATATATAAAATGTATATATAAAATACAAATATAACATGACAAGTAATACAAGATAGAAAATATCTATATAAAAAAATAAATATATAATGTGAAAACTAAATATAATAATATAAATCATAATTAAATCCCAAAGCCACCCACTAGAAGCAGGAGGCAGTGGTACTCTGACCTGTACTGACTGCGGAAAGAGGAAATTATGCATGGGGAGGGGAGTTTTATAGTACCTAACTTTTTTCTGATTGGTTGTTTTTCAGTGCTGCTGTGGAGTTCTAGTAAAGAGAGACTTAAGCAAATACGAAGCCTCCTGTCATGTTATAAAATTCAGTTACGCAGTTAAGAGAATTTCATAAATAGATCCCAATGGTAAACTATGTCTTCACTGCTCCATGCATGTGTCCTCAGATGGGTATCTGGTACCATTTGTTTTACCAATATATGCATAATTGTAGATTTTCATCATAATTTAAAACAATATCTTTTTAGAAATATATTTAACTGTTTGAGTAACAGAGCAGAAGCAGACCTCTCCCTTCAGGCATCACAATAGGAAATTATTATTAAATAATAAAACTAGACTGGATACTAATTTATATTGTAATAGTTTGAGATAAATCTATCAAGAAGACTAAGCATTATGCTCTAATTCATCAGAATAAAATAAAAATTGCCTTATGAAATATACATTTATGGACTACACGGAACCCCACTAATTAACATCACTAATTAATTTTCTCCATGTGTTTTCACCAGATTTATGAGCTTTGCTCCACTTCTCTACCTTAAGCTGAACTTTCATTGATTACATTGAAGGGTGGCGCTGCTTGTGGATGAAATATTTTGTTGTAACGTTGTGACTCAGCTCCCATAGCTCAGTACCTCCACCCAGTCCGCTTCCTAGCCGCTTCAGGCACCCTGGAACGCTTAAGCTCCAGTCATCTCAGGAACTCTTACACCATTTAGGTCGCAGCTTTCTTCTACCAAGCAGGCATCGTCTCCTCTGCCTTGGTCTCTTCAGCTTTACCAGTCAGGTATCCAAACCTCTGCCTGTACTGTGCCTGTACTATACTGACTCTGTTACTGGCATCTCTGAATAAATTAACCAGGACACACAGATCCAGAAGAGACTAACACATTCAGCTTTATTTTTACTCGGGACTAGCACAATATGCTTATTACATTAAACTTATCATGACAAACGTAATTTAATACAAATAACAAAATCATATGAGGTAACATACAGGTACTCATAGTAATGCACTAACATATTTATAAAGGGGTGGGATGACGACAATTAACACAAAATATCTCTACTGCGTGTAGAAGTCATATTATGCAAATTTACCTGAATATGCAAATTAATAAGCCTTGCTATTCATTTAGTGCACATAGCTGTTTCAGGATCCTTACAACCAACAGATGGTGCTGTACATGGTCCACAGTCATATCCACCTAGTTAGTTTAAAGCAACAGCAGAACAAGAGAGCGCACAAAACAATCACATTGTACACCCTATGCACCCACAATTGGCACAGGGTCATCCAGGTAGGTCATCCAGGGTCCTACTTGACGTGTCCCTCTTAAGCTCCCAATGATGGTGACTACTGTCACAGATGTAAAAACTGGCCATCTGCAAGGTGCAAAACAGAATTAGGAACTGTGCATGGAATGGTTGGAATTAATGTTTACACAACCTGACAGCTAACTCACAATTAAAATAATTCTTTTTTCATTAATTGAGTTTTTGTACTTTTATCATATGCAAGACTGACAGGACATATCCGTGATATAAATCACTTTAACCCATGTGATGTTTTGAGTACAATGAGTACTTTCTCATGAACGGAAAGTACTTCCTCATGAAAGTGATGTAGAGGTAAGAGTGATGTGTGGTTCTTGTGTCCTGCTGGTCCTCCCTTCCTCTCTCCAGATCCCCCCTTACGTATGTACGTGGCTGAGAATCAGATGAAATTCCTTGTGAGTACTTGGTCACGTTCCAGAAGAACATGACCAGGTACTCATGTAACCTGTGTTGTGATACTTCATTTTCTATGTTTTTTGAGAACATTAAGATAGTAATTAATATTCGGTAATGCTCTCTATTCCATGACCATGTACACATAAACTCCTTCCTTGTCTCATCATAAATTATTATGATTTCATAGTTACATAGCTGAAAAGAGACTTGCGTCCATCAAGTTCAGCCTTCCTCACAAATGTTGTTGCTGTTGATCCAAAAGAAGGCAAAAAACCTGGTCTGAAGCGCTTCCAATTTTGCCAAAAACTAGGAAAAAATTCCTTCTTGACCCCAAAATAGCAGTCAGATGTTGTCAGGATCGTGACAGGGATCCAACACGCAGAATACAAACAGGAGATAGGTACGTATACCGGACCTTAGAATGGCCGGACTAACGTAAGGAGAAAGCAAAGAATGGTCAGAGACAAGCCGAGGTCGAGGGAACGAGAGAGTAGGTAAGCGAGAGACAAGCCGAGTCAAAAGGACAAGAGAGGAAAGCAGGGTCAAAAATACAAGCCGAGTCAGGAACCAAAAGACAATAGAGGTAAGAGCACTGAGTGACCAGACTAGCTAGAACCACGACAGGGCAATGAATCATTCCACAAAACCCTCTTTTATACCTTGGCTCTTTAACTGTTGGCCCCGCCCCCAACGAGTCCTGATTCGTTGTTCGGCACTTGGTTGCCGTGATTGACGGGTCGGAACGTGATTGCCGTCATGACGTCGGCTACTGAGCGCCGCGTCATAAAAGGAGGCGGAGCTATCGCGGCCGGCGTGTAAACGGCCGGGAGGACTGCGAGGATCGGGTGAGTCAGCCCCCCTAGGAGGATGGACGTCTAGGTGTCTAACCTCCTCCGAGGTAGACACCAGAGGTAACCTGACAGTACCCCCCCTCTCAGAAACGCCCACCGGGCGGAAGGAACCGGGGCGAGACGGAAAACGAGCATGAAATGCCCGGAGGAGACGAGGGGCATGCACATTTTCACGGCCCACCCAAGACCTTTCTTCAGGCCCATACCCCTTCCAGTCAACAAGATATTGCAACTTCCCCCGAGAAATACGAGAATCGAGAATGGATTTGATTTCATATTCCTCCTGACCCTCAACCTGGACAGAGAGAGGGGAGGACTCAGCGGAGGAAAATCTGTTACAAACCAAAGGCTTCAACAAAGAAACATGAAAAGAGTTAGGGATGCGCAGGGCAGGCGGAAGGGCAAGACGATACGCAACCGGGTTAATCCGACACAGAACCTTGTAAGGGCCTATGTAACGAGGGGCAAATTTCATGGAAGGAACCTTCAAGCGGATGTTTCTGGTACTCAACCACACCTTATCACCCGGGGCAAAAACCGGAGCCACCCGTCTCCGTTTGTCAGCGTGTCGTTTGAACACCATGGAATTCTGAAGAAGAATTCGTCGAGTCTGATCCCACAACTTTCTCAGATTGGCGACATGAACATCAACCGACGGTACCCCTTGGGAAGGGGAAACCGACGGAAGAATGGAAGGATGAAAGCCATAATTCAAGAAAAAGGGGCTAGAACGAGTAGAATCACAAACGAGATTGTTGTGCGCAAACTCTGCCCAAGGAATCAGACCAACCCAATCGTCCTGGTGTTCAGAAACAAAACAACGCAAATATTGTTCAATCTTTTGGTTGGTGCGTTCGGCAGCTCCGTTGGACTGGGGATGATAGGCAGATGAGAAATTCAACTTGATGCCTAAGTGAGAACAGAAAGACTTCCAAAAGCGGGAAACAAATTGGGAACCTCTATCAGAAACAATTTCAGAGGGAATACCATGTAAACGAAAAATCTCCCTCGCGAATATCTCAGCTAATTCGGGAGACGAGGGCAGTTTAGGCAAGGGCACGAAATGAGCCATTTTAGTAAACCTGTCAATCACCGTGAGAATAACAGTATGTTTTTTAGAAACAGGCAAATCGACAATGAAGTCCATAGCCAAACAGGACCATGGTCTCTCGGGAATTTCTAAGGGGTGCAAAAGCCCACATGGGAGCGCATGAGGTTGCTTAGTCTTCATACAGACAGCACATGCCCCGACGAAATCCCTTATATCCTTACGAAAAGAAGGCCACCAGAAATCTTTAGAAATCAGGGAACACGTTTTGCGTATGCCGGGGTGCCCAGCAACTTTACTGTCATGAAAGCAATGCAGCAGTTCCACTTGGAGCTCAGGAGGAACGAAGTACCGAGCCCCAGGAACAGGTTTGGGAGCTAGATGTTGTACTTTCTTGATCTCAGCAAGCAACGGCGAGTGTATCCTGACACACGTGTTGGCAATAATATTACACTTGGGAACGATAGAAGACAAAGCTGCTTCAGACACCGTAGAAGGTTCATGTTGGCGGGACAATGCATCTGCCTTAGAGTTCTTAGAACCAGGTCTATAAGTGAGCACGTAATTGAAATGTGTAAGGAACAAGGACCAACGAGCTTGCCTGGCGGACAAGCGCTTGGCCTCCCCTATATAGGACAAATTCTTGTGATCCGTCAAAATAGTAACCGGGTATAAAGTCCCTTCCAACAAATGTCTCCATTCCTTTAAAGCCATAATGACCGCTAACAGTTCCCTGTCACCAATGTCATATCTACTTTCAGGCCCAGATAATTTCTTGGAAAAAAAACCACATGGATGTAACGGTTTATCCAAACCTAGCCTTTGGGACAAGATAGCGCCTATACCTGTCTCCGAGGCGTCTACCTCGAGTAGAAAAGGCAAAGAGGTGTCAGGATGAACTAATATCGGTGCTGAGGCAAAATGTTCTTTGAGTGTTTTGAAAGCAGAGAGAGCCTCTGTAGACCAAGTCTTGGTATCAGCACCCTGTCTAGTCATATTGGTAATAGGAGCAATAATAGAAGAGTAACCTTTAATGAAGCGCCTATAATAATTGGAGAAGCCGATAAACCTCTGAATGGCCTTGAGTCCCCTGGGCAATGGCCAATCTAAAATCGATTGGAGTTTAATGGGGTCCATCCTAAATCCGTCTCCAGAAATAACGTAGCCAAGAAAGTTTATCTGAGATTGGTCGAAGCTACACTTTTCCAATTTGCAGTACAATCCATGTTGTAACAGTTTGCGCAGTACCCTTCTGACTTGTCTGTGGTGAGTCTCAATCTCTCTAGAGTGTATTAGTATATCATCCAAATATACTATAACGCATTCATGCTGAAATTCCCTAAGAACCTCATTAATTAGGTCCTGGAATACTGCAGGTGCATTGCAAAGCCCGAAGGGCATTACCGTGTATTCATAGTGGCCATAACGGGTATTGAAAGCTGTTTTCCATTCGTCTCCCTGCTGAATTCTCACCAAGTTATAAGCTCCCCTCAGATCTAACTTGGTAAAAATCTTGGAGCCTTTCAGTCGATCAAAGAGCTCAGTAATCAAAGGAATAGGATAAGCATTTCTAATAGTTATCTTATTCAAGCCCCGATAATCAATGCAAGGCCGTAGAGTGCCGTCTTTTTTATCCACAAAAAAGAAACCGGCCCCGGCCGGAGAAGAAGATCTCCTAATAAATCCTTTGTCTAGGTTTTCACGTATGTACTCCTCTAGGACTAAGTTCTCCTTAGTGGATAAAGGATATACCGTACCCCTCGGAGGCATAGTACCAGGCAGGAGTCTAATTTTACAGTCGAAGGACCTATGTGGAGGTAAAGTATCAGCCTTCTTTTTGTCAAAGACTGCCTTTAAATCCAGGTACTGAGACGGTATCTGTAAATCTGTAGATTGGGAAGAGTTAACCGGGGCGTCAACCATGCAAACCGGTGAGACTTTCTGTAAACATCCTCTCTGGCAACCCTGACCCCAGGAGACTATCTCACCCAGTTCCCATTCAATAGTAGGGTTATGCTTCTTAAGCCAGGGATACCCCAAGACTATTGGAACTGAAGGAGATGAGATCAGCATGAGGGATATTCTTTCCTCGTGTAGGATACCAGTGGTTAACTTAATTGGTAAGGTTTCACGAAAAATAACAGGTTCAGATAATGGTCTACCATCTATGGCCTCAACGGCCAAGGGTGTATCCCTTAGCTGAGATGGGATAGAATGGTTAGTGACAAAGGCTTGGTCAATAAAGCTTTCAGCTGCTCCGGAATCTATCAAAGCCATAGCATTAAGTACTCCCTTTTCCCAAGCTAAAGAAACAGGTATCAGAAGCCTATGATCTTTATAATCATATATAGAGGACAAGATAGAAACACCCAAGGCCTGTCCTCTTGAGAAACTTAGGTGCGAGCGTTTCCCGGCCGGTTAGGGCAATTTAGGCGTAGGTGACCTCTTATTCCGCAATACATACAAAGCCCCTCCCTTCTCCTGTACTGTCTTTCCTCTTCTGAGAGTCGAGTGTTACCTATTTGCATAGGTTCTGGGAGAGCTAAAGTAGTAGAATCAGAACTCTGAAATGAGGGAGCTAGTCTTATGGAGGATCTGCGGGTTCTATCCCGAGTATTCTGCCTCTGTCTCATACGTTCATCTATTCGGGAAATAAATGAAATCAAATCCTCCAAATTTTCAGGAAGTTCTCTTGTGGCAACCTCATCTAGAATCTCATCAGATAACCCGTTTATAAATACGTCCATATAAGCCTGTTCATTCCACTTGACTTCTGCCGCCAAGGATCTGAACTCTAACGCATAATCCACGAGGGTTCGGTTATACTGTCTAAGACGTAACAGTAGTCTAGCTGCATTGGCCTTTCTTCCTGGGGGGTCAAAAGTTCTCCTAAATGCAGCGACAAAAGCATTATAATTGTAAACTAACGGGTTATCATTTTCCCACAGGGGGTTAGCCCATCTAAGTGCTTTGTCAATGAGCAACGTGATTATAAATCCAACCTTCGCCCTGTCAGTAGGGTAGGCGTGGGGTTGTAACTCAAAATGAATACCTATCTGGTTTAAAAAACCTCGACAAGTGTCAGGAGAGCCGCCATAGCGTGAAGGGGAAGTAACACGGGAAGAAGCAGCCACTGTGGCTACCTCTAGGCCTGTACTTACAGGGGAGATAGATGGGGTACGCATCTCCTCTGAGTGATTACTAGGACGAGATAGCAATGCTTGCAGAGCTAGAGCCATCTGGTCCATTCTATGATCCATGGCCTCAAATCTAGAGTCAGGAGAACCGACCTGAGAGTTTGTACCTGCAGGATCCATTGGCCCTGTCGTAATGTCAGGATCGTGACAGGGATCCAACACGCAGAATACAAACAGGAGATAGGTACGTATACCGGACCTTAGAATGGCCGGACTAACGTAAGGAGAAAGCAAAGAATGGTCAGAGACAAGCCGAGGTCGAGGGAACGAGAGAGTAGGTAAGCGAGAGACAAGCCGAGTCAAAAGGACAAGAGAGGAAAGCAGGGTCAAAAAATACAAGCCGAGTCAGGAACCAAAAGACAATAGAGGTAAGAGCACTGAGTGACCAGACTAGCTAGAACCACGACAGGGCAATGAATCATTCCACAAAACCCTCTTTTATACCTTGGCTCTTTAACTGTTGGCCCCGCCCCCAACGAGTCCTGATTCGTTGTTCGGCACTTGGTTGCCGTGATTGACGGGTCGGAACGTGATTGCCGTCATGACGTCGGCTACTGAGCGCCGCGTCATAAAAGGAGGCGGAGCTATCGCGGCCGGCGTGTAAACGGCCGGGAGGACTGTGAGGATCGGGTGAGTCAGCCCCCCTAGGAGGATGGACGTCTAGGTGTCTAACCTCCTCCGAGGTAGACACCAGAGGTAACCTGACAGATGTCTCCTTGGATCAAGCAGCTATTACCCCACTAATTAGAAATTATATCCCTGTATGTTATGGTTTTGTAAGTATTTATCCAATTTCAGTTTAAACATCTGTATGGACTCTGACAAAACCACCTCTTCAGGCACAGAATTCCATATCCTTATTGTTCTTACTGTAAAAAAAACTTTTCTTTGCCTTAGATGAAATCTCCTTTCTTCCAGCCTAAATGTGTGACCTCGTGTCCTATGTATAGCCCTGTTTATGAGTAGATTTCCAGATAAAGGTTTGTACTGGCCCCGAATATATTTGTATAAAGTTATCATATCCCCTCTCAGACGCCGTTTTTCCAAACTAAACAGATAAAAAAATTTTAACCTTTCTTCATAACTAAAATGCTCCATTCCTTTTATCAATTTTGTAGCTCATCTCTGGACCCTCTCCAGTGCCATGATATCCTTCTTTAGAACAGGTGCCCAAAATTGCACAGCATATTCAAGGTGTGGTCTTACTAGCGATTTATAAAGAGGCAAAATTATATTTTCATCCCGAGAATTTATGCCCCTATTTATACATGACAAAATCTTACTGGCCTTACAACTGCAGATTGACATTGCATATTGCTGCCTAATTTGTTGTCCATAACAATTCCCAAATCCTTCTTGTGTGTGGTTATCCCTAATTCACTACCATTTAGTGTGTAAGTTGCTTGTGCATTCTTAACCCCGAAGTGCATAACTTTGTTAACTATGTTAAATTTCATCTGCCATTTTAGTGCCCAGTCCCCCAATCTATCCAAATCTCTCTGCAGCAAAGCAATATCCTGCTCACATTTTATTACTTTACAAAGTTTTGTGTCATCTGCAAACACTGATACATGGCTTTCAATGCCTATTTCAAGATCATTTATAAATATGTTAAATTGAAGTGGTCTCAAAACAGAACCCTGAGGGACACCACTTACCACTTTTGTCCAGCCTGAAAAAGTACCATTAATTACAACTCATTGTACTCTATCCTTAAGCCACTGTTCTACCCAAGAACAAGAATATTCATCTAGACCAATTTCTTTTAGTTTGAAGAATTAACCTATTGTGAGGAACCGCATCAAATGCCTTGGCAAAATCCAAGTAAATCACATCCACTGCAACACCCTGATCTATACTTCTACTTTCTTCTTCTAGAATGCAATTAGGTTAGTTTGACATGACCGATGTTTCATAAAACCATGCTGATTATTGCTAATAAAGTTCTTCCCAATGAATTCCTGAATATTATCCCTTAATAGCCCTTCAAATATTTTCCCAGTTACAGAAGTTAAGCTCACAGGTCTATAATTTCCAGGCAAGGATTTTGAACCCTTTTTAAATATAGGAACAACATCTGCCTTCCTCCAATCCTCATAACATATAGATTTAAAATTATATTTTATTAAGTACAAATTGTAATTTTATTCATGTTATACATTTATCAAAGCACCAAATATATTGGAAAACTATGTTTTATTATTTGGATTATTTCCAAGGTATAATATGATTTTTTTCCTAGCACATACACTATGTGGTTTCCTTGTCAGCCACTATTGCTAGCATTACTTGAGCCTTAATGATCGCCTCTATTCTTTGCTTTTTAACAAAGATTGTGCATTCTCACCCACTCATCTAGACCTCCTGACTAATGAGTTTCATTGCCGGAACCCATGCTATCATGATGAGTTCAGGGTATGTATATATACACATTCTAGACTTTCTTTAAAAAAAAAAAAAAGTGAATTAATTTATGTTTTAATTTACTGATACCTTGGCGATCAAAAATAACATGTCTCCTTTAATGAAAAATGTATTCACTAGGAGTACATTTCTAACAATTTCTAACATTAATGTTATGTTATCTGTATTTTAACTTTTTACCGTTTCTCATCTTGTAAGATTGCTACCTGTTTAATTATCTTGAATTAGCTCACCTCATCTCTTGTTGTCTTCTTTTCTCCTTGTGTTTCCTTGTATACTTTCTTTTCAATGTCTACATGGTGAGCACTTGATAGGCTTACTTATTACCTCAGACAAAAAAACTGCACCTTGCTTACGGTTACTTCTATTGGATAGCATGAAGCTGAAATAGTTTTATTAGTTATCAGTAAAGAGGTAAAAAGTATTTTTATATGAAATCGATTCAAGTACTCAGCCTTCAATTTACAGTTCTGTGTTATACCTTTGAGGATTATTGCCAACACTTAATGCTCGCTATGTCATGTTTTAGTCCATATTCTGCTCAAAAAAATAAATCTTATAGAGCACTCATTTACTAGACTTATAATCGATCAATGTCTGCATTTAAAAATACCTTTTGAAAGCTTGAAAACGTCAATATGATTTATTTTATGAACTGACGTTCCTCTTTATCGTCCTTTAAAATTTAAATGTAAAAAAAAAAAGATATTCTCTGTAATGGACAAAAAAAAAAATCACTTTACAATATTTGACTTGTAGCAAATTTACCACTCTACATTAATAAACAATTAGCAATCAATGAGATTTACGAGAGACAGAGACTACCTATGTCCAGAGTGTTCTATAAATTGATGTAACTGTTGAACTACTGGCATTGTTCCATTAACTAGGAGAAAGGGGCTCAGGACCTTTATAGGCCAAGTACACAGTAATCAATATGTCTTTGATTACTCATGGCTGTCTTCTATTATTGCTTGAGAGCACTAACGTCCCCCATGCACTAACGTCCCCCATGCACTAACGTCCCCCATGCATCCTCTCTTCCTCTAGATTCCATTTCAATTCCTAAAAAAAAAAAGCTTCTAGTAGTAAAAAATTTTATTATTCGGGTTCTTTATATTTTTCAAATCTTTTCCTAACCAATGATTTCTGTCTAAAAACATCATTAAAAATTTTTAATTTTTTTTTAAATTACCTCTACTGCTTATCTTTCCTCGCTATGACGAAAAATTCATATGCAATTAGATCACTCGTCCAATTTATTGTTTGTAGACATCTGAATGTGGTATAAATATATTATAATCCGTCTGCATGTTACTGTAAACAATAACACGAGGCAGCCATGTTGTACAGCAAGAGCTGCCTCTATTTCCATAAATTATGTAACACCAAGTTTCAGTGACAATGCATGTAAATTAGAACAGTCGCATTCCTACACTATCCATCTTACAGAATACATTGTACAGCACAAATAATATTTAAGTGGCTTGGACAGCACTACTGCAGGTATTTACAAAGAACATTCTTCAAGTTGTATTTGTTCTTGACATATCCTTAGTGCTGGCTGGCAACTAGCCCAGGAAATTTCCCAGCAGGTTTTTGCCACGAGACAAGACAATTATATGATATCATAGATATGGCTGGAAGCGTCTTACACAGAACTGTTATAACCTCAGTGATTCTAAGCCCTGCATTGCAGAGCAACAGCCAGCACAGTAGCAAGTGACACAAGGGAGAATTTGCTTTTATTTTGAGGCTAAAAACTACCATGGTAATGGGGATCTAATGGTTTTAAAATTATAGCAGGCACCGTAGCTTCATAAAGAACTCATGCTGATGCTTGAAAACCCACATTATTTGATGCAAAGGTGGATGACTTTTTAGACTCATTCAACAATATTTCTCTGCTAATATCAAGTAGGAAAATGGGAGCAAGTCTTTGCAAACCTTAGAGGTTTTTCCATGTCAAATGACCTCTATAATTCAATGTTAAGGGGTTATTTTCAGCAAAATGAACATCTTTGGAACAAAGCATGTCCATAAGAATCTATCCTTGCTCTTAATTCTCAAAATAGACTGTAACAAACCACCTCTTTTACAGGTAGGATTTTGTCACAGATCTTACAATAAACCACAGCCTTCTAGGGTATACAAAGTCCAGGACACATTCAGTTCGGTTTTCCTTTTTTATTTGATAGGAAAAACAGCTGCTTTAAATAATAATAAACAAAACAAAATTCCTTGCTCTTACTTGAGCTCTTACTAGACAGAAATCACTATCTGTAATTGGGTGGCTTTCCCACTTACCAATTTTCCAAAAATACCCAAAATGGATTTGCAATAAACAAATGTTGTGTTTTTTTTTTTTTTTCTCTCTCTCTCTCTCTCTCTCTCTCTCTCTCCTTTTCTCCTTTTCTCCTTTTCTCCTTTTCTCCTTTTCTCCTTTTCTCCTTTTCTCCTTTTCTCCTTTTTCTCCCTCAATCTGCAGCAGGCTGCTCTCTTCTTTTAAAGGCCTGTCTGCTAATTGACTAGCTACAGGTGAGTGCCAGTTAGTAAACCCTTAAGTCAGATCCAAATTGTGGTCTGTTACACAGCAACAAGTGCTGTTGGAGCATTGGCCCACCTTGCTCTCCAAATGCTCTGCCCCAGGGACCCATACCGTGTTTTTCAGAGCATCAGCAATGTAGATTGCAAACTTTAACATCTCTCCCTGGGGCATTTAACTGAAAATTCTCTGGTTGCTGTTTAGCAAATCAGGCCTGATATATCTTCCATCAACCACTATTCCACTTTTTCGCTCACAAGATGTATTCATTTACAAATTAGAACTCTATCGCTCCTATTCTACTTAACTCTCTTTACTACTCCAATATAACATCAAAGAAAGGGTTAAATAAGTTAAAATGAGAAAAAGAAAAATGCAACCACACATGAGACAACATATTTAACCAATCGAGCTCCAGCATAGTTTATATAAATGTACAAAAAGTAGTTAGAAATATGCACACAATCAAAAACCGTGTTTATAGTTACCATGTGTTTTCCATATTGACCATATAAAGAGATAAAAGATAAAACATATATAGTGAAGTATTTAATAACACAGTTTAAAAGATAAAAACAAGTGTGTACACTCACAAGGGTAGTGGCACAAAAAGACATATCTGATTGTGCTAGAATGCTTGTCAGCCCCTCCTGACACTTGTTTTTATCTTTTAAACTGTGTTATTAAATACTTCACTATATATGTTTTATCTCTTATCTTTTTATATGGTCAATATGGAAAACGCATGGTAACTATAAACACGTTTTGTGATTGTGGCACCCCCATTGGTATATGTTTCTAACTATACTTTTTGTACATTTGTATTACTTTGGGGAATTGGGAGTGATCCCTCATCCGGAGTGGCCTGCCTGCACTGTCTATGCACTTTATCCCACATACCGTTTTTGTATACTAGTTTATATAAGCCAATACCAGTCCTTTCAAATCCTCTTTCTGGGCTGCTCCATGGCTGAAGATAATTATTTAATATTCACTGTTTTGTGGCTATACTGAGACTTTTTTTTTTGTTTTCTCTGATGTATTATCTTTTTCTTATGACCAGGTATTCTCTTTGCTTTCTGTTGATTATGTGTCCGACACATTTTCACCATACTCCCATTAGTTCTTTTTTCATTTTATGGTGTCTTATTTTCTCTTCTTTGGTTCAGGCGCAATGTTTTCTTTTTTCATGCATTTTCTATCAGTTTTCCAATCTCAGGCCAATGTGTCTTTCCTCCTCCCCCCTCTGTGTGTTAATAGAATGATTGTCGCGAAATTTGTGCTGACTGCTATATTTCCTCACCCAAATCTTGTCAGCGATCGTACATGATTTATTAAGACCTTTTAGGCTCAGCTGTTTTCTTGCATTTGCATATTTTAAACCATGTTACAAGTATTCATAGGTATTAGGTTTTACAGCTCCTTTTTCAATTTGTACTATTATTGTTCAGTTTTATGTTAGTTATTTGTGTCAACTTATCTTATAATGACTAATACAGAACTTACTAAGAAGCCTGCCTCAAACCCTGCTGCACCCTCCATGGCAAATGAATGTAACTATTTAAAGAGAATATTTGATGCTTCTATGAATCAGACATGACTGTCATGTCCTCCTTTTTCGAAATCAGTGGCTTTGGCATAATCTAACCCTTCTTTATTAATACATTCAAACCCTGTTATTTCCTTGGACATTTTTTGTTTCGCTAAGTTGTCTGAAAGATATTTGTTTCAAGGTTTCTCTCACTCTGGGAAGGCAACCTAGAAGCGCAAACATTGCAACAATCCTGTTATATCTGGTGATTCTGAGAATGTTGCACATAAATATATGTGTGAGAATTTACTACATCAATAATCCTCTGTCTGTGAGGAGACCACATGGATTGGAACACCTCCCCACAAAAAAAATTTAATTCCTTTTGTGTATCTGCAAGTGGCTCTTCCTTTGAATGACGAGGTTAGTAATTTAGTAGTGTCTAAGCCTAATTTTGAACCAAGCTCAGAAACCAAAGACTCCATTTTATTAGATGCACTGGCTAAACTCTTATTTGGCCCAGATCAAATTAAGAATGGGTCCCTATGCTCTCTGTTTCAAAATATGTGGTAACGTGATTCCAAAAACTGATGGATCAGTTGTCCTTAAATAAACTGAGGACAGAAAGCCCAAGACCATTGGTTCCTGTCACGGTTCTCACCGCAACATACAGCCAGCCAGACATGGTCATCCCAGGAGTGCCCAACAGGGGATTTGAACCGAGGAACTTCGCAGTCCTGGTCCTGCTTCCTACCTCTGAGCCTCAGCAGCTTTGTTTATTTTCAAGTTATTCCAGTTCTGTTCTTCGTGGCTTGTCTGCAGCAGTGGGGGCTGGTCCTTGACAATAGCTATGCTTCACCTGACCCTGATCAGTTATCAGCAGGGTATATAAACTCAGCCTTGCCCTGTCATCTGCATGGGTCAAGTCTTTGATCCTGTTGTGTGTGTTCTGTACCAGTGTTCCTGTCTATTGTTACTCTGCTTCATATTGACTCCTGCTTCTGACATCGTTTACTCTGACCTCTGGCATCCCTTGACTTCGGCTACTCCTCGTTGTTCCTGTCCTCTGGCATCCATTGACCTCGACTATCCATTAACAATCCTGCTGTTTGAGTCCCTGCCTGTACTGCGACTTGGAACTTCATTCTGCACAGCCTCCGTGCACAGACCCACATGCCAGGTGAATTCTTACATGACCACCTTGGCCTGTGGCTATTTGCAAGGGTGAGCAACATATCTGTGATACAGACTCCCAATCCAGGTAAGACCCTGACAGTTCCAAAGTAAGTCTGCTTCACACCTGAATAGGATGCTAGCTAGTCTAGTTTCTTCACAAATATGGCAAGAATCTCCATAAGGACCTTGACCATTTGTTAAAACTATTCTTTTCATAACATTTTTGAGCTTTTAGAGGATGCAGTTAAGACAGGTAAACCAGTGGGCATTGACAACTTACGCATTTGGACTTAGAGAACAATCTGTTATTAGGGAACGCTAATGCAGAAATCTCCGACTGTCAGCATCTGAACAAGGCCCTTCAGGTGAAGGGTTGTTATTTGGGGATGAGTGTGTTAAAGAGTTTAACAAATTTGTTTTGTTTTTTTCATATACTGTGAAAAATAATGTCAGATTTTTGTGTTAAGAACACTGTTCAACAGGTGCATAAAACAGAATTCTTCAGAATTCTAGTTCAATTGTAAGTCCCCAGCCTATAGTTTTCTTAAAGGCAGATTCATTCATTGCCTGTAAGGAAGTCGGGGAATTTCAGCAAAAAGGTTCCATAATTCAAGTACCTCTCCAATCCCCAGGGTTTCTAAGCAATCTCTTTTCAGAAAAAAATAGAAATTCTGGTTACAGATCCATTATCAATCTACATACCTTAAATTCTTTTGTAAAGTACCAAAATTTCAAAATTGGAAGAGATACACTTTGTACATAATCTTCTTCTCCAAAATGATTTTATGATTGAGATTGATTTTTAAATGCTTTTTCATGCTTCCAATCACCATATCTTCAAACCATATCTTTAATTTCTCTGGAAAGGTCAAAAGTGGCAATTTGTCTAACTGCCTTTCAGCATCTCACAGCCCCCTGGTGTTTCACCTGTTAACACAAGTGATTGCCCTGCTTCGGAGCAGGGAAGTGATATTAATCTTGTATATAAACGTCATTCTTACTATATGCCAACATTTATCTCAAATCCACACTCACATGTCATCTAATGTTTCCGTTCTATTATATTTGAACTCAACAACTCTCAGTTTACCAAATGTGAAACTTAGTACCATCAGGAAAGAAATCAAGTGGAGGGTATACTATGGCTTGCGATGGCAAGTACAGTGAGGGAAAAAAGTATTTAATCCCCTGCTGATTTTGAACGTTTTCCCACTGACAGAGAAATGATCAGTGTATAATTTTAATAGTAGGTGTATTTTAACAGTGAGAAACGGAATAACAAAAAATAAATCCAGAAAAACTAATGTAAAAAAAGTTATAAATTGATTTGCATGTCAATGAGTGAAATAAGTATTTGATCCCCTATCAAACAGCAAGATTTCTGGCTCCTAGGTATCTTTTATACAGGTAACAAGCTGAGATTAGGAGCACTCTCTCCCAAAGCAATCAATCAGATTCCAAACTCTCTCCCATGGCCAACACCAAAGAGCTGAAGGTTCGAGTTGCCAAACTTCAGCCTCGAAACCTTAAAGACTTGGAGAGGACCTGCAAAGAGGTGTGGGACAAAATCCCTCCCGAGATGTGTGCAAACCTGGTGGCCAACTACAAGAAACATCTGACCTTGATTGCCAACAAGGGTTTTGCCACCAAGTAATAAGTCGAAGGGGTCAAATGGACATTGACATGCAAATCAATTTATAACTTTTTTGACATTTGTTTTTCTGGAATTTTTTTTTTTTGTCTCTCACTGTTAAAATACACCTACCATTAAAATTATAGACTGATCATGTTTTTGTCAGTGGGCAAACGTTCAAAATGCGCAGGGGATCAAATAAGTTTTTCCCTCACTGTAACTTTTCAGGCCTGCTTAGTGGAATAGGACTTTAAATGGTAAGCTCCGATATTTTATGTTGCTTATTGCTTCTAATGTGCATAATTAGACCCTCCTATATGCAATAACATTTTCAAGTTTTTCCTAAATTTCAGTGTAGGAAAATATAGATTTTTTTTTTTTTTTTTAAGAGAGGAGGTGAGTATTATCTCTTTCAATTTCAATCCACCCTTGTTCTGTTTTACTGTTTTTCTTAGTTTAATACAGACAAAGCTGACACTCTATGCCTTCTGCATTTCCAGTTCTGATTTATATCAGTGTTACTTCTATTTTCCCTGTTTTGTCATAGCTTATACAATCTATGCTATGCTCGCACTTATTTGGTAAATATGTTCTATCACGTATGGTTGCATCTTTTTCTCTCTGTTTATCATGTTATTTATCTGTTTCTTTGCTGCTATATTAGAGTAGTAAAGAAAATTAAGCATGATATTTGCCATCTGTATTTAATACAATCTATATGTTTCTACATAACAAATGTTCTATACAGATGCTATTTTCAAAAGTTGAGAGCAAGGTCAAATAAATGACCTAAAATAAGATAAAGGAGAAGTCAAGAAGATGAAAGAAAGGTGAAAGGAGTCAGGTTGAGCTGCAATGACCAACCAATATGATGACTATCCGTATATTGACGCCAAGGACTCCAAATCTTATCAAAATACTTTATAGCGTCTCTGGTCATTGCTGCAATTACCATCAGCATGCTATCCACAAGTTAATGCAGAACCTTTGTCAGAGATGGAAATATGTTTGTCCTCTAAACTTTGTTTAAGGATTTCCTAGCTGCAAACAAAATCAAACAATTACAGGACTATTCCAGGCACCATAACCACTAAAGCGTGTGCTAGTGGTTATGGTGCCAGGGGTACCCTGGGGAACTCCAGAACTAAGCCTCACATTATATTTATTCAGTATCTACATAATGCCACGAGGAACCTTTAATTTCAGGCAACTCTCTTCAAACAAGTTAAGAGAGTGAGGGTAGCTTTCTCGTCTCTGTTGTACAAAGCTATTTATTTGCAAAAATAAAAAATCACCAGAAGGCAATTGATGGTCATGGGCCAGCAAATGAAAACTAGGAAAGACGTTTTCAGAGAACGAGTGGAGAACTCACTGTATACCTGTATCTTCTAGGATTCCAAAATCTCTTATTGCAAGACATGGAGGGAATGCTATGTTTGTTAGGATTCAAGACCTGGAGGAAATTACATGTTTCTTACAGTATTACAGAGATCATATTAAACAGCCAGGTGTATTCCTAGGTCGGAACTGAATCATGAACAAAACGAATTCCACCAGTGGCACCAAAAAAAATAAATAATGAATAGGAAAAAGATGATTGATGGCTGGAAGACAGCCACTAAATGTAAATTTTATTCACAGATCAAGTGAAAAGTGTGCCAGTAGAGGGAAACAAACTAGGAACAGTATTTAATATAAAGTTTTTTTTTATTGCTAATATTTTTTTCCCTATACTTTGTATCACTTGAGCAAAATAGTGGGAAAAATATTTATGTTATGTACATATTTCGTAATATGCTGACTGGCCCATTTTTGTGCCTTTTTGATTTGTCTGATTAATTTGAATGAGCCGAACTGCCACATAGATGAAATTTGGCTGTCCTAAAAATTTATTTATTTTCAGACGAAGTGCACTTGTGCAAAACAAATGTTTGAGTTTACTAAACATTTTAATTTATAAAAATGATAAGTAACATATGTTATGTGTTTGAAATATACCTGATTGTCATGTGGTAAACATATTGCAGGCCTTCCAACGATTTTGGCAGGGCAGTCCCTATTTTTGGAACCTGTTTAGCTGTCCCGACTTGGGCTTAGATTTAATAAGGTTTCCAAATGATTCAATACTGTTAAAAACCCTTTCAAATAATTTATCTACAGAACATACCATAGACTTTAATGGTGACTTTGTAGATAAATAATTTGTAACTTTTGTTTCAGCAGTATTGAATTCTTTGGAAACCTTATTAAATCAAGGTTTTAGTTTCCTGGTATCACACTTTTGGGGACAACAAGGAACTGCCCCCAAGAAGCATAAAGCAAGTACATCATTAGACGCTATGTTCAGGTACTAGGACCCTGCAGAGACCACTGAAACAGTGCTGTATGGTGTGCCCTCGGTACCCTGGATCACAGATATGTTGTCTATGTGAGTGGATGCAGCATAGTATCACTTAAAGAGGCCCTACCCACCAAATCAAATCATAAAGATATAACCTTTTTATCTTTTATTGATTTCATTAAAATTACAACACAGTCAACATTCATCAGAAGACAAAGAAGGGACTACCTTGTATTATGCCAAATGCCTAACTTGACAAGTGGCAAAGCTACTTCTGTCAAGTTCTATGGCTTCCCATAACAGTCGTTAGCTATAGCAACGCCATCAGTACTCCCACATCTGATACTCACCTCCAAGACTTCTCCAGGGCTGCACCTTTTCTGTGGAACTCCCTTCCCTTCTCCGTTAGACTTTCACCCAGTCTCCACTCCTTCAAAAAGTCTTTGAAAACACACTTCTTCAGGAAAGCATATCACTTAAACATGACTACTCTCATGCAACTGTCAAAAATAACCTACTAAGTTCTCAGTGAATACTTTTCTAGCAATCTATTTCATTACACCTGGTATCACTATTCCCCACTCCCTCTAGCATGTAAGCTCATTGAGCAGGGCCATCAACCCCTCTGTTCCATTGCGTCCATTTGTCTGGTTACAATTACGTGTCTGTTAGTCCATCCATTGTACAGTGCTATGGAATTTGCTGGCACTATATAAATAATAAAATAATAATAATAATAATAGGAACAAGACAGTGTGTGCTCATGGTGAGAGAATATCTATGAAGGCTGCTAGGTAAGTGCTCAGATCATATCCCCTTTGAAGATGTATTTTTTAAGAGCCAACATTATTTGCCATGTAATATATGAGAATTTCTAAAATTGTTAACTGTACATTAATAATTCAAACAAGTGATGCTGAAAAAGATTTGAAATTTTAGGTTGTAGCATTTTCTTTTTGTAACTACTTAAATCTCTTCTGTTTGCACACTAATTAATTATAGGTTTGCATGTACTGTTTTAGAACCTCCAATACATGGTCAATGCAGCATCCATATTGATCTCAAAGTCATTATTTTGCTGCAGTCCGCGCCTCTGGATATAATAATTGTGCATTAAGTCACGTTAGGTACTAAAAACTTTAAATCCTGTATGCTGTATTTTAAAATAGGGAGATAGAGAAATTAAAATATAATTTACAAAATGTATACAGCATATCTTCTCCAGACACATATGGGGATCTCCTGTTACAAGTAACACAATTTTTGTAACGATATCTGCTCTGTGCGCTTTCCATACTTGATGTAATAAGTTACCAACAAGAGGTAATCTTTGAAACGTCTGTCAAACATTTGCAAATGTCTGTTTCCATGCTACATAATTTCACTGTTAGCGTCTAATTATTAGCGGCTGCCATAACTTTTAATTTCTTCCACATAAATTAATGAGAGATAAGGATACTCTAAGCTCCAAGACACTTTATCCTAATGAAATTGTCTTGGCATATATGTCATGCCCCTTCAGTAGCACTGCTCAATTCTCTACTATTTAGGAGCTAAATCAATTTTTGTTTCTGTTTATGTGACTCACTCAGCCTACATGAAGAAAATGGTTTCATTTTCAATCATATTACTGACATTATAGTTGCTCTCTTTTACTGACAAACTGATAATTATTAAAATGGCTGTTACTAAAGTTAGCGACTCTCAGTTGTTTTCATGCTACAAAATTTCTTTGTTAGGGACTAGTTTCTGTGTCTCCCATAGATAATGAAATTGTAAACCTGGTTCAGTTCATGGTAAAGTTGAAAAGGCAAGTCAATGATTATTAACCCCCATAAAAATCCGGTAGGAAAATAGACAGTCATTTCATATTTAATCCCTTAAGGACCGAACTGTTTTGACGATGTTGTACGTTATGGACCAGGGCTGGTTTAACACTTTTGTGGTGTTTGTGTTTAGCTGTAATTTTCCTCTCCCTCATTTACTGTTCCCATACAAATTATATATTGTTTGTTTTTTAGCAAGACAAAAAGGGCTTTCTTTACATACCATTATTTGTATCATGTCATATAATTTACTTTACAAATATTGATTGAAAAAAAACGAAAACATGTTTTTTGACTTTTATTTGAAAAATCTTTTTCTCATCTACTAAAGCTGATGAAAAAAACTGCTGAATAGATTCAAAATTTTGTCCAGAGTTTAAAAACACCCAGTGTTTACATACTTTTTTTTTTGCAAGTTATAGGGCTATAAGTACAAGTTTTTACATTGCTGTTTCAAAATATATATTTTTAAAATGTATCAATAGTGACATTCTAACACTGTCATCTGTGGTAAATCTCTGAATCACACCCCACATGTACATATTTTTTTTTAAAGTAGACAACCCAGGGTATTCATCTAAGGATATTTTGACACTTTCTATGCAGCCATTTTACCACCAATATTTGCCAAACTTCGCATAGGTAATTTCTTTGTTTTATTTTTTCAAATACATTGCAATTCAGGTATAAATTCACAGATCCTGTCATGTGTTGCTGCCAAAAAACACACTAATATGTGTCTATCAATATCTCCTGAGTACAGTGATACCACACATGCATATTTTTGTCAGGTTGTTTGGGGGCTAAACGGCCACATTTGGCAGGTGCTCATATCCGTTTCCCAGCTTGGAATTTTGACATGTAGTGAACCTGCGCCCATGTCCTATTTGGGGCAATTTTGAAGCCGGCCAATGTATTTTACCCCCATCAAACCATATATTTAATTGTAAGGAAATTTCTTTGTTTGATTTTTTTCCACACACATTGTACTTTTAGACATAAAGTAACTGATCATGTTATGTGTCACTGCCTAACAACACCCCAATATGTGTTCAGCAACATCTCCTGAGTACAGTGATATCACCCATGCATAGGCTTGCTGGGTTGTTTGGGGGCTAAAAGACCACAATAGAGACTTGTGCATGCCAGTTTTTCAACTCGATATATAGATATGCTTGGCCTATCTTCAGTTTGGCGTAGTTGTGCATCCCCCAGTTAATGTTACCATCATGAAAGTATATATTTTTGAAAAGTAGACATGTTAGGGTATTGTATATGAGGTGTTTTAACCTCCTTCCCCCAACCATTGTGCTAAAAAAATTTCAGAGAAAGTACATGGTGGTAATTTTTAAATTCTACTTTTTTATTTTAGCCAGCTGGTTATATGTTGCTGCCAGAAAACACCCCAGTTTGTTTTCTGCAAAGTTCCCTGGGTACAGCTATGCCCCCCCATGCATTGGTTTGCCACGATATTACAGTGCCAAATTTTGGACTTGCCCATTTTGGCTGAATATAGTTTGCTTGCTTTGCTAGGCACATGTTGAGTGTGGTGCATTTTTACATCCCCCAAGTTGAATTTATGGTTTGAAAGTATATATTTTTATAAAGTAGACATCCAAGGATATAGAAGATGGTGTGTTTTGACTTCTTACCCCTAACCATTTTGTCCAAAAAATGGGACAGTATTCGGGACAGTAAAAGGGGGTGTCTGTCTTTTTCCCTTTTTTGTACCAGACTCGGCAAAGTTTTTTGGAGATTGGCTTTTTTTTCAGTTGGCGGTATCTTGAAAATGAAACGTGTAGCCCCAATTCTGGACTCCTCTAGCACTGTTGTTGGAACTTGATCATCTTCATAAATTATTGTAGAAATCAGCTTGAGCTGAAATTGGAGAAAGGTGGTTCTTCCTGGATTCATTCTTTTTTTTTATTTAAGTACAAATGAATTGTGCGTTGCTGCTTGCATAAGATAGATAGCCATCATTTTATACCAGGTTTTTGTCTTTCTTACGATCAGATATGACTGCATTAGCTAATCAGCCAAATCAACACCCCCAATGTGCCGGTTATAAATCCTGATGCAAACAGGTTTGGTCTGTACTCTGCCTCAGACAGTGACGTCTGACATTGTTTCGTCATGGATGGTGGTTATCATGTTAACAACCTTTTTGTCCTTAAATTGTATTGCTAACACTTCAGCTTTGCCCGGAGCTTGGCTTTCTCCTTTTTTAAATTTGCAATGTATGAGAGGTCTGGGGAAATCTTTGGAATTTTTTCGCACAGTGCCACTGGCCAGTGTCTGCAAACCAGAAAGTGTTCCAGTAGGAATGAATTGATGGCTTCTTTATAATACACATGAGCATAGTAAGAGCCCAGAATTGTTTGAGTTCAAGGAGATCTGTGGAATGCCAAGCATGTTCTTTGATTCCTGAATTGGTATCAATAAATTGGGTAGCATATAGATTAGTCTGGGAAGCAATCTCCTCCCAGATAGAATCCCCTAAAAATAACTCCATGTATTGCATAGGGGAGAAGTCATGCACATTGACATTAATGCCTGCCTTGGCACTAAATGGGGGGGATGTTGGGCTCAGCTAACTGTGGAGGTACCCACTCCTCCTTCACATTCGGCATAGCAGGGGAAGCACAGCTTCTTTTTGCAGCCAGCTCACACACGGATGACGTGTCACTAGACGTGTCAGAAAACTGACCTGGGTCAAAATCTGACATAGTGTCAGTGGGGTCAAAAAGGCATATGCCTCCTCCAAACTGTACATGCGCTGCATATTTAAACAACCTAACTGACTAAACTAACAAATTACTAACACACATTTTTTTTCTTTTACAATCTACCTAACTCTATGATAAAATGACTAAAACAGACTAAAACGACCTAATACATAGCTTTTTAACAAAAAATAACCCTTAAGGGCAAAATAAAATTAAAAATACAGGCAATACAAATGCACGGCTGTAACAGGATTTGGCAGAGAAAGGGTTAAAAAAGAATTGTATAAATTTTTTACACTTTTTCACAGGCTCTAGAAAACTTCTGGCAACAAACTATCACTGATCTCTGTCTCTCTCCCTCTCAAAACACTACAGAGGGGAGAGGGGCAGAGATCAATGTCAATGTGAGTGTTTGTAACACCCACAGCAGCCAATAATGAGCGATCGCGTGTTGCTCAAACATAATAATTGGCTGTTACTATCTGCCTCTCGTGCCTGGCAGATAGTAACAGCGGTATTTCGGTGGACGCAAACTCCGATCGCCCCCGCTGTTTGTTTTAAGTCATGACAGTTCAGGACAGTCATCAGTCCTCAAGAGGACTAAGCCGTTATCGATCCTCATGAAGTTAAATGGACACTCCTGACCCCCAAAGCACTTTAACTTGCTGAAGTGCTTTATGTTTGAAGAGTGTGTCCTCTTTATTCATTTTACAAGAAGTACAGATTTCAATAGATTCCAACTAAACAGCACACTGTAGAAAATTCAAAACCAATTTGCTGCATCTAGGATAAACAGAAAAAAAGGGAAATTAGCTACTTTTGCTTGAAGTTTGTAAATTTGTGTTCCATTCACTATTAACCCCTTAAGGATGGAGCCAAATGTACATGTTGTGAACAAAACAAAATGTAAACAAAACCTGGCATTTGCGCTACATGTCTGTCCAACCGTAATTCACCTCTTTCATAGTAAATGCACCCACCCTTATTATATATCATTTTATTCAGGGGAAACAGGGCTTTCATTTAATATCAAATATTTAGCTATGAAACATAATTTAATATGAAAAAAATGGGAGAAAATACGATTTATTTTTATTTTTTTAGTTCTACATGACATTTTAACGGTCAATGTCATAATACTGTTTGCTTTTACTGCAATAAAATACACATATTTGTATTCAGTAAAGTCTCACGTGTAAGACAGTACCCCCTATGTACAGGTTTTATGGCGTTTTGGGAAGTTACAGGGTCAAATATAGCACGTTACATTTGAAATTGAAATTCGCCAGATTGGTTACGTTGCCTTTGAGACTGTATAGTAGCCCGGGAATGAAATTTACACCCATAATGGCATACCATTTGCAATAGTAGACAACCCAAGGTATTGCAAATGGGGTATGTCCAGTCTTTTTTAGTAGCCATTTGGTCACAAACACTGGCCAAAATTGGCGTTTTTTTTTTTTTAAATTTTAAATTTTATTTTTTAACGTATTTACATTTACATTAAATATATATATAACAATAATTATATATATATATAATCAGTATCAGTCTACGTGTAATTTGATATTAATATATATATATATATAATTATATATATATTAATAGTAAAATACACCTAGACGGTGTACATGTGTGTATGTATATGTGTATATATATATACTTAGATCATATATATATATATAATATATATATGATCTAAGTATATATTATTTTTTTTTTACACCATTTATTTGTTTTAATTTTATTTTCAGCCAGCAGGGGGACCACCTGTCATTACAGGCAGCCCCCCTGCTGGCAATACAGAAGCCAGCTATCCCCGGCCATGTGATTGTGGGGTCCTCGCAAGGACCCCACTCTCACATGGCCGGGGGGCTTCGTGGAGGACGTAAGTGCCGCGGGGGGCTCCCTGGGAGTGCCCCCCACCGCGATCGCCGGCCTGGGACCGCCGGCGACCGGGTAAGTACCGAAAGACAGGAGGGCGTACTATTATGCCCAGCGGCGTTTAGAGCCGCCTATAATAGGGCGTAATAGTACACCCTCCGGTCTGAAGGGGTTAATACTATATTATGTTATTATTTATATAGCGCCAACAAATTCCGCAGCACTTTACAGTGGGTGGACGAACAAACATGTGGTTGTAACCAGACAACCAGTCAAGGCGAGAAAGGACAGTGGAATGGACCAGCACCTTAGTGCGCAATGTTTTTGAGATGGAAGCGGCAGGATTTGGCGATATCTGAACATGAGGCATGAAGGAGAGGTCGGAGTCAAAGAGAACACCTAGTCAGCGAGCCTGCATGGTGGAGCTGATGGTAGCACCGTTGACTTGGAGGGAGACAGACACAAGAGTAGCAACACTTGAGGAAGGAAAGACCAGAATTTCAGTTTTGGTCATGTTGAGACACTAGTCAAGAGGGACGTGGAGAGATCAGGAGAGGACAGATAGATTTGTGTGTCATCCACATAGAAATGACATTGGAAGCCAAAGGAGCTAATGTGTTTACCAGGCGAGGCAGTATAGCTAGAGAACAGTAGGGGACCAAGGACTGAACCTTGGGGGACACCAACAGTGAGGAGTTGGAAAGAAGAAGCAGAGCCAGAGAAAGAAACACTGAAAGAGCGCTGGGAGAGGTAGGAGGAGCACCAGGAGAGAGCAATATCTTGTAGACCGATATTGCGGAGAATGAGAAAAAGCTGTTGGGGATCAACAGTGTCAAAAGCCGCAGAAAGGTCAAGGAGAATAAGGATAGAGTAGTGACCACGAGATTTTGTAGCGAGTAGATCATTGGAAGCTTTGGTCAATGCCGTTTCCACAGAGTGCTTAGCACGGAAACCAGAGTGAAGCAGGTCTAGCAGAGAGTTGGACTCAAGGAAGTCTGTCAATCTTGCATACACAACTCTTCCAAGGATCTTGGATGCAAAAGGCAGTAGCGAGATAGGACGGTGGTTGGATGGTGAGTTAGGGTCAAGGTTGGGTTTCTTTAGAATTGGGGTTATAGTTGCATGTTTGAAGGGCGATGGAAATATGCCAGAGGAGATAGAGAGAGATTGAGAATTTTAGTGAGAGGCAGAGAAAGAGAAGAAGACAGAGTACGTATGAGGTGCGAGGGAATTGGATCTATGGAGCAGGTGGTGGGGCAGGACTGGAGCAGAGCAGAAACCTCTTCCGCTGTAGCGGGTGCGAATGAACATAGAACAGCAGAGGGAGTGAGATTAGGGTAAGTATTGGAAGAAAGACGAGACATCTCTTTTCTGATTGTAGAAATCTTGTCAGTGAAGTGAGTTTGAAAGTCTGAGGCGGCCAAGTTAGTAGGTGGAGGAGGAACAATAGAGTGAAGAAGAGAGATAAATGTGTGAAATAGTTGTTTGGGTTCGCAGGAGAGTGTGGCTATGAAGGTATTGAAGTAATTTACTTTTGCAGAGGAAAGCCAAGCTGTATGAGCGCAGCATAAATTTATAGTGGAGAAAATCAGATGCACTATAATCTGCTCTACAGTAAATAAATCTTTAGGAGCCACATTCTTAGATGGATGTTTTAAGCATTGCATTGTCAAAAAAGTAGAACATTTGAAAACTGGTAAATGCAAGTTGATGGTTGGGATCAATGTAGGAAGATATGAGTAGCACGTAGATGTGAAAGACAGGGGTGGACCATGTAAATCAGTTTGTATATTCTAACGAAAAAACAAGGCGCAAGAGTGTGCTGAGAATGGACAGCATCTGAAATAGCCTGCCCTTCGTAGGGTCCCCGCTCAGATCTGAAGCTAGTTTTAGCTCATCTTGTGCCATCACAGAGAGAACATATCTGAAGCATTTCATACTGGTCCCACCCTTATGGACAGTCCAGATCCGAAATGCCAGAAAGTTCCCTTTGCACAAGAGACACAGCAACCCCAGACGATCGTTTCAACCTTGTTAGGCATCATCAGTGAAGCATAGCTGATATCTCTCTTGGCACTGTGAGCAAGGGGTCCACGTCTGGATTACCATTTAAACTTATGGAGAGCAAAAAACAAGGCACAAGAGTGTACTGAGAATGGACAACATCTGAAATAGCCTGCCCTTCGGGGATCTCTTGCTACTTTTTTTCTGTGTGTGTGCATGGGTGCAGTGTGTGTGGGGGGTGTAGTGTGCGTGGGGGGGTGTTGGGGGTCAGTGTGTGTGCAGGATTGCAGTGTGTGTGCAGGGGTGCAGTATGTGGAGGGGTTCAGTGTGTGGATGGGTGCTGTGTGTGTGTGGGGTGTTGTGTGTGTGTGTGGGGTTTAATGTGTGTGCGGGGCTGCAGTGTGTGTTGGAAGGGTGTAGTGTGTGTGTAGGGGTTCAGTGTGTGTGGGGGTCAGTGTGTGTCTGGAGGGGTGTAGTGTGTGTAGGGTGCTTTATATTACCCCCTTTTCTTCTTACCTTTGACCGGAGGAGGGGATGACTTTTCAAGCTCAGGTGGTCCAGTGGTGGTGCATCCAGTTCAGCCTGAAGCTCCTCTGGCTGCAGGCTGACCTCTCTCTCCTCCTGCAAATACACTGCAGTGTCGGAGCATTGCCATGGTAATGCGCGGCAACGTTACACTTTCTGCCTCCCAGGCCCAGCTCCATATCTCCCTCTGCTGTGGCAAACTGCCTTGGGACCGGTGTGGGAGAAGGCCCAAGAAGGAAAATAACAGGTCAGCAAAAACCGGGACATTTATGCGTCCTGAGAAACTTTGTCTGTGTAGAATTAACTACATTACGTTAAAGAGCGTAAACCCCCCCCACCCCCAAAAAATATCACAAACTATTGTGCAATTATTTCAAGAGGTGTTCAACCAAATTAGACATCACTACTAACATTAGTAAAATCTAGAGTTGCAAAGCTGCATAAAGGAGGAGTTACAATACGTCTCTTGATACCAGGTTATCTACTCTTCAATAAATGCATTCTGTTTTTGGGTGGATCTCTGCGTGTTGACCCTGTAAACTCGCAAATGTATACTTCAGGCAGTGAGTGAAGATGTAGAGACTCTGGAGAGTGGTGACTTGACTCACATTAATGTTTCGCTCAATGTTTGCATTTTAACCCATTTTAAATTGGATTGAATAACTGTTTTTGCTGATTAAATGCCCTATCTATCTATCTTTTCAGTTAAAATATATTACGTATAATAAATCAATTTTACAAATAACTGATGGACAGAATTTTTTAACTGAGATTTTTAGCGCCTCACAATATACCTATTGTCCCCAAAGATAATTTATATTTTGTCTTTACTAATATATTTATATTGTCTGTTCTTTTGAATGCCTTTTGATAATACTTATATTTTAAATTCCTTAAATCTATATTCTGGTTTGTTATTCTCTTATCTACTTTATACTATCTGTTCTAGTGGTTCTACTTCCCTGCAATATAATATTGACTTCTAGTCATCTATTAAACGTGTTCTATTTTTTTTTATGTTTGGTTTACATTTTATATAGTGGCATATAATGTATTAATAGCAATCTGGTCAATTTATGATGTTGTAGATGCACTTTCTTTAATGTCCACTATGGGTCAGCAAAGGACTAGACTGAAATCATAGATATTTCAAAATCACATGGCCATCTGATCTGAATTCCTACAGTGTGCAATAATACTATTTCCAGGAACATTAAATACCATCCAAGTATGCTAAATAACCAGACTTTTTGTACACTCTAATAAAAGTGAGTCTAAATTACTATGTTTTCAGCCTAACACCTACCCTTTTCACTTTTTTTTTTTAACACAAACCAGAAATAAAAAAACGAGGACTTTGCAAGCTACTGCATCAAATCACCCCAGATTTGGCATTCCAACCTAATTTAATTACTTTAATAGTAGATTAATCTCTATAAACGTAGAATCTGCCGCAAATCTATTGCTTCCAATGGAGATAAATATGCATACTGAAACTGTCCAGTAATTTATGGACCACTTTAAACACCATTAATGAGCACCTGGCACAGGGAGCTGCTTAACCTAAATGTCTGGAGAGAATTTCAAATCTACAAAATAAAAAGTATGGAGAGGAAAACAATAGCAGGAACGAGTATTTTATCAACCCCTTAAGCATGCAGTAAACTGGCATATCGTGATTAATTAAGAAAAAAAAATCCAAGCTCAGCATGGCATTTATTACAGCAAATTTCATAAACCTGACCACTATTTCTGTTCAACAAGTACAAGAATGCCATCCTCCCATGTATGTTTGCTGTTATTTTTGCAAGTTACAGGGCCAAATATGGGTCGTAGTGTTCATTTATGGAAATTTGACAAATTGATTTTTAGGACTATGCCAATTTTGAGGCTTACAAGCCAAGCAGTCACAGCGCTCTAATAAGAATTCAAAGAATGGGAAAGCCTTCTTGATTTTTGCATTATTTTTTTTTTTTTTAAATTGGGTATTTTTACATTTAAGTACTTGCATTGTATCACTATGGATTTTATTTTGTGCTTTTTTGGTGTTGAATAAAATAAAATTTAGAAGACGCAAGACTTCTGATGGTGAGTATATTTTTTTTATTTACAGTTATTCGTTTTAATGCCTTCTAACTATTATTAGGGTGAGGGGGTCACTTTATTTTAATTTAGCTAAATGAGGCTTAACAATGGCCCAAATTTTGGGGGTGGACAATGGCATGTTCATCCTTGTATTTGTATTTAGAGCTGTCCATTGTGGGGGCTGGGATGAAGACATTAAGTCCACTCCAGATGTATTAGAATAGCTCTCACCGGATAACCATGGTGGGGGCTGTGGAGAACATTAGGTCCTCCTTGGGTTATGTTATAATAGCCTCCACCAAATGCCAATGGGTTGGGACATGGGGGAGACAATGCACCCCGGTATTTTATAGGCCACATCCCCATGGAATCTGGCCTTTCTTGTGGCTGCCCAAGCACTAGTTTTAGTAGATATAAAAACCTCCCTTATATTGCTTATACTGCTTGTATCTGCTAATCCTGAGGATGAATATTACCAACAGTGGTGGAGATTGCGGAAGTTTCAACAGTCCTCATGGCCAAGGTGTTCAGACTCTCAGAAGCCATGGCACTGCTGCTGAAAGTGGATTGGAAAACAGGAACCCTTCCCCTACCCCTATCCTCTATCAATTTTGTCTTGCGAGTCGTATGTTACATTGATAAGGGTGGGTTTGCTTTTCTTGTTACAATAAAATAGGTATTTGAATGATTTTGTAAACTAATACAAAAATAGGTGTTTGTGCTGTAAAATGTGTTGCTGCTTGGTGGATTTACTACTGTAACATTATTATTTTGATATTAAGAAACTCACACACTTGCATAGCTCACATAAGACTGAACACACTTGGCGGGGGGAAAAATGTTCTTTCTCCAAACAGCTAACAAAAATAATTAACAACTGTATACTGGTAACATATTTTCACTTGGAGCAATGACAATATTCTAAGTGCCCCTGGCAATATCTAGCTAGATACAGCAGCAAGCTAAACCTAGTCTCACACTAGACAATTGATCCAGCATCTCCCACTCCCAATTTCTCCCACTACTTGGCATTGTATTAACAAACACCTGAATGCTCCAGATCAGCAAATTTTAAAACTTTGGCTTTTATAGAGTTGGTCACACTTGCGGATGATCAAATAATCAAGGGCATTTGATTAGGAGCACCTGTCTGTTACTTAGCCTCTTAATTCCTATGGAAACAGTGTTTTTCACACATGGCTTCTCCATTTTGCCTTTATTTTTATTAAATAAATCATGACATGGTGTGATATATCCCCTGTTGTTGTTCACCTGAGGTTGTATTTACCTTATTTTAAGACCTGCTATGGAACGGAAGACTGCTGTTATGTGCGGATATGTAAAACCATAGAATCCAAAGAGGGCGTACTTTCTTTTTCCCATGACTGTATATGTATATATATATATATATATATATATATATATTTTGTGATATGAAATTCGTCTATGCTGAATGTGGAGTAGTAGCTGGTCACAACAAAAATAATACTAATATATAAAAGAATGTATATATATATACAATCAAAAAATAAACAAATCATAAGATAAACTGGAAATGAAAAGAAATCCAGGTACTCAATCCAACGCGTTTCATCAAATACTGTCTTCTTCAGGGATATGAGTAAAGTCCAGAAATGATTTCTTTATATATCCTTGAGCGAAGGTACTCTTCATTAATCTGATTTTCCCGCGGCAGCTGGTGCTTCCAGGTTCTGATGTAGGTAATTCTCTACTGGGCAAACGTGTTAGTGCATAATATGACTTATAGACGTATCTAAAACTTCCGCGTCCCAGAGTGGAACGCACATCGGAAGTACTAAAAAATAGCCGTAATATAGTGTTCCATGGTGGAACGCATATAAGAAAAGATAGCCAGCGAAACAAACCAGGATGACAGTGGGCAAAAACCAACAACCCACTGTCATCTTGGAAACATTTGTATATATACACCACAGATCAAATGAACAAATAAACACCAATATACAAAAAGAAAAAATATACCAGCAGGTTCACATAAAAACCAAAATATTACACATAATAAAAAGGTAGAAATGATTGCTAAAAAAAGGAAAATACATAAAAAAATATATACACAAAAAAAAGAGAGGGGAGAGGATTGAAAAAATCCACTATATTAATACATGGAATTACCAAATAGGTGTCATGTGAATCTGCTAATATGTACAAATATAGCCATATAGATCTAAAAATCATCTGAATATCTATAAAGCACAAATAGGTATATTTATACAGAATATAAAAATCCCTCTGAATTCTCTATAAAAGAAGGAAACAAAGATTAGTTAAATTATACAAAATATATATATATATACATATGTCCATCAAAAGGATGGTCTAATAAACCCACAGGTGAGAATAAGAGAACCAAAGAGGTGTTATTAGTTCTACCATAAACCATCTATATAAATAGTAAAGGGAGTCCACAAAAATAAATTACTCAATCAAGACATTAGAGGAGCCCTGTTAGATCAATATCCTGGTTTAAACCAGTTTTAAGGGTTTTTGAAGTATATATCCACTGTGCCTCCTTTTTAGCTAGCTCGTGGATTTTATTTCCCCCTCTCCAATGTTTTTCAATGGAATCTATACCAATAACGATGAAAGTAGACCAATTAAAAAGTGTGCAAGTGTTACAATGTTTAGGAACACTATGTTCTACTTTATTGGTTCTTATATTCTTGAAATGTTCTCGAAATCTGATATGTAATGTTCTAGTGGTTAACCTGTTAACGTAGCTCAGTATGTGTGTCTTTGCAGGTTGGTGATAAACACAACAAATATTAATGACTAACAAAAAGGGACACCAGAGTAGAAAGAAGGAGTGGGTCCATATGTCACTTATCACTTAATTGTTCAATATTCATTCACCCATTGGGATTTATTCACTAAACATCAAATTGTTTACAGAAAAACATTTTGCAGAATTAAGACTAAAATAATTTATTTGTGACTGTAGATTAGTGTATTTTTTTCTAAATCGACTAAATTGTGCAATTTAGTGTTTCAATTCACCACAATCGGAATTGTGAGTAACCCGACTGATACATTTCAGTTACACTTTAGTTTTTCTTATCTTTAGAAAAAAGCCAGAAAGTAGGTCTCCAGCTGATACAGAACTACAGCTCCCATGATGCTTTGCCTAAAATATGTGAGTTGTAGTTTTGAAAAAGCTGCGGACAGGGATTTATTGTGCCATAAGCCAGCATGGCCTAGACCTAGTTCAGCAAGTTTGATAGTAGGCTGCTGTCTAAAGCAGGCTTGTTATGCTCCCATGCCCTTAGCATCTTGTTACCTGCTGAGAATTCATAAATTTTGCTTGGCAGTAGAATCCCTAAATAAATTGCTGACTGGAGATTGACCCTTTGGTCACCACTGGCTTCAGTAATTAGTATATAGCTGTTTATTTACCACTCTGTGCGTTATTTTACATACACTGATGATTTATGTCACAAACCCAACATTTTCATTAGTTCATCTCTGATCCGTGAGGCCATGGAAACAAGATTACAGAATCTAACATAAACAAAAAACAAAACAAGACAAGAAAGCAGTAATACATTTATATCTTGAACTTGTTAAACACAAACTGAACATGTTCCTAAAATAAGAACACTTCTCTATTTGCTTTTGATTACTTTTATATGATTTTAACATTTCCATGTCAATGGTTATGCAGGGTTGCCCCGAAAGGTCGCTAGTAATTTTATGTCATTCTAATTACACTGTATTTGTAAAGAACTTTGCTAATATATATTGAAAAGCAGAATTCCCATTCATTTAACAGGATTAGCAGTTTTTTTCCATTTGTGCACACTACCAATTTTTTTCCATTCATCCTTTTAAAAATCGGCAGGAAGCTATGTAGCAAAACGTTCAGGGGAACCGCAAAATGGTACTAGTCTGCAAGAGTCTTTTGTTAGTATTTAACATTTTAATGATGCTTGAGTTGTTTGGCTTTGGAGCAAATGGCATAAACAAGAGGAACTTAAAATGGTTTTAGCTTCACAAAGAATTATCAGCTGCCTCACCGGCAAGGAATGTTAAACTATCACAAGTGAGGGTGGAAAGTATTGTAAAGTCGTGCAGGAAGTGGATTAGGTATTAGCTGGGAATACCACACTTCTCTTTGTGTTGCTGTCATTTCTCCTTAAAGTCCTGGGTCCTTCACTGAGAAAAAAATACGAAGAAAAGAATCTGATGTGTTCTTGAGTTATAAAACATTTATGGGAGAAATGGAGAAAATAAAAATAAAACTCTTACAAAAAATGAATCAAAATGGTAACAATCATGTATTTCCCCAAAAATTACGTTTTAAATACATAACATTTTTTTTTTAAAAGATTCTTGCTTATGTTTATGTTCCTTTTGTAGGTTTTCCCACTGATCTCCTCAAGTCACTAGCTGCTAGCATGTATGGGGAACAGAAGCTGGCTCAGATCCAATCCTTGTTCTCCCATTGGTTTCCAAGATAAAGCCCACCAACAGTCCAGGTTTAGTTAGTTTTATACATAAATCTGGATTGTTGGTGGGCCATGAAGACTTTTTGGGGACCACTGCTTTAGCTGGAATATCCTTTTGAATTAAAAGAGTTCTTGAGCTTCAAGAGTTCTTTGTGTGATATATTTTGCATCATTGGTGCTTGGAGTAAGCCTCTGAATCTTAGGATCATGACACATTATACAGGTACACTTAAAAGGACGGTCTGAAGTTCTTTTGAAATTGTTAGCAGGTTTTATCACTTTGTATGCAATTTAATATTCTTGCATGTAAAAATATATGTGTCTTGGGGGGCGGAGTCAAGCTACTGAACCGAGCGGTCACATGTCTGCGGTGCTCCATGACTCAAAGGCTATTTTTACTACTATCACCAACCCCTAGGCCAAACTAATCGACCCCAACTGGATCCCCAGACAGCCCACATTGATATGGGCCAAAAATCTAAAAATCAGAAGGCAGACAAGCCAAGATTGGGCATGAGCATAAGAGATTGTGGCAGCAGGCACATGGAGCCACACATTGGAGAACCCCATACATGTGACCCCCCCAGGTGGTCTGCTGCGGGGCATTGTCTACAGGCCTAGTGGAACGGCTCCACTCATCTCTCTCCCCCGCCTCAGCGAGCCTTAGTGACATTGCCCTACACCAGTGAGGTGTCCCCTGAATGTCACCCACTAGACAATAAAGAGCACATAGTCTGATCTCACTACTGTACCCAGCTAGGGTCCATAGTCACCCCAATATCCTGAATGTTTTTCCCTACTATTGACAAACTGTAGCATCTCCACAGATCCTTACCCTGCAAAAGCACTGCAAAAAGACACCCCCCACCCCCTCCTTGGGACTGAGGGTTATCATCCAACCACTGAGACCAAAACTATTAATTGAGTCCTCTTAGTTAGTGGGCCATCACAAGACCCCTCTACTTCACCGACTACCCCATTATAAACTCTGTTAACTCCAGTACATAAACATTCTGAGAATAGAATCTCTCTCATGTATGCTCTTACACAAAGGTTGCTGCTGTATATCTGCACTTATTATACTTGTTATGCAGACTTGTCGTTGTCTCATCCATGCATAAATACTCTTTGTTATCTCTGTGCACCCAGAAAATAAAATAAAAATTTAGAAAAAAGACTTAAAAATGCAAATAGTTTGTCTTGGAAGTTAAACTGTGTATGTATAATATTAGATAAATTATATATAGACACAGACACACACACACACACACACACACAATCACAATACATGACTAAGGCTGGAATGTCACATTTATTTTCTATTGCATCCTGTATGCACCATTAAACCGAACTATATACCACCAAAAATATATATTATATTTGTGTGTTTTCTATCTATCTATCTCCTCCATGGTTCATGTATGCTCTTTTGTGTAGTCTAAGCCACACAAATCCAATTCCAGTTGTGACACTAAGCTCCTCTGGACTATGTTCAAACATTGTATAAGCAGCCTAGACACACCTATGCTATTTTTAAAAGATTTGTTTAGCATTCGTCTTATGGAACTACCTGATTTATTTATTTTTAGATGAGAAAAAAATATATGTAATGTAGCACTGAGATAGAATAAATGGCATAATTAGAGTGGATCACCAGCAACCTACTCTACATTGATGACATCAAGCTGTATGCAAGAGCGGTACATCAACTTATCTTATCGTCTTATCCACCGAACTAGAATATATAGCAAGGACATTGGAATGCAAACTAGATAAGTGTGGATAGATGATAGCAAAAAGAGGGAAGATGATCAGGATGGAAGGAGGTGAAGTGCCAGAAGGCCAAATAACAGACACAGAGAACAGTTACAAATACTTAGGGATAGTTTAACCACATGGGTACCATGATAAATAGGCAAGGACAGCAACATCTAAGTACCTCTGGAGAGTCAGTCAGGTACTGATGCCTAAGCTCAATGGCAAGAACACGTATGCTTTATCAGTCATCAGGTACCTGTCAGGATTACTGTTTGATCCAGCACGTAGAACTGTACAGCACGGATGACAAATAAGTAACGTATTACCGGTCCTTAGAATGGCCGGATTTAACGTACAAAGAATAGTCAAAAATACTAGCCAAGGTCAGGGAACACAGAAAGGGACACAGCGATGAGGAAAGCCAGGAGTCAGGATACCAGAATATAGAGAAGTCAATAAACAAAGCCAAAGTCAAAAACAGGTAGAAAACTATAAACAGGAACGCGCTCTCAGACAACCACAAGGGAAACCACGACAGGGCACTGAGCAGGCTGAGAACTGGGCCTAAATACCCCTCCTTTAGTTCTGATAGGCTGTAACCGGCCTTTGACCCCAAAGTCAGTTACCAGGTTTCATTTGCATAATTGCTGCTCAGCATTAACCCTTTTGTGGATTAGGTTGCTGCTCGGCACAACTTTTCCTGTGTGGACACTAAATGTCATTAACCACTTTTCTATAAGCGGATGAATACGTGACACCAGGTTTCATTTGCACAATTACTGCTCAGCATTAACCCTTCTGTGGATTAGGTTGCTGCTCGGCACAACTTTTCCTGTATGGACAGTAAATGTCATTAACCACATTTCTATAAGCGGATGAATATGTGACAGTACCCAGCTGGAATAATAGGTAGCCTAGAGAAGACATGAAAACCATGGATATCAAGACTCAGAAAAAAACCTCATTATGAATGGAGGATTTAGCACCCAGCTGGAATGAAAGAGGTGGGGGTATATTGAGTGTCAAAGCCACAGTCCTGGATGAAACACAGAGCATTCACAAGTACAACTTAAAGAAGTAGGGGTCTACCAACCAGACAGGCTTCCATGATGCAGACTGTACATAGAGTCCTCTGAAAACATCCAGCACATAGTAGCCATGTGCAAGATGTTAACAGGGACAACATACACTGAGAGGCACAACCACATTGCTGGAATTGTTGCCCAGTGACTATATCTTTAAGAAAAAGGAACATCAGGAGGTGGAAAGTAAAGACAGTGGTAGTCACATTGATTATAGGAGAACTCAGGCTGTAACCCCCAAGTTGGGAGAGTGGTTTCAGTAGATGCCAAGTGGGACACCTGAGATCTCTGTTCTGAAGAGTGTAGTTCTAGGAACAGCTAAAATTCTGTGCAGAACCCTTAGATACTCAGGTCTCAGGTAGAGGACCATAGAATGAGGAATGCACAAAAAATATGACCCAGAGCTGTGAAAATATATCTAGTATAATACTAAATGATGGCAAAATTAATACAAGTGGTCCTCACTTTGCAACCTACCTGTTTTGCGACGGCTCACACTTACGACCAGTTCTCTTGCATGGGAATTCAAGGGGTTCCCCACGTTAGAGAGCTGGTCTATGTTCAGGGAATTTTCCCCGAACATAGATTAGAGGGATTCCCTGCTCTGGTGCATATGTCTACAGTCGAGGAAATTTCCCCAAACATAGATAGACACACCAGAGCAGGAAATCCCGTGACCACCTCCTGTCCGTTGTTCGCACCCGTATGGCCAACTGACGCTTGCAGGACTTCTCGCGGACAGCTCCGTTCCTATGGAATAGCCTGTCTACCGCCATCAGACTCTCCCCTAGTCTGGCATCTTTTAAGAAGTGCTTTAAAACCCATCTCTTTAGGAAAGCTTATGGCCTCCCAGACTAACCTCTAACTCACATACCTGTCTCATGCACTCTCCTAAAGGGCAGCACTCTACTCTCTCCTCCAGCTCTGCCTCACTCCCACCTTATTTGATTGCAAATTCCTGTCCTATTGTGTTTTACACCCCACCTCCTATAGAATGTAAGCTCGTTTGAGCAGGGTCCTCTCCAACCTATCGTTCCTGTAAGTTTTTTGTAATTGTCCTATTTATAGTTAAATCCCCCCTCTCATAATATTGTAAAGCGCTACAGAATCTGTTGGCGCTATATAAATGGCAATAATAATAATAATTCTGTTTTAAAAAGGGAAACAGCATTCTCTTCTCAGTTATCATATGGGAATAAAAGAAAAAGAGATTGTGTTTACGTACATCTGTTGTGATCCTTCTGGTTCCAGATGCAGATGCACCCCATGTAACCTTTATTATCGCACATTTATATTTTATTGAAAGAGCATAGGAAAGCCATTGCTTATTAACCCCATGTCCAGTCCTTCACATGCAAACAGTACAGTCGTAACAGATTATTTGTTTCTAAGCATAACAGTTCTCAGACACCAATCCCTACAGACGTCGATCTAAAAAAAATATTATAAATACTTTGTAAAGGAGAAGGTGACCTCTCTCTTGGCACTTCATATGGCAGATAATAACATTTGAGGATTGATTGCAGAAAGGTTATAATTCCTTCTTCAAACTGATGAATGCACTTGAAACAAAATAGATTTATTCTATTATCTGTAAAGGTTTAACACTGTTTTAATCTTTGAAAAGTCATTTTATGCTCTACGAGGAAATCTGAAGCTTAAGGTAACCATAAACATTTAATAGGGACCTGGAAAATGCACCAGTTATTAAAGAAATTTGTGTCTTATGTTTAATGTTACCGACCATCTCTTTTTTTCCCTCCAAACTTTGAAACGTACTTTCCAATCAATTTTACTTAAAACAAAATGAAAAAAGCAAAAAAAAAGCTGTGGTTTTTAAAATTGCTCTTGAACAGTGTATAGATAGATTGTATACTATATTGAAAAGAGTATTTCTAAGAATAAAACCATATTTATACACAACAATAAAATAGTGGGGGGTTGTGTGTTGTTTATTTTATGAAATTATTTTCATCTGGTCTCTTTCATAAGCCAAAAATACAGTGTTAATCTTCTTTGCAGTGAATGCCTTTATGGAAAGATGACTGAAGAGTCATATCATATACGTTCAATAAATGCTGCTTCCAATTGACACATAATCTTTCATATGAGGACTATAAAGCACCTAATTTAACATTAGATAAAAATTGACTTCCCGAATGAGTGTGCGAGCCAGCTGTGATCACAAAGGCAACCGACGAACTTAATTTCCAAACAAATAAAACAACGCTAGACTGTCGGTGCTGGCAGAACATGAAACATTCGCTGTTGCAGTTAAAGGTGAAGTCATGAAGACTCAACATTGACATTGTCCAGCAATATGGATAGTAAAAACTACGAGCGATTGTAGGATATATACATCTGTATACATTTGTTCTATTTGAGTGCTGCATTAAACAATTAAATACTTCCCCCCCCCCATTTATTTTTAAATACTTAAATAAATAAATAAGATCAGTTCCAATATGACAATATGAAGAATACCAAATAAATCTCAAAGAGTGACTAAGATGCTTAGCCAGCTGTGTCTGCAATTTTCTGCCCCATGTACTGGTAATAGCTCAAACTTATCTGTAACATTAAAGGGACACTATAGTCACCTGAACAACTTTAGCTTAATGAAGCAGTTTTGGTGTATAGAACATGCCCCTGCAGCCTCACTGCTCAATCCTCTGCCATTTAGGAGTTAAATCCCTTTGTTTATGAACCCTAGTCACACCTCCCTGCATGTGACTTGCACAGCCTTCCATAAACACTTCCTGTAAAGAGAGCCCTATTTAGGCTTTCTTTATTGCAAGTTCTGTGTAATTAAGATTTTCTTATCCCCTGCTATGTTAATAGCTTGCTAGACCCTGCAAGAGCCTCCTGTATGTGATTAAAGTTCAATTTAGAGATTGAGATACAATTATTTAAGGTAAATTACATCTGTTTGAAAGTGAAACCAGTTTTTTTCATGCAGGCTCTGTCAATCATAGCCAGGGGAGGTGTGGCTAGGGCTGCATAAACAGAAACAAAGTGATTTAACTCCTAAATGACAGTGAATTGAGCAGTGAAATTGCAGGGGAATGATCTATACACTAAAACTGGTTTATTTAGCTAAAGTAATTTAGGTGACTATAGTGTTCCTTTAATCGTAAATGATGCTTCATGTTCATATTATTATTATTATTATTGCCATTTATATAGCGCCAACAGATTCCGTAGCGCTTTACAAAGTCAATTCTAAATTTTCCAGTTCCTGTAGTCAATATATTAGAGATTTCATAACATAATAATTGTAATATAAAGTACAGTGCAAGATCATAATTTGTGCTTTTTTTTATTTCCTGAAAAATATTTTAACTATCATTTTACTAGTGTAAAAAGCACCAAAACCTTGTTTAATCTACCAATTATACCTACGATTGCATTTAGTACTGGTAAGACAGTATATACTTTTAGAGTTAAATGCTATTTTACCCAATACAGCATCTCTATTCTTCTGTGTAAAGTATGGAGGTTGCTTTACTGCCAAGTGTCACTTAATACAACATGGAGTGAGAAAATAATAATACTTTTTAAAAAATATTTTATTCTAATGATATAATGCATTGAATGAAATTTGACAAAGGAAAGTTATCAAATAAATGTAGTCACTGATTAACATTTACCCATTTTATAGTTATAGAACATGAATTCTTATAATATAATAAAAAGTATTTGGAGGAAAGATGTACACATGCTAAAATATATCTTTTTAAAAGTATCTTCTAACCACAAGTACCCCGAACCAAGGGGGCGATAAAGATGGAGGTGAAAATTTGAAGACTATGTGGACTTGTAAATATACCAGCTTAAAGGGACACTATAGTCACCCAGACCACCTCAACTCAATAAAGTGGTCTGGGTGCCAGGTCCCTCAGGTTTTAACCCTTCACATGTAAACATAACAGTTTCAAAGAAACTGCTATGTTTACGTTTGGGGTTAATCCAGCTTCTAGTGGCTGTCTTCCGGACAGCCACTAGAGGCGCATCTGCGACACTGGAGGCGAATTTCGCCTCCATCGCGCAGAGCGTCCATAGGAAAGCATTGAGAAATGTTTTCCTATGGACACTGTGAATGCGTGTGCGGCACTTGCTGCGCATGCGCATTCCACTCCACTAGGGAGCTGACGTCGGATGGGGAGGAGAGGTCACCAGCGGCAAGCACATTAGACCATACCCATAAGAAAGCATTGTCTGATTTCCTGTGGGGATTCCATCGATGCTGAGTGTCCTCATTCAGAGCGTGAGTCTTAGTCAGGAGGCAGTCTCAGTCCTGCTAAGTAATCAATGCAGTTTCTCAAAGACTGCAATGTTTTACCTTGCGGTACTCAGTGAGACAGGAACACTGCACCCAGATCACTTCAATGAGATGAAGTGTTCTGAATGTCTGTAGTGTCCCTTTAACCCATTAGTGACCAGACCATTTTTCAATTTTCTTACCCTTAAGACAAGGGCTGTTTTTATATTTCTGCTTTTTTGTGTTTAGCTGTAATTTTCCACTTACTCATTTACTGTACCCACAAAATCTGTTACACATCTACAACCGCCAAAAAACACCCATGCTAAATAGTTTCTAAATTTTGTCCTAAGTTTAAAAATACCCAATGTTGACATGTTCTTAGCTTTATTTCAAAGTTATAGGGCTATAAGTACAAGTAGGACATTGCTGTTTCAAAATATATATCGTTAAAATTGAACAAAGGTGACATTATAACACGGTTATCTATCATAAATCTCTGATTCACACCTCACATGTACATATTTTTTTTAAAAGTAGACAACCCAGGGTATTCAATATGAGGTATGTCCAGTCTTTTTTAGTAGCCACTTAGTCACAAACACTGGCCAAAGTTAGCATTTATATTTGTTTGTGTGTTAAAAATGCAAAAAACAATTATGAATGCTAACTTTGGTCAGTGTTTGTGACTAAGTGGTTACTAAAAACAACTGAGCATACCCCATTTGCAATACCTTGGGTTGTCTTCTTTTGCAAATGGTATGCCATTATGGGGTTAATTCTCATTCCTGGGCTACCATACACTCTCAAAGGCAACATAACCAATCTGGAAAATTTCAATGTGAAAAAACAGAAAATCAAGCCTTGACCCTGTAAAACACTATAAAACCTGTACATTGGTGGTACTTATAACAACAATAATATCATCAGTGAAAGTTCCATTTGTGTGTGAAAAAAAGCAAAAAATTTAACTTTCACAGACAATATCATTGCTGTGATATGTTTTACTGTTTTGAAACACTAATATTTGTGTTCAACAAAGTCTCCCGAGTAAAACAGTACCCACCCAGTACAGGTTTTAGGGTGTAATGCAAAGTTACAGGGTTAAATACAGTGCTAGCAAATTAAATTCTCTGGACTATATTATATATATTTAATATAGATATAAAATAAAATAATATATATAATATACTAATGTGTATATATATATTTGTTTACAGATGCAGGGAGACTGCCTGTCAGTTTAGGCAGTCCCCCTGCAGGAAGATACATGGACTCCTATTGCGGCCAGGTGACGACTCTTTCAGAGGGGGGCTGTCTGGGCTGTCAGGCAGACCCTCCAGACTGGAAACAACACTGATCGCTGGCAGGGGAACGGCGGTGCTCTGGATAAGTAATATATTTGCAGCGGATGTACTTGGTACCTAAGGACTGTTTTTGTTGGACAAACCTAGTACGTCCCTGGTCCTTAAGGAGTTAAAGCCTGGCACAGCAAGGGCCAGATTCGTATCTATCAAGTGTCCTATTTAGAAAGGAACAGTCCCTATTTTGGGTCCAAATCCCTCTATTCTCTTTTCTATCCCAGTGTCCCTCTTTTCTTAAAGCTCCATATTGTGCCTGAATGTATAACAGAGCTCCACAGCAATAATACTCACAGTAATGTGTCGTTAAACTACAATAAATGTTTTTAGAAATCAAACTGTGTAAATAAGATACATTGTGCTTGTTCTAAATTATGTGTTACCTCCATACATTGTTATTAGTAAGTCACCTAAAATTTCTCAGATCAACCACACTCACATCCCTAAAATTAAAGTGTCCCTCTTTGTCTATTTGAAATGTTGGCACTCAGTTCAAGGATAGAGGTAAAACTAGCAGAATCAGTTTCTACATTAAATAATAATTCTCAGTTTGCTAAATATAGGGTTAAATTAATGTAGTGCTAAAATCCATGGAAAATCGATTATCATTTATTATTAACATGCTAGAGAGTGCTCTACAATCATACATTATGGATATAGAGCAACAAGTAATTTATGAGCAAAATAATGTTGACCCACCCAGGGCACTGCTCCAACCAGACACTAGTAAGGGCCCCCTTTTATAATAAAGGAGGACTTTAACATATGCATTTTCCACACTGTACGGCAGAACTTTCTATGTGCTGTCCATCAACCAAAGAGGTGATTTGAAATCATGCTGGATGTGACAACCCAAATTCAATAATTTGGGACATATCGAACGCAGAGCAATCAGCAACTTTTCACTTTAGTATTGAAACTTTGCGTGCCAATAAAAAAGATTTGTATCACATCTTCTTTAAATATTTCACACACTATAAATGTTTTTGGGCTGATGGTGATGTCAGATCTCTCTCTCTCTCTCTCGTTGCTAAGCAGTTAATATGACTGGTGTGAATATACCGGCATGTCTTACACCTGGAGAGATGTGTATATTTAAGCCTCTAAACTAAATTGCTCTGACTGATTTCCTTCCCTTGCCAAATTGAAAACACTTGTGGTGTTAATAGAAAGACCTTATGGGAACAGACAAAGGTTCTTTTTAGCACCCCAAGTTTAATCCATGGAAAAGCCATCACTATTGAGACATCCTCCTAGGGAACTCGTCTGAGAAGGAAGTTTGCAATGCGTTGCATTTCCGAATATAGGGATCATTACATTTGGATGTCTAAGAGGCCCTATTTTTCATCTTGCAAAAGAATGTTCTGTTACACTGTATAATACCTATAACTGTTCACTTCCAGATCATCAATCTAACACCGATTGTTATTTTTGTCAGTTTGCATTACAAATGATGGAAGAAGGCTGGGCATGGAATGGACAAATTATGGTTTTTAAAATGTAAAATGTTAGAGCACATGCAAAGGTCAGTTAATTCAGCGTGTGATTAAAAAGCCCAATATATATTTATTTTTGTAGCAACATGATTGTCCAACAACCAGCAAAGAACCGTAATCAATATTCAAGCAAATATTGGGTTAATGAACTGTCAGATGTTTTACTGATTTTGCATGCCATACGTTAGACAACTTCTATGATTGCAGGAAGCCTTAATTAGGTTAATTTTGATCAAGAGGACAGATATCCAATTTCAATCACCATGAATGTGTGGAATTAGCGGCTTAAAACAAAAATGTAACTAATGTGCAGTAAGGCATGAGAGGCTTTGGAGACTGTGTGAAATGGAGGATCTTCCTATACTAGATATGTAGGTAATTCAAGCCTATTTATGGCTGTATAAATGCACCTGACATATAAGTTAGACATAGGGTCATTAAATCCCTTTTCAAAGCTATTAAAGGGACAATTAACCAAAAACTCTTGGCTCATTTTTATTCCTTTTACACGCCTACCTGCAAATTCACCAAGCAGCAACATGGTTAAGTTAAATTTCCAGGCATTAAAGTACAATAAATGTTTTTAGAAATCACACTGTGTAAATAAGATACATTGTACATGTTCTGAATTTTGTGTTAGCTCCATAAATTATTAGTAAGTCACCTAAAATTTCTCAGACCAACCGCACCCCCACTCATACCCCTAAAATTAAAGTGTCCCTCTTTGTCTATTTGGAATGTTGGCACTCACTGCTAGTTTTACCTCTATCCTTGAACTATCAGTTTCTACATTAAATAATATTTCTCAGTTTGCTAAATATAGGGTTAAATAAACATAAATATTTTGACATTTAATCTAATCGCTGCTGTGGTGTGCTACCATATAGTCTGCTCAGCAACTCGACCTGCTAGATTCACTATGTCTGCCGCAAAAATTCTCACTTCTATATTATGATGGACAAAACCAGAAAAGTGCCTTAATACAGTACATTTTAATGCTGCACGCATCGATTATCAAGGAGTTCCTTCAACAACATTATGGCATGCTGTAATGGTTATGTGTCAAACTGTTCTGATATTACAGTGGCTATGGTGCCCCTTTAATGACCTGCTGCATATGAATTATACATACTCTCACGTCCTGCTAATCATCATAGAGATGCATTATGTTTCCAGGAAAACAGGAAGGATTTGGAAAAACTACAATCATCTGCTTGTTATCTGTTTTGTTTATGAGGTCACAGACCTTTGTCCACAAGGATGCTGCTAATGTAAACAGTTCAGCAGACTCTGTGCTTCCATCTACTCTAGACTGCGTTGTGTGAATACACCTCTCTGGTTTCAGCAGTTTTTTGTTTTTTCTTGTCATGACATTAGTTTGGGTGATTACATCTGCAACTGGGCACCTAGTAGGTGTTTATTTAGGCTCCAGTAGTTTCAGTGGTAAAGTAAAAAGGTGTTCGCAATAGGTTTAGATAAATGTACACTTGTGTTTTTGTTTTTTCCAGATAAACAAACAGCTTGTCAGCCGAGGTAACTAATTAGTGAGTGTGCTGACAATACTTACAAAAAGACATTTAAACAAAGCTTAAAAAAAACCTGACAACATATTTGATTTGTAAACAACATCGGTATATAAATTAGTATAATATTTAGTAGGGTGATCTCTTTTCTTCTACATCCTTATCAGATGGGAAAGGCACAAACCTCGTGAACAATTAATGAACCTGGAAGGAATGAGAAGGAATTAGAAGAGTCACAAACTTGAGAAGATTTCAAAACTATAGTGGGAAAATGTGGAAATGCATAAAACTAGGCTAATGGCAATAGATACAAAATGGAGGTGTGAGATGGGGAGAGACAACAAACAGTGGGGCAGTAAGAGAAATCTGAGGGGAGGATTGTCCTAGTTTGAGTAAATGGGAGACTTAGGCAAAAAAAAATAATTTCATTTTCTGATCCAACAATTTAAGTAAGTTGGGTACACCTCTTTGAAATGCCTGAGTCTATTTTTGTTTAAATTTGACTCCATCAGATCTCACAATGTCTACAGAGGATTACTCGTAATTAACTCCATCCACGTAAAAACTTCATCACAATGTAGTTGTTAACTGGGCTGGAGGCACCCTGCTCTTTCTTACATATGGGTTTAAACAGTTTTTTTTTTTACTGTGTTGAACATTTTATGTTGGAACTAAAACATAATTGGAGATATATTGGAAAAATATACTTATTTGTTTAGAAAATATTTTACTAGAAAAAAAAAATAGAGATATGAGACAACTGATACTTTGTAAATTGCACTGAGGAATACTTTGTAAATAGGAGCTTTATAGCAACCAAAGGTTATGGGTCATGGTTATACTGCAATCAGCTACCCACTCACATTTTGCACATAATTCCTGCCTGACTGATACTACCTTATGCTTTGTCTGACTGTTTATTGAATCCCTGCTGTTGATTGTGAAGAAGTAGATGGACAAGGCGGACACCTCACGTGGCAACCATGCTCAGATATTGCCACACACTACGGTTCAATCAAAATGTAACATTACTATCACATAAAATTTATTAGACATAGTTAAGTTCCTGATTTTCAAAACAGTCTCCAAAGACCTGCTGGTTTGACTTCATGGATGTATTTTGTGCCATATTAAAAATGCAAGTTAATGTGTCTGACAATCTTAAATATGGTCTGTACCTTGATTTACAGTCTTTTGCTGTCTGTTGTGCCAACTATAATGCTGACAAGCCTCAGTCTCAATATTCAAGTTTAAATCTTTAGGATGGACTAAAATGTGGAGTTGCAATGCTATGACAGGTAGTGTTGTATGCGAGCATTGCACCACTCTGCAAGTCATGATACTCAAATACTCAATCTAAACAAAAGTACAGTTCAGGATAGGTAAATGTACTCGAAGTTTACTGAATTTACTGAACAGTAACTTAAAGTGGATTGAAAGAAGGATTTTACAAAATATAGACCAATGTATTTAAATTGAAAGTTCCTTAGCAGGCATGCAAGTAGAAAACAATGGATCCTTATTGTCCCTACTTACTTCCACTTAAAGGTGCACTATAGGGTCAGGAACACAAACATGTATTCCTGACCCTACAGGGTTAACACCACCATCTAGCTCCTCTAGGCCCCTCATGCCTCCATAAATATAGCAACATCTTACTGTATTCAAACCAGAAGCTGTAACTCTGAATGCTGTTAGACTCAGAAAAACAAGCAGTGTGCTGACATCATCAGAAGTGGTAGCCTGATCCAATCACAATGCTTCCCCATAGGATTGGCTGAGACTGACAAGGAGGCAGATCAGGGGCAGAGCCAGCATGATTCAAACACATAATCTCTATGAGGAAAGATCATGCATGCAGAGCGAGGAGATACATAATGTTTGGATGCATTTTAGGCAGCCATCTGAGGCGTGGCCAGTGAAGTTATCTCTAGGCTGTAATGGAGAAAACTCGATTTTCTCTGAAAAGACAATGTTTACAGCGAAAAGACTGAAGGTAATGATTCTACTCACCAGAACAAATTCAATAAGCTGTAGTTGTTCTGGTGACTATAGTGTCCCTTTAAGCAATAAACCTGAGTACGATGTGTTTGGAGGTTGTGAGTGATTGTGCAGTGATTAGCTGAGTGTGATATGTATGTGTGCAAGGGCTGTCGGAGTGTGACACACACACATACAAACACAGGCATACACAGATGGGCACATACATGCACAGACACACACACCCAGGCAGGCGTATACAGACATAATACACAGACAAAAGAAGATTCAGTTCCAAACCTTGGAAAATGTCCAGTTGGGCTGGGGCCAACAGGGAAGATTAGAGGAAAAATTTCCCCATCGGCCCACTGACACTTAAATACAGAGAGGAGATGCAGGGGCTCTAGCCTGAGGCTCCACCAGGTCCTAAAAATTCCTCTAGTGAGCTGCATGGTTACCATGGCAATGCTCTGACAGGCTGGACCTCACAAGAGTAAGCAGTAGCCCGAGGAGCTGCAGGCTGGAGTTCACTCACCACTGGAGCACCAGGGCTTATAATGCCCTCCCTCATGGGCCCTCACACACATTACACCCCTCACGCACACACACACTGCAATCTTCACACAGACACACACACACACACACACACTGCACTTAGACACTTCCTCACTTACATACACTACATTTCAGACACACACAAGTTACATACCTAATACACACTCTGGATCATCTACGCACACACAATAGATCCCCTATAGACACACACTGCGCCACCTACACACACAATACATTCCTGAGATACACAATCTGGATCACCTATGCATACTATATCACCTATACATTCTTACACTACAGCTCCTATGCACACACTCACTACATCCCATATACACACTAACACCCCTTGTAGCAGGCTGGCCATGTCTTGGGTCATAAACAGAAACAGTTCTTTCTTCCAATATGAGGAAAGCTTTATTTTGTAAGCCGGACCCAATTTAGCCACCGCAAAACATTAAACCAAAATAAACTCCTACTCCACATTGGATACTAACTAACATAGAGTACCCTTTCTATGCTACTGGGCAGGTAAGCTGACTCCAGTAGTTTAACAAATAAAAATAAAGGCTTGCAAAATACCTTTACTTTCCACACAGTTTCAGCAGTCTTTTTGACTCACAGTCTCTCTGTCTCCGGCCCAGTTCTTCACAGGAGAGACTGATTTCCCTCTGCATAGGGTTTATGTAGCTCCCTATTTGATGTACTAGACTAGAGTAACCTGATTTTTAACTCCCTCTAGTCAGGGAACACTGAAAGTGCCATTCTGGGGCTAATATAGCAGTGTTACCTCACACTGCCACACCCTACACACACACTTTCTCACTCTCTACAGCTCCTAACCACACATATTACACAACAAACACAACACAACTGAATCGGAGGGGTGTTCATGAGCTGTAAGCCATAATCATCGCACTTATGACAAATTGCTTTGCATGTAATGCATCTATCTCATATATTAGTTTCCCCTTTTACGTTGCATTACTGAAATAAATGCACTTTTGCACGATATTCTAATTTTTCGAGTATCACCTGTAGTTAACCTTAACATACCAAATTGGATTAAATGTGGTCTTTTAAAAATTAGCAATTCAATAAATAACAAATTGAAAGACTTCTATTCATTGAGTATTGAATATAACCTAGATAGTTAGGAAATCTTCAACTATTTAAGAATAAAGGGTTTCATAACCACTTATCTAATGAAAAATCAAACAAATGAAATATATTGAAAAAGCGATTGAAAAAACCTACTCCAACAAAATTGATAGCCGGTTGTATAGATATGATTAGTAGGGATCCCGATATACCTATCGAACCAATCATTAAGAAGTGGGACACAGATCTAAAGACTCAAGTTAGTTGTGATGAATGAAGGAATTCTTGGGAAGAGATTTATAAAAATGTTCACTGTCTCAACATATTGGAGAGCCATTATAAGCTCTTAAATAGTTTGTACTTGGTTTCAAATAGACTGTCCAAGATTGTTTCTAGATCAGATATATAGTTGCTGGAGGTGTGGGGACCATAGAGGATAATTTTTACACATATGGTGGGAGTGCCCTCCGATTCAACTGTTCTGGAGTATGATCAGTGGTAAAATCCAAGCACTAATTAGGAAACCTTTTTATTTTTGTCCTGATCTTTTCCTATTACAGCTTAATTTTAGATATGTTTTGGGAAATTACACCCCTTTGGTTACTCATATACTGCTGGCTGCAAAAATTATTACAGCCAGACATTGGAAATTACTCATTGTTCCAATTTGATCTCTTGTTAAGGAGCAGCTCACATGTCAACTAAAAATGGAAAGAGGCATTACTAAGGTCCCCCAAGATGTGTTGATTGCATGTCTAAATTTAATAGAGAATCTCTAAATGGAGATGATGCTTCTTGATGGTTTGTTTATTTCGGGTGTCTACTCCATACTTGCATTCGTTTGACATAGGGCTTCATCCAGCATCTCATATTTCCTCCAGGCTCCCCCTTGGGGACACACTCATGGGCATCAGGGATATATGAAAAACAGTTTTCGTCCATTGCTGTTTTGTTTTGTGTCTCCAAAGTTTGTCTAAGTTTGTTGTCTATTTTGTATTTTGTTTACAGGGAAAACTGATTATGTACGCTGGTTTATGATCTGGGCGCTACGTACTATTGCATGTAATTTTTTATGATGGAATATTGTATAGTAAGCGTCTTAACTACACAATGTGTCCCTGTTTTTTTTTATATGGATAATTAATAAAAAATATAAAAAAGAAAAGCTCTGCACATAGTCTGCCCTGGAAGAGCATTGAATCAGCATCTTCACTTTGAGAGGGTCATGCTTGTCATCGTGATGACAAAACACTCCCCTCTCTGACTCTGCCCCCTAAAAACATGTATTTGTGTAATATCCATGATAGATCCCAAAATGAATATTATGCACTTACTCAAGACAGTTACAAGGAACGAAGATCTTCAGGCCTGCTGTTACGTCCTTTCTCCAGATGCATTCAGTTTTTATCTCTTGATGTTCCATTCATGTTTTAGACGAAGCCTGCTGAGATATCAGTTCCTCTACTGATTTGTTCACTGAAAGAAAGGAGAAGACCATTATGCCTACACTTCAATAGTTGAATGATCAGCCACTAAGCAGAATGATTGGCAGCTTACTACATTTTTAAACACAGTTTGTTTTAGCAAAGCTGGAGTAGAATATTATTTAAATGCACATTCCATTATTTTTATATTTCAGTTATTTTCACTTTGAACTGTACACTCGTCAGGTTTTCTGAGTAAATATACCAATTGTATTGCTTGAAGAAACACTCCAAACACCAAGCACTTTTGCTTTATGTGTGACGAGTGTGTCCTTTTTTATTTTTATTTTACAAAAAATGTAAAGTTTAACATAAATTGGCACTTTTACAAATTAACCTTGTAACATCGCTTGGCTGTCAAGCAGATAACTGGATAACTTCCTGCTGTGTTTAGCTCAGTGGAGGCAACAATTGCCCAGAGCACCTGCCTAGCAAAGATTTTTTTTTTATTGAACTGCATTGGGTGATTTTGTAAGCCTATTGTTTTTACATGGCCCTAGTATGAAATCCAAAAAATGTTAAAGAGTGGGCTGGTAGAACCTTCCCTGAGATGGTAAGACGTCCAGCTGTCCCTACCTACCTCTGTAGACAACTAGCATTTCCCCCCCCCCCCTGCTCTTCCTGAGGGTGGTAGTAGAAGAGGAGGTACTACTGCCACTTTTCCTTTTTGAAAATGCCTGTCATTGTAGTGAAATCTTGCAATTTCCAAAGCACAAACTGTGGCACGAAGCACACTGCAAAGAAAATCTATTACCAGATTTTTTTTAAAAATAAATCACAAATAAGCAAAACAATTCTAAATTAGTTAGTCAATGTGAGTGTATGTGGCAATGGCACTAGCCGCTAGGCAAGAGGATCTTTTTTGTTCTATTTTCTAATTTGCCCAATGATCAGGGGCATGATTGCTCCTGTCCTCACCATCCATATCCATCCATTGCCTAACTGAGTTGTTAGTAGTATTAGAAGGTAACACTGGTGGTAGGTTGTGACAACCGAGCAGAAACAGGTGCGGCACCACTGGACCTTTTGTCTGCTCTAGTACTTTCTTGTTCTGCTTCCTTACTCAATAAAAATAGGATTGTGGTATCTTTTCAGGTGTTACTTCACTACTGTTGCCTGCCCTCTCCACAAACTTCTCTTCTAATTTATCTGGCTCATCATATTCATAGTCATACTCATAGTAGAACAGGACCTCTACCCTCCCTTAAGTTCGTCTTAAGACTAATAAAATTTTAATGATGATGGGTTTGTTTCCCTTGCCACAAGAAATTAAGTATGTTAATGATGTGCATTATGTAAAATAACACTAATTTATTCAGCAAAAATAGAAAATGGGTTGGTACTTGATGAATTTAGTACTGTAATGTTATTTTGTTTGACTTTAAGAAACACGGCAGAGTGCTTGCACTCTTGCACATCACTAACTATAATGAACACACTCAATAAAAAAAGTTAAAGGTGTTTCTTTCTCTAAACCAAATGAAAAAAGGATACTGTAAATTGGTAATTCCAAGTTGGTGTCCCTGCATTAACGATAAACAACAGTGTCACAATAGGATAAATTAAGTGGCCATCTCTACCATCCAAAATTTATGTGAGTCCTAATGAGTAGCTAGACACTAGATCTCACATTTCGCTTTTTACTGAAAAAGAAAAACCCATCAAAAAAGATTTTCTTTCTACAAACAGTAAACAAAAAAAAAATCTTTTAACAATTGTATATTGTTAACCTAGTCTAGGATCAATGACAAAATGTCAATCCCATCTCCTACTCAACATAGTATTCAGTGCCCCTGGCAGTAACTAGCTAGCTCGATACAGCTGCAAGCTAAACCTTGTCTCACACTAGAATCAATGACCCAGCTTATAGTCCACTCCTACACAGGCACAGCAAGGGTAAAACACAAACTATGGCTGCTGCTTTTACAGTTAAAGTGTCTGGAAAAATCCTGCTTGCAAGTATAGATTGTTTTACTGCTCCTCTTTGTTGTTTCCCTCTCTTAGTCAGATGTCACTTCATCTGTGAATTAAATAAACATTTACTCGCTGCCCCCTAACCATCACTTATTTATTTTTATTTTTTTCCTACCTTTTATTGGACAGGAGATACAGCCCACATGATTAGGCAGATCTCTTGTCCATCATGAGAAGATAGGATGCCTATTTGCCTCCACCAAAACAAACAAATAACAAGAAAACACTTTCTCCTCTATTCCATATCCCCTTTTTTTCTGGTGGCACTCCACATGCTAAATGAAAACAAGCATGTTTAGGTTAGCTGGTTCCCTCAAAATTCTTGCACGTGGTGGCTCAGAAATCAGCATTTCGGTCAGTCATGGTTTGACCAATTTGCAGTTTGGCACAAAATGAATCTCCACGTCTAAGAGCTGTCACTTCCCAGGATTTTAATATTATGTTTATTTACCCCATATTTTTAAGAAATATCTAGTTGTGAGCTGTGAAAAGTGAATTAAATGTAGTAAACCTTACATCTCTATCCAGTAAGTGGGAGCCTCCATCTTTGCTCCTTGTCAATGATTGTTATAAGCTTTGTCCTTTGCACCTGCCAGCCAACATAGGGAAAGAATACAGAGAAAAGGAAGAATTAAAGGGAAACTATAATGCTAGGGATACAAAGTTATCTTTCTAGCACTATATCACCCTTTTAACAAGCACAAACCCCTCCCCCACTTACAAAGCAGTAAAGGTTAAGAACCCTTTTGTCACTTACCTGATTCCAGCACCAATGTCCCTCAGTGTTTGGGTCAGGCTCAGCCTCTGCTCCTCCACCGACATTAGCCGGTGGGGGCCTTAATGCACATCCAGGGTAAGCACTGCAATTGCATTAGGACTACCCATAGGAAAAAATAGGTGTTTTGGTAAACAGCCACTAGATAGTGGAGATGACCCTTGAAGGTAATATTGCAGTTTTTCATAATACTTCAAGATATTATTGCAGTTTATGTAATAATTACTATTGCAGGGTTAAACTGACAGGGGCAGTGCACCCAGACCATTTCAATGAGCTGAAGTGGTTTGGGTGCCTATAGTGTCTCTTTAAACAATATTTGCTTTTCTCCTCTCATTTGCAGTGTTTGCCCTGGCTTTCCTGTGTCTGAACTGGAATATAATCTAATTTACTAAATATTTCATATAAATGATTATGATATCATTTACTAAATTATTAATATAAATTTAAAAGAGAATTGAAAATAAGTAAAAAGCTAAGACAAGTTATAGATAATTTTCATTGTTCTATTCAGTTGTATAAATTCCAGAGAGGTGACAATTCCCTTTTTGGTATTTAGTATAAACGGTGGGGGTGTTTCCTAAATAGGAAATGGCTTTATTGCTTTAGTGAAATTTCCAAGTTTACAGGCATAATCCATTCATAAGATTCCCTTAGACCATTTGGATAACCCATTAAAAAGATAAAGAATTCCAGCAGGGGTACATGAACCTTTCAGTTCATGTAAGTTGTTATGTTGTTCAGTCTGGGCAGGTGGATGTATCGTCTAGCCAAAAATAATGAGCCTGTGTTCTCTCTCTTGTTTCTTGTAACTTCTTTATGTGAATACTTTGTTCAAAGGATATAGTGATATAGTTTACTTAACATCTGTAGGACTTTAGGTAGAGTTGTTCTTAGAAGTTGTATCTCAGAGGTCCATTCACTAAATGCCCGACTGGTTTTTGTAATTTGGGTGATTTCATTTGGCTTAATTCTCCTGTATTTCATTGTTAACATTTCTCTGCGGTTCACTGTATTCATTCACAACTGAATGCTAAGAGATTGAATAAATCCCTACTATTTTAAATTAATCCCGCATTGACTTAATTCAGAATTTAGTCAATGCAGAGCAGATAATAACTGGAGTAGATAGAGAAGCTCCTCATCTCAGTGGTACGTAACCTCTGGTACACCAGCAGTTTATTAATCCATTCACCTTAGACCTGGAGATTAGTTTTGTTACAAACTGAATTTGGGTTTGGATTTCTGCACGAATTCCCAAACACAGAGTTGAAATGAAGCCGAATGCAACTGATGAGTGTATTTATTTCAAATAATGGTTTTGAATTTTGCCGTGGTGCCAAAAATCTGATTGGACCATTTTGGTTCATCTGATTAATCTTCTCAAATCTTTTTCACTAACAAAATTTGATAAAGCCATACCACCATAAGGCCAACCTTCAGGCATTCCAAAATGTTTTCAGAGTAATTCATTCCAAAAATAATTTAGCAGTGCACAAGTATTGACTGTACTGTCCCAAATAAGAAGGTGTTTTACAACCTAATGGCATGTATTTGTCACCTTTACATCCTGAGTAAAGAACCCAGTACCTGATCAAAAGACAGCACCAGTCAATGGGAGCACAGAAAAGGGACCCACTAGTTGCACAATTCCTAATCACTTAACAGCCACGTGTTCTAGTGAGAGGGCAGATGTCCTACAGTCAATCTTCATGTGAGATGTAATGAAAAGTCTAGAACTCGTCAACACAGCTCCCAACATGATTCTCACCACACACCACCTGGATCCCTGTTGAAATAGCCCGACTAAAAGTCTGCTCATCGGGAAGATATTTTTTGACACAGCAGGGATGTACCAGTGTTATAGATCCAGTGTGATTTATTTGCCATGCTATTTTCTCGCACAGGAAAGGGTTAAATGGCCATGGGCTAATGTGCAGATACCAAGAGATTTAAGAGCAAATGCCGAAGCAGATTCATGAAGATTTCAGGTCAGCAGTCCTGGAGCATACATGGGACCAACATGGTCAGTCATTTGGGCAGAATATAAATGATAGTCTACTGAACTGAAGGTACATATTTGTAAACTTTCTCCTTGGGAAAGTGTTAGAAATACACTTGAAGATGCTATTCTACCAGTCTATATCAAGGGAATAGAAAAAGCAAATAAAGGTAATTGGGCTGTTATTTTACTGTTTATAAACAGATACATTACCATGCTAAATGGGGATTTGGCTGATTTCAACAGACAACTAAACTGCAGCTGAATGGAAGTACAAATTAATTTGAAATAACCAAATTTGCATTTTCTGAATAACTAAGTATTCACTCAGCTGCTGTTGGATGGCTGTTCTGTGTATAGTGAATAGACCACCCCAACCCCAGTGATTTTATCAATTTAAATTATTTTTACTCCACTAGATATTTACTTCTTATTACAACAATTCCTTAATTGTATACTGTACATAGAATACCAGTTCTTTAGAAATCTAGCTCTTCTTCATCTTATATATCCTCTATTAAAATCTGAAACAAACATTTATTATACTTTTTATGAATCAACTCCTTAGGCTGCAACTCTGTATTTATACCTGCCATTGAGGTAGAGTCAGGGACATTTTAGCCGCGAGGCAAACAAGGCATTTGCCTTGGGCGGCATTTTCCAGGGGGGCGGCAAAAAAAGCCACCCCCAAATGCCCAGGGCAAATGTCTTGTTAGCCTTGCGGCTAACTGACATGCTGGGCGGGCTGATGGGCTGGCTGCTGGGCGGGCGGTGCTGGCGAGGGAGCACTTTCCCCTAAGCTGTCTGCTCAGCTCCCTCGCACGTGCCAGCAGAGTGAGGCTGGGAGCCGGAATATGATGCCTAGGGCAGCACAAAACCAGGATACACCACTGGGTAGAGTCCAAGTTTTCCTGTGGATTCTGCTTGCTACACTTTGATGTCCGTACGTAACCTTCTGACTGTTCTCAGTTTCACATTTTTTTCAGTTTCCTGGCTGTGATTTAAGAGGCTTATTTTTTTTTATACCAATCTGGCCCTCTTGACATTGGTGACCACTGTATATTAAGTACAATTTATTTAGAACAATCCCAATGGTTGCACTATCCTGGTAACAATCATTTGGGGTGAATATTTTGTTTCTGTCGAGGAACAAACAAGTATCTCTGAATTATAAACCTGACTTGAGGACATCATCCCTCTCTCCATGGGTAATGACCCTGTATATTATCACATGGATAGAAGCTTCAGTATAATTATAGAGAGCTCCAATTTAGCATGATATAAGCACTCGAAGCTGTTTCAATAAAGGCAATCATGAACTGCTCTCAAAGAGTCATTAATTCACTTGAGAGCTCATAAAATGAAACCAAACAACGCAAAGGTGATTTGCAGGTTAGCAACAGTCAATCCAAATTAGCATCAAGCTCTGCTTAGAATGAGAAAACAAATCAAATACAGATGCGGTAGTATAGATTCCCCAATGTATTGCAAGTCTGTTCACTAAACACTGCTTTTAAAAAACACACAATGGTAAGAGTAGGCTTTCAGGTGGATTTAAGGTTGGGTATCAGTATAGGGTTAAGGAAGACTTAGGGTTATAGGGCTTAAAGTTATAAGTTCAATTAACTTGTTTATACCAGATTAATTGGAACTACCGAAATAAGGGAGTTTGGCTGCTCTTTGTAAATATTCAAATTCAAACAGAATTTGCCTTTTATGCACAGCTAAATACATTAAAACAGCCGAATTTTGACAACAGAATAATTAATTTAGCTGCTGTTCAATTGCCAAAGTTGTTTCAAACTTACCTGAATTGTAAAGATTAAACTTACCTCTTCTATAAACATGATGAATTTACATAAAACATTTAAAAGGATGGGACGATACTCTAAATCTTGTGTTTATAGCCGACAATACACACAAGGAAAGAAGTAGATTTTATCTATAAAGAGAGACAAGTGAAAGATAAATTTATTAGTATGCGGTATGACCAGGGACTTGGAAGTCAGTGTTAAGATACTACAGCTGGAAGGTTGGTGAGGCCGGAATGTTATGTCAAGGAATGAGAACCTGGAGATTGTGAAGACAAGAGTCAGTCATTCCAAGAAATGAGACCTGAGAGGTTAAAATACCGGAAATAAGTGATGAGACATATAAATTCTGAAATGATCTATTTAGTAACTCATGGTACTTAGTACCATGAGTTAAAGTAAAAAAAACTCTGCTAAAAAAAGTCCTATTTGTGATGAAACCACAAATAAGACTTTTTCAGCAGAATTTTTCAAGGCGAGAAAATTTAGCTTGGCTGAACTATTTTTTTACAAAAATAGAAACATTTTTGGAATGCCCAAATTTAGGCAGTAGCTCAGCAGAATTTCAAACCAAATCACACGAGCCAAAAGGGTGCAAAAATAATCCACTCTATGTATTGTAATATATACATATATGGAAAAATGATAGATCTATATTTTGCAGTACACAGACAGGAGCATTTTCCTGCCATTTGGTTCACAGATCAATTGAGAAGAAGTAACCAATATTGGGAAAAAAAGGAGGAGCAGTAAAAAGATATATATATTGAAATATATAGATTTCAACATATTACCCACAAAAATATAAACTTGTACGTGCACCCTGTTTGGTCCCTCTTTACACATATTGAGTGATTTATTTGAGTGTTCTATGTTTAGCAGTGTCAGTCCCATGCATTATAGAGATACATTGTAGTTCAAAGCCAGGTCAGATTATGTAAGAGCAGAGAGAACTGGTAGGTAGTTTTTGTCGTGATGTTTTTCCACAGACTTAGAGCAGCTTTGGGGACCTGTTTGGAGAGCTACTTTGGAGAGCTACTGGGTGTATTAAGTAGTAATTTAAGCAACTGCAAGCAATCCAATTTGTCTTTTTGAGAGGAATAAGCTTCTTGCACTTATATGTTTTGAGCTGGCAACATGATAGCAATAAATTACTACCATTTAGATTTCTGATTTACAAATGTAGGGGCCACCAAGGGTGTTGCTGCTAGGTGGGCTGTCAGGGGCTGGAGACCTGATTGTGGTCCTGGAAAGTCCAGCCATAGGCTGAAGCCCTGGTTTTTTGGTTTCTTTTGCTGGTTTTCTTTGCTGCCTTGCCTATAAGTAGAAGAGTTGAAAGCAGTATTTATTAAATTTATTAATTGCAACCCACCGGGTAAATCTTAACACAGCATTGGTATTGTCACAACTTTTTTTCTGCTGGTAACACAATTAAAATCAGGTTTAACTGCAGTCATCTCAAGGTTAATGATAAACAAAAAGAAACAATCTTGTAAAGATCTGAATTGCCTGTTAGGTTAGGCCATGTTTACAGTGCCGATTATGGTAATTATAATAGGTGACATGTGTGCCATTACAAATAGTCATTAATATGTGTGTAATTCCTTTAAGTGTTTTTAAATCAGACATTTCGGGCATAATGTACATGTGTATTTGTTGTGTTATCAATTTGATTGTTAATTTGTTGTAACAGAGTTTATTTGTCCTTTAATTATTTTAATTGATTAACGAGGAATCATTAGCAAAAATACTTGACATTGGACACATATGTCATTAACTCAGGGGAGGTGAGTGGCTGCATAATGTTTGTTCTGCTCAGGTGCAAACACTTGTATTGACTTTTCAGTTACATTTCCATGTTGAATTTGCTAATTGTTATAAGGTTCATGATCGCCAATGTGGTGAGATTAACTCCAATCAAGTCTACTTACACATGTTATTATTTTGGTAACAAGTAGGACTATGAGCAATCTTAAAGAACCACTATAGGCACACAGGCCACTTCAGCTTAATGAAGTGGTCTGGGTGCCAAGTCCACCTAGGAATAACACTTTCTGCTGTAAACATAGCAGTTTCAGAGAAACTGCTATGTTTACCTATGGGTTAATCCAGCCTCAAGTGGCTGTCTCCTTCACAGCCGCTAGAGGCGCTTCCGCGCTTCTCACTGTGATTTTCACAGTGAGAAGATGCCAGCATCCATAGGAAATCATTAAGAATACTTTCCTATGAGACTGGCTGAATGCGCGCACTGCTCTTGCCGCGCATGCGCATTCAGCCAATGACGTGGAGAGGAGGAGGAGAGTCTCCAGCACCGAAGGAGCCCAGCGCTGGAGAAAGGTGAGTGTTTAACCCTTTCCTCTCCATCCAGCCCGGCGAGAGTGGGACTCTGAGGGTGGGGGCATCCTCAGAGCACTATAGTGCCAGGAAAACCAGTATGTTTTCCTGGCACTATAGTGGTCCTTTAAGCTTGGATATTGGTTTTCCATATACAAGATGGTGGTATTTTAACCAGAAGTTGATGTCATGAGGGGGTCACGTGGACACATATATAAGAAAGACTGAGTATTCTGCGAAAACACACTTTCCATTTTTTTTATTTTATTGATTTTTATTGTGTTCTTAAATCATTAAGGGTGGCTTGTGGTAAGATTTATTATTTATTAGATTTTATATATTCTTCTATGCTTACGCTTATTTTATCACTATGTGAATTTTACCCTTCAACACATTACACAAATTTGAAAAGTTTTTATTCTAATAAATAGACTTATGCATTGGTTTTCAGCTGAACTGCAATTCGTCTGAATTTAGGACAATTGGCGGTCGTCCAGATGCCGTAACTACAAAGTGCCATATGGAGGTATAGAACATGACTCATACAATGGACAAGCACACTCGTTTGACCTGTGATTCGTAGTTCAGTATGTGGCATTAAACAAATTAGATGATTGGTTAGGGGACAGCCACTAAATGTTGACTTTTTTCACAGATCATCAGAAGTGACCAATAGAGGTAAGTAAGGAGGAGCAGTAAAAAAACAAAAAAAACTATTTTATATAAATATCATTATTATGGTGTTAAAATGCATCTATTACTGAAGAACATACACATAATAAGCGTAGATTTTGTAGTACACTGATTGACCAATTTTCTTGCTATTTGGTTCATCTGAATCATTTTCCCAAATATGTTTAGGATATCCAGATGGACCAAACATTCACATTGACTATTGGGTGAATGGGTGAACTATTGGGCTACCAAAGCTGTTCTCCTTTACTCCTGGGGCTTAGATAATCTAAACTATATTATCATTTTGTTTTCACTTGTGTACAAGATCAGTTTGCATATTTGATAATGTGTAAGTTTTAGAAATATTAACCCCTTAAGGACTGAGCCAGTTGTACAAGTTGTGATCAAAACAAAACGTAAACAAAACCTTGAATTTTCGCTATATGTCTGTTCAACCATAATTCACCTCTTTCATATTATGTGCACCCACACTTATCATATATCATTATGTTCAGGAGAAAGAGAGCTTTCATGTTACATCAAATAGTTGTATATTAAACATAATTTAATATGAAGGTTAATGTAAAAAAAAAAATGAGAAATTAAGAAAATTGTTTTTTTAGTTCTGCATGAAATTCTAACTTTGAATGTCACAATACTGTTAGCTGTTACTGCAATAAAGTACACATATTTGTATTCAGCGATGTATCACGGGTAAAACAGCACTCCCAATGTACAGGTTTTATGGTGTTTTCAAAAGTTACAGGGTGAAATATAGCACATTACATTTTTCAGTCTATACACATTGAAATTTGCCAGACTGACAAAGAACACCCCAATATGTGTTCAGCAACATCTCTCGAGTACAACAGTGCCCCCAATGTACAGGTTTTTGCAAACTTACAGGGGTCAAATGTAGGGCTTTCTCCTTTTCCATGTTTGCACATTGAAATTTGCCAGATTGGTTTGCTGGGCTTATGTTGCCTTTGAGACCAAATGGTAGCCCAGGAATGAGAATTAACCCCATGATGGCATACAATTTGCAAAAGTAGTAAACCCAAGGTATTACAAATGGGATATGTCCAGTCTTTTCTAGTAGCCACTTAGTCACAAACACTGGCCAAAGTTAGCATTCATATTTGTGTGTGAAAAAGGCAAAAAACTAAATTGAAATACCCTCCCACACACGTCGTTACCACTTGCAGGTAGGACGTGTGTGGTCCACACCTCGTTTTCGCACCGTCAAAAAAGAGTACAGGTCAAAAAAGAGACCCATAAACCTAAAGAGCTAATGAAAGGTATCTTCAATTTGAGCCAAAGGGATCTAACTCCCCACCATATAGCAGTGCTAAATAAAGGACTAAAATTTGCCCCCAGTAAAAGTCTAAATCATTTCGACATGTACATTGATTTAAATCGTTTCAAACGGAATTTATGTTTTAAAAAATTCTTTCTTAAAGACCCAATAAGTAGAAATTATTTAAACCAAGTGGATCCCATTCAAGATACCACAAATTTTAAACATACATCCTTGAAAAATAAATCTTCATTCTACCCAAAACAAATGATTTCGGATGAGATAATCTCTTTTGAGACTATGGTTATGACAGAGGTCAATAAAATAACCCCAAAAAATAAATTTAAAAATAATCTAACAATGATGGAGAGAAAAGCCCTTAGAGATCTAGAGAAAGATCAGGATCTAGTTATAAAACCGGCAGACAAGGGAGGAGGAATTGTTTTAATGTCTAAGTCTTTTTATGATTCTGAAGCGGAAAGAATCTTGGGGGATTTAAATACCTATCAGCAATTAAATAAGAATCCAAGTGAAGAAATAAATAAAAAATTTTGTAGCATTTTTTGAAAAAGGTTTAAATATGAACATCTTAAATACCAAAGAATTTCAATTTTTAAACATAAAGTACCCAAAGATTCCAGTATTTTATTTTCTGCCAAAAGTACACAAAGACACAAAAAAGCCCCTGGGTAGACCGATTATAGCCGGTATAGATTCGATATCAAGTAGGCTATCACAATATATAGATATCCAACTCCAGCCAGTAGTGCTCAAAACTAAATCACATATTAAAGATACAATAACGGTGTTAAATTTTTTTGAAAATATAGTTTGGGACACGAATTGCACTTTAGTCACTTGCGACGTTTCTACACTTTACAGTAACATACCTCATTCTTATGGATGTAGAGCAATAGAACACTTTTTAACACAATCTAAAGATTTTTTACCATCACAAACGGAATATATTTTAGAGGGGATCAAACTTATATTAACTAATAATTTCTTTTGGTATAATAATAATTTTTTTCTACAAATTAATGGGACGGCCATGGGGACCAAGTTTGCCCCCCAGTTATGCCAATTTATTTAGGTAATTCTGGGAGGAGTCATTTGTTTATGGTGGTCATGACTGGGGGGAAAGCTTGGTCTTCTATGGCCGCTACATCGATGATATTTTATTCATATGGAAAGACGAAGAAAATGAACTAGTTCAATTTTTAGAATTTTTAAATAATAATACTTGGGGTATAAAATTAACGAGCACATGGAGCAAGAGAGAAGTCACTTTTTTAGATTTAGATATCTATATTGAAGAGGGAAAGATAAAAACGAAAAATCATTTTAAAACAGTAGACTGTAATAGTTTTATTGAGAATATTAGCTGCCATTATTCCCCCTGGTTGGAAAACGCCCCTAAGGGGCAGTTTCTCAGAATCCATAGGAATTGCAGCGACTTAACAAGTTATGAAATTCAATCACTGAAAATCAAAACAGATTTTATGGATAAAGGGTATGATTCGTCAACCTTGGAGGAATCAAGATTACAAATAAAACAAAAAGATAGAAAAGTTTATTAATCTACAAACCAAAAATTGATACAGAATCCCAAGTCCTTCCCTTTATCTGCAATTTCAACACTCAAAATAAACAAGTAAGGAAAATTATTAATAAATACTGGCCAGTCTTACTACAAGACCCTATTTTAAAATCTATTCTCCCTGACAAACCTAAAATTATCTAAAGAGGTGTGAAAAATCTCAAAAACACCTTTGTACGCAGTTCTTTAAGAGAAAAGAAAGACCTCCCAACCATATTCAAAAATGAGAAAGGTTTTTATGGTTGTGGCTCATGCCAATCTTGTAAAAAATCTAGATGTAAAAGAAGGGTAATTAAAGATATACCTCTAAATGGGAACATAAAATTGCTGATTAAGCAGTTTATGACATGCTTTACAAAAAAATTGATTTATCTCTTAACCTGCCCTTGTGGGTTAAAATATGTGGGTCGTACAACGAGACCCCTACATGTGAGGGTCAGGGAACATATTTATAAAATCCAAAAGGGTTTTGAACAACACAGTGTCTCCAGTCATTTTAACCCCTTAAGGACACATGACATGTGTGACATGTCATGATTCCCTTTTATGTTTGGTCCTTAAGGGGTTAAAGAATTTCATAATAAAAACCCCGAAGGTTTAATGTTTATGGGTCTAGAAAGAATGGAACGAAATTGGAGAGGGGGAAATTTCATTAGAGAATTAGGAAAATCAGAGATGAAGTGGATTTATAAATTAAATACGTTAATTCCTAATGGACTGAACTCTGATTTCGAACTCTGTCACTTTTTATAATTTCATTTAGCAACACAAGGACCATTATAAAACGAATTTCCACAGAGTTTTTTTGCTATTTCTTTATGCAATATCGTAAAAAAAGAAAGTTAATAGAAGAAGTATATTTGAAGTTGAAACTAGAAATTAGTTCTAAGAGAAAAAGAAAACTTTGTATACAATAATATAATTCTACTATGAACCATAGGGAATAAAAACACAATGTTACATTTTATAAGATTTCTTTGTATCAAAGTGAGGGTTGATTTAGAAAGAATTGTTGCTCGATTTCAACTAATACAGGAATGCTACTAATTCCCTTTTCCTTATGTACCTATCTATTTAGAATCACATTTGAATAATAAAAAAAATCAGATAAACATAAAAATGGTATTTTAACTAAATTTTGTTTGGAATAATGTTAAGATAAACCTGCCAAATTTGAGCAAATTGTAAGATTGTTTGGAATTGATATTATCCTTTTTTCTCTTTCTGTGTCTTTTTCCCTCAATATGTTAAATCATGAACTACGAAACTCTGCGAGCTAACTGGCCGACCTTCACGTGACAAATAAATATAATCGGAATGTGTTTGTGCAGTTAAAATATGTTTTGTTTAATTTTATTGTAAAGACTGACGTTTGAATTTTGTGGTTATAAAATAGCCCGATGCTGATAACTTGAGGGAATGAACAGTTAAATAGTCTGGAGGCATGGAAGTTAAAACGAGGCGAGGACAGCATCAGATGACGGTGCGAAAACGAAGTGTGGATCACACACGTCCTACCTGCAAGTGGTAATGACGTGTGTGGGAGGCACACACCTGTACCACATGGAATCATTAAGGAGGATATTTAAACAGAGATGGGGAACCTACTGACAGTCAGCATATTGATCCGGTTGAGGAAGCCACGCTTGTGTGGTGAAACGCGTTCCGGCTTTTTATTTGGACATTGATCCGATTTCATTTGTATTTTACATATTGTGTTAATAAATTCATTTATTCTTTTTTATTCGGTTCTCCATCTATCCATTCACATCTGGGAGTGCAGCCCCTTAATCTGCACATTGCTCAGGAATTGAGTCAATTTAGACTCTTGGTCTGTAAGTACCCACTTGGGATCAATATCTTTATTCTAACTTTTATAGACTATACTACGCTATCTCCGGTCCATTTATCTCCCTGTAGGACAAGACGTACATCCTAAACAGGGGTGGGTCACCTATACGGACCCGAGAGCGATTTCAACTAGAGCTGGGTCCACAGCTCTCTGTTTGTGAGTGAATAACACCATATATAGATACATGAATGTACAGTTAACAAGAAAAAGGAAACTCAAAAGGCTGGAAAGTGGGAGGGGAGGAAAAGACACTCCCGTATCCCACTGCCGAGCCTCCAGAGTATAGAGGTCACCTGGACTGGTAAAAGGGGGTAACCCTGGAAATTGTAGAAAAAAGGAAGAAAAAAAACCCAAAAAGGGATGTCTTATATAAAGACCGCCCAGAGGGTAAATACCCAGTCCAATCTCAACAGTAGTGTAGTTGCCAAAAAATAAAAAAGCCTTTATTGAAATCTATTAAAAAACCTGGGTAATCAGTGATGGACAGAATAATATAGGGAGAAATATGTATGGTAGGAACAAGGCTAATCAAGAGCCAACCCTCACAAGAAACGGAGAGGGGATAGAAGGCAATATGTACCCCCATACATAACTCAGGTAACAAAGCAGTAGGAAAGAACAGGGAAAGGGAGAAACACACACTCCCAACCAAACAGTAGTGCTATGCTAATACCCTATCTCCTATAAAACACCTTCGTGGGTGTTCTAATCTAAATGCTGTCATAACATCTGAAGCCCCAGGTTACAAACACATACTAGAAAAACATAAATGAAAAGGTGCTCAGAGCAAAGTGCTCAAGAGAGTATTAAAAACACAGAAGAACCCGACGTACGTTTCGGCGTGACCACACGCCGTCCTCAGGGGTATCAGCAGTGAGCAAAAAACTGTCCGGGTGGTAAATTTATACCTTAAGCTCATAAGCTTTATTGTAATCACCTGTGATTGTGTCTAAATTGCTCCGGTCCTCCTGCGAATGGGGCTGTGGGGGTGTGGTGTAACACACCATAGTGTCAGCCCACATTTCTATGTCAGAGGTAGCCAGAACAGAAATCAGGTGAAAGGGAATTAACCCTTTGAGTGCCCCGCCCGGAACAGATATAAATGGATACTTACTATATCTAAAAGGCAGTATCCATAGCTTAACAATTAACCCTTGGAATGTCCAAATTGTATCATATAGGTCAAGTGTGTGGATTGATTCTTATGGCTGTATTGTGTAGCTTTAGTACAATTAAAGAAACAACTTATAACCGTTGTGAACCAGTAAGGGATAGGTACAATGGCTATATGGGCAGTCATACACAGAAGCCGACAATTCTTTTATTGCCACTGTAAATAGTAACCCATTAGTTTATGCAACACAAAACAGACCCCTAAACTCTTAGACCTATAATGCAGGTAAAATTAATGGACATATGAACACCAAATATAATAGAAATAAATAAAGAATATATACATATATACAGGCATAACTTAAGATACCATTTATTATCAGAATTATTGCAGTACTTTAAATAAACGGGGAATATGAAAACCCTTCATTTAGCCCCAGGGGAGATAGCGTTTTGAGATGGTAAATCCAAAACGCCTCTCTTTGTCTTAGTTTTAGGTCCCAGTTTCCTTTCCTAGGAGGCTGTGGTACATGTTCAAGACCCATGAACCGGATGCCTGCCGAGGAGTGATTGTGATGTAGATGTAAATGCCTTGAGACAGGTGTTTCCAAACGTCTCTTGACAGAATTTACATGTTCACGTATCCTTAGCCTGAAGTGGCGAAAAGTCTTGCCTACATATTTTAGGCCACAGGAGCAAGACAGTAGGTAAACTACTCCTGTTAATAGATTTCAATAAAGGATTTTTTATTTTTTGGCAACTACACTACTGTTGAGATTGGACTGGGTATTTACCCTCTGGGCAGTCTTTATATAAGACATCCCTTTTTGGGTTTTTTTTCTTCCTTTTTTTCTACAATTTCCAGGGTTACCCCCTTTTACCAGTCCAGGTGACCTCTATACTCTGGAGGCTCGGCAGTGGGATACGGGAGTGTCTTTTCCTCCCCTCCCACTTTCCAGCCTTTTGAGTTTCCTTTTTCTTGTTATTTAATTATATTGGTGTTACTCACCGTGTGGTCACCACCATTACTATTATCAGTTTTTATAACCTTTTTTCCAAACTACAATGGCAGGCTTTCTGTCTAAAAAACCCAGCGCAAGTACATGGTGTGCGGACGCTGATTCTGTGTTCAGTACTGAAAGTACACTAGATACACTGTCTCCCCCTAATATTCACACCAGCTTTAATAAGCTTACTAAACTCTTTAAACAACAAATTAAGATAAGCTGGGAAGTCTCCACTCTCGAGAAATACATCTCTAAAAATATCATCCCTAGAGGGCTAAGAGTTCAGACCTCTCCATCAAGACAAGTCGAGATGGAAGACTTCTATAAAGAATGGGATGAGGCAGCTACTAAATGCTCAAATACGTTCATGAGTATTATTTGTAAATATGAGTCTATTAAACTATCCAATGTCCAACTAGAACTGGATAAAGAGATTGAGGTGGTCCAGGGTTTTAAAGTAGAACCACAATTTGAATCACTAGAGATAAAACTCAAATCCAATCTGGACAAATTCTCTCACATTATAAAAGTGAGGAAACACCAGAAGTATATGAGAGATACAAAGGACTTTGAACAAGGTAGAATTTACCGTTCTTTTAAAAAGAGATCCAAAGTAGACTCTGACCAATTCAGTACATCTGAGTACGAATCAACCGATACTGAAACTGAAAAACCTCAAACCCCTACTCCTAGGAATCCAACTAAAAGTATTCTAAAAAAGGGGGTGGATTTTTTAGGATTAAGACAAGCGGATCTAACTCAGGGTCCGCACACCAGATACAGGGGCAGAAGTCAGAGACGACGCAGGGAATGATAGCATCCTCTCTGCGTATTATTAATCTCTCTGATACCATCCTTGGTCAGACCGAACTTAGCGTATTGGAGAAGGGTCTTTCATTCGTACCCATTCCAACATTCAGCAAGTTCAACTGGACTAAGGATGTAAACCTTTTTGTGAGAAAGCTTGCCTTGTATAAATACCATGCAGTACGTAAAGAAACTAAGGCCCAAAGCTTGGGTCTATCACCAAATGACTTGGAGTGCTTAGACACTCTGGTGGAATTACTTAACTCTGGAGATGGTACTATACAATCTGATATACCACATACTAATTTGAAACCCAAGAGTAAGTTTACCCCTCATTTTCAGGATTATAAAAATTTGGAGGTATTTTTGGAAATGGTTACTAGGGAAATAGATAAGACAAAAATGGATGATTTTGATCTATCCCCTAATGGCAACCTTAATACTCAGGAACTAATAGCCCTGAAAAAACTACAGAGCTATACAAATTTGATTTTCAAACCCTCTGATAAAGGGGGCAATGTGGTGATACTTGACAGAGACCACTACATTCGTATAGCTGAAAGACTTTTATCCGATAAAAATACTTACCGCATACTAGCAAAAGATCCTACAAAAGCGTTCCAAGCTGAGTTAAAAACTATGCTTACTAAGGCTGTGAATCATCAACTCATTAATCAGGATGAGTTTGAATTTATGTGCACCAAACAACCATGTCTATCTACTTTTTATTGTTTGCCTAAAGTGCACAAATCACTAACCGATCCGACCGGTAGGCCGATAGTTTCTGGTTGTGATAATCTAACTCAGAATGTAAGCATTTATGTGGATAAAATTCTGTCCCCAGTAGTACAGAAGCTACCATCTTTCCTTAGAGATACTAAACAAATGTTGCATTTATTGACCAACCTTACTTTACCTCCAAACGCTATCCTGTGTAGCCTTGACGTGGAGGCCCTTTACAGCTCAATTCCTCATAACCTAGGTATTAAACATACCCGTCAACTATTAAATCTTGAAACTGACCTACCTGAACATTATGTGAATTTTGTGATGGAATTACTTGAATTCATTTTGACTCGTAATATCTTTCTGTTCAATGGCAAAATCTTCCACCAGACCACTGGTACAGCTATGGGGACGTCTTGTGCGCCCTCATATGCCAATCTCCATCTAGGCTGGTGGGAAAGGTGTATTAGGGCAGATCCTAAGCTGAAATCATACACTAATCAGATCTTCTATTGGAAAAGATACATCGATGATGTGTTTTTGATTTGGCTTGATACATCAGAGAGATTCAAAGAATTTGTATGTCTGCTGAACAGCAACGATTTTAACTTACGATTCACTAGTGAAGTAGGGGGTCAAAACCTTTGCTTTCTAGATCTAGCACTACAGGTATCTAAAGAAGGCAAAATTGAAACAACCTTGTACAGAAAGAAGACAGCCTCAAATAACCTGCTATGCTGGTCTAGTCATCACCCCATATCACTCAAATCCGGTATCCCAATAGGCCAATATTTGAGACTTCGACGAAACTGCTCCACGATGGAGGAGTTCAAATTAAAAGCAAATGAGCTGCGTCACATGTTTAAGGCCAAAGGTTACCCAAATAGGGTTCTGAAAAGAGCCTATCTGAGGGCAATCCACACTGAACGGGAAACCCTAATTACAGATGGGGGTCGTAAGACTGAGGAAAATAAAATACGCTGCATAGGTACATATGATGCAGGATGGGACACTATGCTGAATGTCTTTCAAAAATTCTGGCCTATCCTCCAATCAGATAAGCATCTGAAGGAAATTCTGCCATCACTCCCTTCAATTACAGCACGGAGGGGCAAAAACTTGAGAGATATCCTAGCACCTAGTCACCTCTCAACTACGTCCCCGTCAGGTTATTTTCAAAAATACCTACCAATGGGTTCTTTCCAATGTGGTCACTGCAGTGCATGCCCGTTTATTACCAAGAGGGCCTCTGACAGCAAGGGCTTAATGAATTTCAAACCACGTTCCTTCTTTAATTGTAACACAACAGGAGTAGTTTACCTACTGTCTTGCTCCTGTGGCCTAAAATATGTAGGCAAGACTTTTCGCCACTTCAGGCTAAGGATACGTGAACATGTAAATTCTGTCAAGAGACGTTTGGAAACACCTGTCTCAAGGCATTTACATCTACATCACAATCACTCCTCGGCAGGCATCCGGTTCATGGGTCTTGAACATGTACCACAGCCTCCTAGGAAAGGAAACTGGGACCTAAAACTAAGACAAAGAGAGGCGTTTTGGATTTACCATCTCAAAACGCTATCTCCCCTGGGGCTAAATGAAGGGTTTTCATATTCCCCGTTTATTTAAAGTACTGCAATAATTCTGATAATAAATGGTATCTTAAGTTATGCCTGTATATATGTATATATTCTTTATTTATTTCTATTATATTTGGTGTTCATATGTCCATTAATTTTACCTGCATTATAGGTCTAAGAGTTTAGGGGTCTGTTTTGTGTTGCATAAACTAATGGGTTACTATTTACAGTGGCAATAAAAGAATTGTCGGCTTCTGTGTATGACTGCCCATATAGCCATTGTACTTATCCCTTACTGGTTCACAACGGTTATAAGTTGTTTCTTTAATTGTACTAAAGCTACACAATACAGCCATAAGAATCAATCCACACACTTGACCTATATGATACAATTTGGACATTCCAAGGGTTAATTGTTAAGCTATGGATACTGCCTTTTAGATATAGTAAGTATCCATTTATATCTGTTCCGGGTGGGGCACTCAAAGGGTTAATTCCCTTTCACCTGATTTCTGTTCTGGCTACCTCTGACATAGAAATGTGGGCTGACACTATGGTGTGTTACACCACACCCCCACAGCCCCATTCGCAGGAGGACCGGAGCAATTTAGACACAATCACAGGTGATTACAATAAAGCTTATGAGCTTAAGGTATAAATTTACCACCCGGACAGTTTTTTGCTCACTGCTGATACCCCTGAGGACGGCGTGTGGTCACGCCGAAACGTACGTCGGGTTCTTCTGTGTTTTTAATACTCTCTTGAGCACTTTGCTCTGAGCACCTTTTCATTTATGTTTTTCTAGTATGTGTGTACCTGGGGCTTCAGATGTTATGACAGCATTTAGATTAGAACACCCACGAAGGTGTTTTATAGGAGATAGGGTATTAGCATAGCACTACTGTTTGGTTGGGAGTGTGTGTTTCTCCCTTTCCCTGTTCTTTCCTACTGCTTTGTTACCTGAGTTATGTATGGGGGTACATATTGCCTTCTCCCTCTCCGCTTCTTGTGAGGGTTGGCTCTTGATTAGCCTTGTTCCTACCATACATATTTCTCCCTATATTATTCTGTCCATCACTGATTACCCAGGTTTTTTAATAGATTTCAATAAAGGATTTTTTATTTTTTGGCAACTACACTACTGTTGAGATTGGACTGGGTATTTACCCTCTGGGCAGTCTTTATATAAGACATCCCTTTTTGGGTTTTTTTTCTTCCTTTTTTTCATGAATGTACAGTTATATACTATCTGCACTATGTATGATTGTCTTTTGTAGATAAACCATTTATTGGACACCTGGACAAGGGAAAAAATATTTTTCGCCCAATTACCAAAAGGTGATAATATATTATTTATTATACAAGCGCTACATTCTTTAAGGAATTTTTTTTCCTTTCTATTGTTTGAATTTATTGGTGACATTGAAGGAGTCATGAGAATGTTTAGCAGCTAATTATCATTGAATATATATTTTTCTATTGGGAATAATAAGCGCTTAATTAGTCCTTAACTTTTTCTTTTCTTGCAAAAAAACTAAATTGAACGCTAATTTTTGTCAGGATTACTGTTTGATCCAGCACGTAGAACTGTACAGCACTGATGACAAATAAGTAACGTATTACCGGTCCTTAGAATGGCCGGATTTAACGTACAAAGAATAGTCAAAAATACTAGCCGAGGTCAGGGAACACAGAAAGGGACACAGCGATGAGGAAAGCCAGGAGTCAGGATACCAGAATATAGAGAAGTTAATAAACAAAGCCAAAGTAAAAAAACAGGTAGAAAACTATAAACAGGAACGCGCTCTCAGACAACCACAAGGGAAACCACGACAGGGCACTGAGCAGGCTTTGAACTGGGCCTAAATACCCCTCCTTTAGTTCTGATAGGCTGTAACCGGCCTTTGACCCCAAAGTCATGAACAGCATTGTTTCTAGCGAACTCGGCCCACGGGAGTAGTTCGGACCAATTGTCTTGTGTGCTATTAATAAAACAACGCAAATAAACTTCTAATGACTGGTTAGCCCTCTCAGCTGTACCATTGGTCTGTGGATGGTAGGAGGAGGAGAAGGAGAGATCAATCCCCAATTGTTTACTGAACGCCCTCCAGATTATGATCAACAGGGGGTCCTTGGAACCCTCCAAAAGATGTCACCACTCCTTGAGGGCAAGAATAATGGCCAACAGTTCTCTATTGCCAATATCATAGTTGCGCTCAGCAGGAGACATCTTTCTGGAGAAGTAGCCACAAGGATGCAATGGTGTTCCCTGGCTTTCTCTCTGAGAGAGAACAGCCCCTACCCCTGTCTCGGACGCATCAACCTCCAATATAAAAGGTTAACTGGTGTCAGGATGTTTTAGTATGTCTGCAGAGGCAAATCTTTGTTTAAGAGTCTCAAAAGCATTCACAGCCTCTTTGGACCATACCGTGCTACTAACCCCTTTGCGAGTCATATTTGTGATTGGGGCTATTACAGAAGAAAATCCCTTGATGAATCTTCTGTAATAGTTGGCAAAACCAATAAACCTTTGAATGGCTTTTAAACCAGAGGGTAATGGCCAGTGTAGTACAGCCTCTAGTTTTTTAGGATCCATTTGAAATCCCGATGCAGAGATGTTGTAACCCAAAAAGTGGACTTCAGGCTGGTCAAATATGCACTTTTCTAATTTACAATAAAGTTTATTTTTCAACAACGTCTGCAGAACCTGTTTCACATGGGAGTGGTGAGTTTGAAGATCAGGGCAATACACCAAAATATCGTCCAAATAAACCAAGACAAATGAGTAAATGAATTCCCTGAGTACATAATTTATAAAGTCTTGGAATACGGCCGGGGCGTTGCATAACCCAATTGGCATTACCAGATATTCATAGTGTCCACTACGGGTATTAACCCCTTAAGGACACATGACATGTGTGACATGTCATGATTCCCTTTTATTCGAGAAGTTTGGTCCTTAAGGGGTTAAATGCCGTCTTCCACTCATGATTCTCTTTAATTCTAACCAAATTGTAAGCGCTCCTAAGGTCAAGCTTAGTAAATACTTTAGCTCCCTGAAGTCTATCGAACAATTCGGAAATGAGTGGAATAGGGTATGCATTTTTTACAGTGATTTTATTAAGTGCCCTGTAGTCTATGCAAGGGCGTAACTCACCACCCTTTTTCTCAACAAAAAAGAATCCTGCACCAGCTGGTGAGGATGACTTTCTTATGTGCCCTTTGCTCAAGGATTCTTTGATGTATTCCTCCATTATTTTACTCTCCTGGGGAGATAAGGCATAAACTGCCCCCTTAGGTGGCATAGCGCCTGGAAACAGGTTAATGGCACAGTCATATGCTCTGTGGGGAGGCAATACATCAGATTGAGCCTTGTTAAACACCTCCTGAAGTTCTCGGTATTGTATGGGAACTCCAGGAGTTTGGGGAGTGGTAGTGGGAAGGTCAATAGTATCCAATCTCTTTAGTACTGGTTTTATACATCTCTCCATACACTCTTTACCCCATTCTAATATCTCCCCATTAGCCCAGTCAATATAGGGATTGTGCTTACTCAGCCACGGAAACCCTAATATGATAGGACATGATGGAGAAGTAATAACCTGAAATGTCATCTCCTCCCTATGGGAAGCCCCAATGGAGATCGTAATATGGACAGTTTCGTGGGTTATAAGCGGTTGTGTGAGTGGTCTACCATCAATAGCCTCTACAGCTAGCGGCGTAGGTCTCTCCCTGACCGGTATCTCATTACCCCTAATAAACTGGACATCAATAAAATTTCCAGCAGCACCTGAGTCCATTAGGGCACTGCAAGAAAACTTCTTGTTATCAGGGGAAATAGATACCTCAAGGAGGAATCTACTCTTGTTTTTGTTAGAGGACAACTCCATCACACCTAAGATCTGTCCCCTTAAGGTTCTTAGGTGCGGAAGTTTTCCGGACGCACTGGACAATTAGTTATCATATGTCCCTTTCTACCGCAATATAGGCATAACCCCTTCTCTTATACTGTTTTTCGGCCTCTGACAGTCTAGTGTCCCCCAACTGCATAGGTTCGGGTTCGGACTGTACAGGGAGGTTAGACAAAGCAGGTTTAGAGAATTGAGGTGCTAGGGACATAGCCGTACGTCTGGTCTTGCTTCTGGTGACTTCTCTGAGTCTTAACCTATTATCAATATGCATGACAAACGTAATAAATACGTTAAGACTCTTAGGTAATTCTTTAGCGGCTATCTCATCTAGTATAGTCTCTGAGAGACCCTTTTTGAATGCTGAGATTAACCCATTGTTAGTCCAGTCTACCTCGGAAGCTAAGGTACGGAATTCAATAGCATAATCCGAGATAGACCGGTTACCTGGTCTGATGTGCATTAGGGCAGTGGAGGCGTCATCCTCTCTACCCAATGGCTCAAACGTGAGCTTGAATTCGGCAAGGAATTCCTGGTAATTATGAGCTATGCTCCGATTACTCTCCCACAACGGATTAGCCCAGGCAAGGGCCTTGCCTTTTAATTGATTCATTAGATAACCAATTCTTGCTCTGTCCGTGGGGAATGACCCTGGTGAGGCCTCAAAATGGTACTCCACCTGATTAAGAAAACCCCTGCATTCCTGGATATTGCCATCAAACTGTAGGGATGGTGATAAGGAGATGCAAGGAGTCCTATTAACAGTGGGTGGAGGTACACAGGCAGGGCCGGACTGGGGATACAAAGCAGCCCAGGAAAAAATATGTGCCAGCCCCATAAGTCACTGCGCCATATATTGTCGCGTGTAATATGTAAGGCTATGTCTTGCCAGGACAGATGATTGAGTAATATATTGCTTTTTCTAATATAAAATATTGGTCCTTTCAGGGTAAAACGTTTAATTATACAGTTAGCATACGCACATGCAGACACAGGCAATTTCACTGACATTTCAGTGACACACACAAGCTCATTGATACACAGCCTCATAGACAAACAATCTTACTGATATACATCAGCTCATTGACATAAAAACACAAGCTCACTCACTAGCAGGCACACGCATGCAAGCAAGCTCACTCACTAGCAGACGCACACACACAGCTTAATGTGGTGGTACTGGTGTCCATAGCATGTCCCTACAGGCTTTTCAACGTAAACACTGACTTTTCAGACAAAAGGCAGTGTTTACATTGCTTCAAAGTGACACTGCTAGTGACAGTCACTCAGGCGGTCACTAGAGGTGCTTCCTGTGTTAGTGCCCTCCCGCGCTGCTGAATGAGACTGGCGCCGGAATATGACGTCATATTCCGGCGCCGGTCTCATTCAGCTGCGTGCTGGGGAGCAGAGCCAGCGCAGCTCCCTCAGCGGCCGCCAGGACAAGTCCGCCAGCGGCCGCCAGGACAAGTCCGCCAGCGGCCGCCAAAAGACCTCCCCAGCGGCCAGGGGAGGGCTGGCAGCCTTAGGCCTGGGGGGCAAAGCCAGTCAAGTAGACTGGTGCACCTGCCCAGGATCAGAGCCGGTGCAAGGATTTTTGCCGCCCTAGACAAAATAAAAATTTGCTGCCCCCACATGTCACATCACAATGCCCCACCCATATGACCTGCCATATGAACTAACGCCAGTGCTGCACACAGTGTGTGTTTACATTAAAAAACCTGCAGGGACCAGCTATAGACACCAGAACCACTTCATTAAGCTATAGTGTCCCTTTAATGTGAGGTAAATTATAGATTAGTGTCACTAATAATATACTAGATTGCCTACTTACAAGCAGATGAGGATGATGTTGGGCTGCAGTTTGGCTCCACTGGTCTGGTGTAGAACAGGATCTCTGGAGGCTGTTTGCAACTGTGGTCACAAAATTCAATGTTCTGGGAGAATTGGAAGCAGCTCAATTTTTTTGGGGCCCCTTACACAGCTCAAGGTCTGGGCCCCAGGGCCTGGCGGTGAGTATGCCCATAAGGCCCACTCATAAGTTCC
>OW240922.1:61119105-61232075 GCA_933207985.1 Pelobates cultripes
GTACACAGGGTAGAGGTGCTATAGGAGGAGACGCTGCAGGCTGCAGATGCTCCGTTCTAGCGAGAAGCGTACTTAAAGCCTGAGTGAATTGATCCATGCGGTGATCATTCTCCTCTAATTTCCTCTCGCAAGCAGCTATGTGCTGACACAGTTCTACAGGATCTATGGCCATGTCGTAATGTCAGGATTACTGTTTGATCCAGCACGTAGAACTGTACAGCACGGATGACAAATAAGTAACGTATTACCGGTCCTTAGAATGGCCGGATTTAACGTACAAAGAATAGTCAAAAATACTAGCCGAGGTCAGGGAACACAGAAAGGGACACAGCGATGAGGAAAGCCAGGAGTCAGGATACCAGAATATAGAGAAGTCAATAAACAAAGCCAAAGTCAAAAACCAGGTAGAAAACTATAAACAGGAACGCGCTCTCAGACAACCACAAGGGAAACCACGACAGGGCACTGAGCAGGCTGAGAACTGGGCCTAAATACCCCTCCTTTAGTTCTGATAGGCTGTAACCGGCCTTTGACCCCAAAGTCAGTTACCAGGTTTCATTTGCATAATTGCTGCTCAGCATTAACCCTTCTGTGGATTAGGTTGCTGCTCGGCACAACTTTTCCTGTGTGGACAGTAAATGTCATTAATCACTTTTCTCTAAGCGGATGAATACATGACACCAGGTTTCATTTGCACAATTACTGCTCAGCATTAACCCTTCTGTGGATTAGGTTGCTGCTCGGCACAACTTTTCCTGTGTGGACAGTAAATGTCATTAACCACATTTCTATAAGCGGATGAATATGTGACAATTTTGGCCAGTGTTTGTGGCTAAGTGGCTACTAAAAAAGGTTGGATATACCCCATTTTGAATACCGTGGGTTGTCTACTTTTACAAATGGTATGCCATGATGGGGTTAATTTTCATTCCTGGGATACCGTATGGTCTCAAAGGCAACATAGGCCCAGCATACCAATCTGGCAAATTTCAATGTGCAAACATGGAAAAGGGGAAAGCCCTGCATTTGACCCCTGTCAGTTTGCAAAAACCCATAAAACCTGTACATTGGGGGCACTGTTGTACTCGGGAGATGTTGCTGAACACATTGGGGTGTTCTCTGTTAGTAACACATAACAGGAACTGAGATTCCATGCCTAAAGTACAATGTGAGAGAAAAATAACAAAAGAAAAATGAGTACCCACAAGTTTGAAAAAAGACTGGGGGTAGAATTGGTGCACGGAAAGTGTCAAAATACCACCATTTTGTCTAATTTTCAAAAGTATATGGTTTGATGGGGGTAAATTAAACTGATCAGCTTAAAAAATGTCCCATATAGGACATGGGTGCATGATGACCAGCTGTTAAAATTCCAAGTTGGAAAATTGGAATGCGCACCCTCCAAATAAGGTCTTTTAGCACCCAGAGAACTTAACATACCTATGCATGGTGGTATCACTGTACTCAGGAGATGCTGCTGAACACATATTGGGGTGTTCTTTGGTAGTAATACATAACATGAGCTGAGAATCCATGCCTATAGTACAATGTGTGTGAAAAATAACACAAACAAAATGACTACCCAAAAGGTTGACAAAGACTGGTGGTAGAATTCGTGCATGGAAAGTGTTAAAATACCACCATTTGAAATACCCTTGGGTGTCTACTTTTCAAAAATATTTGTTTTAATGTGGGTAAATTACATTGGACGGCTTCAAATATGTCCCAAATAGGACATTGGTGCTAGATTACCAGCTGAGAAAATTCTAAGTTGGAAAACTGGAATGCGCAACCTCCAAACAAGGTTTTTTAGCCCCCAGAGAACTATACACACCTATACATGGGTGGTATCACTGTACTCAGGAGATGTTACTGAACACATTTTGGGGTGTTCTTTGGCAGTTACCCTTAAAGTTCTCCGTACATGTATTCTTAAATTGCTATGTGTGTCAAACAAAAATCACCAATTATTTTTAATTTTTTTTTATTTGGCATAGCTTGGTGGTAAAATGGTTGCATGAAAAGAGTCAAAACACCCCAGGTTTAATACCTTAGGTTGTCTTCTTTTAAAAAATATATACATGTGGAGGGTTATTCAGGGATTCCTGACAGATATCAGTGTTACAATGTAACTTGCATTAATTTTGAAAAAAGATGGTTTGGAAATAGCAAAGTGCTACTTGTACCTATAACTTTCCAAAAAAAGCTAAGAACATATTAACATTGGGCGTTTCAAAACTTAGGACAAACGTAGAAACTATTTAGCACAGGTGTTTTTTGGCAGGTGTTTTTTGTAGTTGCGTAACAGATTTTGGGGGTCAAAGGTGTGTTTTTTTTAAAAAAATGTCATCATATTTTATAATATGTTTTATAGTAAATTATATGATATGATGAAAACAATGGAATCTTTAGAAAGACCACTTAATGTCGAGAAAAACGCCACATAATATGTGTGGGTACAGTAAATGAGTAAGAGGCAAATTACAGCTAAACACAAACACTGCAGAAATGTAAAAACAGCCCTTGTTTCATATGGAATTTTGCAACATATAAAGTATACACCTTTATGTTTCATCTCACTTTTGCGCAGTTTTAACCCATTGGTTTGCGTTTAAAAGTATATATATAATTTATATACAGTTCAGCTTCTTTTTCTTTGTTGGTTTTTTACTTATTTCTTCTCACTCAGGAGCAAATAAAACCATGTGTAACAGGAAATTGTGATGAAGCACTTTCCATGAAAAAAAAAAAATATTCCGTGGGAAAAAATATCTGTATACTTTCACTACAATAGAAATTTGTAAAATGTAAGCTTCAATACCTGTTTTTTAAGGGTAAAATAATATAAGTTCCTTTGAGTTTTCTGCTTTTGGGAGACTGGGAAAGTGGCTGAAATATAGAATCACGTGTGCTGTCTGCAAGGGGTTTAAAATGCTTCCATGTGCTATAGCTCGATACAAAACCATCTGGTTAAGAAAAAAAATAATTTTTCTTCTCATAAAAGAGAGATTGCCTGACAGGTGCTGATCCTGAATTGTACAATATACTATGTATCCAGGAACATCTAGCATCTATATCTGTTATTTTGTTTATATTGCTCATTCCGTGAACTAGGGTATAAAATCTATAACTATGGTAACAAAAATATCAGCATTCCATTTTTACAGGCAAACCACTACAGTAAACTAAAACAGCATATCACTTTTACAGTAACACAATAACTTTCAATATCATACTCATAAAAAGTGTAAAATAATATTTCTGTATGACTGCAACACATAATATTATTTTAAAAAATTGCAGATATACATGGCAATGCACATATATTGTGCAAGTTAGGAATTAAATGTAATTACTAAATAAACACACACACACACACACACACACTCATGGCAATCATGAGGAAGAGGCTTGTAGAATAGCAATATCCAAGTACCAGAGGGTCAGAAAGGTCCTGAAGTTTCAGCTTAATAGCAGGAACAAGATCCAAACCATCAACACATATTCTCTACCAGTCATCAGGTGCCCAGCTGGAGTATTAACCTAGCCAAGAAAAGAGCTGGTCACCATGGATGTAAATACCCAGACACTACGCACAATGGATGGAGAATTCCACCCAAAATTCATCACCCAGAGACTGTACACCAAAAAAGAAAAAATATGATAGGAAAGAGACAACACATAATATATTATTACATAATTATATATAAAATTAATACTAAATGTATTAATAAAAGAAAATAAATACTTGGATCAATTTTCATATATATATATAATTTCATTCTAAGTGTATTTTAAGATATAAATATATATAGGAACCACACTCAATTTCAAACACGATTCACCATAGGCGTGTGCAAGGGGTGTGCCGGGTGTGCCAGGGCACACCCTAATCCCCGCAGCACGCCTCTGGAGTGAGACCGGCAGGGATCTCCCCTGTCTAAGTGTATTTTAAGATATAAATATATATATATAGGAACCACACTCAATTTCAAACACGATTCACCCAAGGGGTGTGCCGGGTGTGCCAGGGCACACCCTAATCCCCGCAGCACGCCTCTGGAGTGAGACCTTAGGATCTCCCCTGTCGGCTCATGCAGTTATGGAGGCAGGAGAGGACCCGGGGAGCTCTTGCAGGAGCTCCGCCGGGTTTCTCTTGCGAGGTCGAAGCGTTGCCATGGCAACGCTCAGATCTCGCAAGAGTGAACTTTAGCCCCGCAGGCTCGAGTTCACTCTCCACTGGACCACCAGGGATGGATAGCCGAAGCAGCAGGATCCCCCCTCCCAGGCATAAGGTAAGAAGGGAGGGGGGATATTTACTAACTGGCCCCCACACAATACACACAATCACCCAAACATACAGCACCCACATACAGCACCCACACACACACACACTAACAGCACCCTCTCACACACATCACCCTTACACACACACACTAACAGCACCCTCACACACACACACACACACATCACACTTACACACACAGCACCCTTACACACGCAGCACACTTACACATGCAGCACCCTCACACACAGCACCCTCACACACACAGCACCCTCACACACACAGCACCCTTACACACACAGCACCCTTAAACATACACACACACACAGCACACACTAACAGCACCCTCACACACACACACACACACACTAACAGCACCCTTACACACACAGCACCCTTACATATACACACACACTAACATCACCCACACACATACAGCATCCTTACACACACATACGGCACCCTTACACAAACAGCGCCCTTACACACTGTAGCGTTACTTACCTTAACCGGGGGCCGGTCGCGGTCCTCTCTTCAAGCCGCGCGCGGTCCTGCGGCTGCACGAGCCGCGCGCGGCTCATCCGACTGCTCCAGATGGAAGGCGGGCAGTGACCGCGTGAAGCGGTCACGTGTCCCGCCTGAAACTAAGAGCGCGCCGCGAGTCTCGGGCGCGCTCTTAAAGAGACAGTGGGAGCCTAATTGCCAAAAGGCTCCCATTGGCTCCTGTCATACCACACTCCCTATACAATTACCTATAGGGGGTGTGGAAGTGACAGGAGCCAATCACTTTGGTTTAAAAGCTATTTAAACTTACCTTTTTCCCTTAGCTCGTTGCCCTATCGTGGTTTCTGTTTCAGTTCCCTTTAGCGCTTGTGGTGTTCAGTTGTGTTTTCTCGTATTGACTTTGGCTTCGTATTCTGACTTCGTTTTCGCTTTATCCTTATCTGTACTGTTTGCCGGCTTGCTGTTTTCCGTGTACCAGACCCCGGCTTGTCCTAGTTTACGCTGTCTCTCTGTGCCCTTGACCTCGGTTTGTTCCTGGCTCTGTCTCCTCTCATATACGTCGAGTCCGGCCATTCTAAGGTCCGGTAGACGTATCTCTCCTCTGTATTTGCCTCTGTTTAGCTGGATCCTGCGTGTAGGGGTATATTCTCGTTACATTACGATAGGGCCATGGACCCCGCAGATTTAGCTCAACAGATGGCGTCCCATGAGGCAAGATTTGTAGAGCAGGATCACCGTATGGATCAGATAGCTCAGGCTCTCCAGATGCTCCTAGCTAGAACCGTTCCAGCAACCACACCTAACCCTCCTACGCCCCTTCTCCCTGAAGTATCTACTTTGCCTAATACTTCGGCCCATTTAACACCTCCTCCTAGGTATGGAGGGGACTCTAAGACTTGCAGAGGGTTTATTAATCAAATTGAATTCCACTTCGAAATGTATCCACGTTCATTTCCCACAGAGAGGTCTAAGGTTGGGTTCTTTATGCACCAACTTACCGATAAGGCACTTGAGTGGGCAAATCCTATTTGGGAAGCTAATGGACCTATGGTACATGATTTCAACAGTTTTCTTACGGCTTTTCGTAGAACTTTTGACACAATGAAAAGGTCAAAGAATGCCGCGAGAGCATTAATGAGAATTAAACAGGGTTCTAGGTCTGTGGCTGATTATGCTATTCAGTTTCGCACTCTTGCTTCGCAGGTAGATTGGACCAACAATGGGTTAACTACTGCCTTTATGGAAGGTTTGTCAGATACGATATTGGATGAGGTAGCAGCTAAGGAGCTTCCTATTGCCTTAGAGGACCTTATCGATTACCTCATTGATATAGATAATAGAATTCGTGACAGGCTCTATACCAAGAACAGGAATAGACGTTTTGTTACACCCATTAACCCCAGAGTTAATATACCAAAGAGTGTTAAAGTGTCTGAGGAGGAACCTATGCAATTAGGGGTTGCCAAACTCTCTGATACTGAGAAATTACATAGGAGAAGGGAGGGACTCTGCCTATACTGTGGTAGGAGAGACCATATGGTAAAGGAATGTCCTTTACTCCCGGAAAACTCTCGCACCTAAGACCTTATAGGGGACTGGCCTTGGGTGTGATATCTAAGTCTCCTAAATTGCCTCCTAACCGCTTGCTTCTCCCGGTTTCTTTATATATGGGAGAGATTTGTATAGTTGACAACATATATGCTCTGGTTGACTCTGGGGCAGCTGAAAATTTTATAGACTCTGGCTTTATAAAGAGAAACAACATTCCCATCAGAGAGAAGGAGATACCCTTGGCCGTTGAGGCCATAGATGGTAGACCATTAAGTTCTCCAGTTGTTACTCATGAGACTGTACCATTACACATGTACACAGGGGTTTTACACTATGAAACCATTCGATTCCAGGTCATCACCTCTCCCTCTTCACAGTTAGTATTAGGGTATCCATGGTTACGTGCTCACAATCCCATTTTTGACTGGGAGACAGGGCAAATAAAATCATGGAGTGAGGCCTGCCACGAGTCTTGTACGTTGGAAGTCACACCTTTGAATTCTATTGAGGTACCTACCAGTCCTCCTTTGTCTACGGTTATACCCCCTCAGTATTTATCTCTAAAGACTGTTTTCGATAAAAGGGAGGCTGAGAAATTACCGCCTCACAGACCCTATGATTGCGCTATTGACTTGTTGCCTGGCACTATACCTCCAAAGGGCAGGGTGTACCCCTTATCGGTTCAAGAAAACCGTGTCATGGAGGAGTATATTAAGGAATCACTAGAAAAGGGGTTTATTAGGAGATCCTCTTCTCCAGCTGGAGCAGGGTTCTTCTTTGTATCGAAGAAAGAAGGTGATTTAAGACCGTGTATAGATTATAGAGGTCTAAACAAAATCACTATCAAAAATGCATACCCTATACCTTTAATTACAGAATTATTTGACAGGCTGAAACATGCCACTGTGTTCACTAAATTAGACCTTAGGAGTGCATACAATTTGATACGTATAAAGGAAAATCACGAATGGAAGACTGCATTCAACACTAGATCCGGTCATTACGAATATACTGTTATGCCATTTGGGCTTTGCAATGCCCCAGCAGTATTCCAAGAATTTATTAATGATGTCTTAAGAGATTTTATTCACACATTTGTTATCGTATACTTGGACGACATTTTAATATATTCTACAGATATACACACTCATCACAGACATGTTACGACAGTTTTGAAGACCCTTCTTGCTAATGGTCTTTATTGCAAGCTAGAAAAATGTCTGTTTGACCAAACCGAAGTCCAGTTCTTGGGGTATTTGATTTCCGCTAAAGGTTTTCGTATGGATCCCCAGAAGCTAGCTGCTGTAATAGAATGGCCTCTACCGCAAGGTCTGAAAGCTATTCAGCGTTTTCTTGGGTTCTCCAATTATTATAGACGTTTTATCAAAGGTTTCTCGTCCATTGTAGCACCTATTACCCGTATGACTAAAAAGGATGGCAATACTCGTGTTTGGTCTACCGAGGCACTTCAGGCTTTTGAATTTCTTAAAACTACGTTCGCCTCTGCACCTATTTTACAGCATCCTGTCCCCTCACTGCCCTATATTCTTGAAGTTGATGCTTCGGATATTGGGGTAGGTGCTGTCTTATCCCAAAGAGAGTCGCCTGAAAAGCCATTGCATCCATGCGGCTTCTTTTCTAAACAAATGTCCAAAGCAGAGAAAAATTATGATGTGGGTAATCGCGAACTCCTTGCTATTATTTTAGCACTTAAAGAGTGGAGACATTTGTTAGAAGGAACTAAGGATCCTATCCTCATTTTTACGGATCACAAGAACCTATCCTACCTTAGCGAAGCCAAAAGATTGTCTTCCAGGCAGGCTAGGTGGTCACTATTTTTGTCCCGTTTCAATTTTATTATCACCTATAGGCCAGGTGATCGCAACACTAAAGCAGACGCTCTGTCCAGACAGTTCGAAACTACTGACAAACAGGAGATTGATGTTACTCCTGTCATTCCCCCAGACAGGATAATAGCTACTACTATTTTGTCTATTTCCTCGTCCCTCTTGCAGGCCATACAAGCGAAACAAAGCATGGCACCTAGCGAGAGGCCTAATGATAAACTGTTCGTTGATGTTCCTGAGAGACGGGATATTATGTCATTATATCATGATACTAAGACTGCTGGACATCCTGGTATTTCCAAAACGGTGTCAGCTGTTTCTCTGTATTTTTGGTGGGATTCCTTACGAAAGGATGTCACTGACTATATAAGTGCTTGTACTACTTGTGCCTGTATGAAATCCTCCCGTAGAGTTCCTTGTGGGCTGTTGCATCCGTTACCCGTTCCCGAGAGACCTTGGTCTAACCTGTCCATGGATTTTATTGTTGAATTACCCCCTTCAAATGGTAACACAGTAATCCTGATGATAGTGGATCGGTTTTCCAAAATGGCTCACTTCGTGTCTCTTCACAAGTTGCCCACATCCAAGGAACTGGCTCATATCTTCGCTAGAGAAGTATTTCGATTACATGGGATTCCCGTATCTATTGTATCCGATAGGGGTAGCCAATTTATTTCCAGGTTCTGGAGGGCCTTTTGTTCAGAAATGGGTATTTCTCTCTCATTTTCTTCCGCTTATCATCCCCAGTCTAATGGGGCTGCTGAACGTGCCAACCAGTCTCTGGAGCAATACCTCCGTTGTTTTGTGTCTCACCATCAGGACAATTGGTCTGACCTGCTTCCTTGGGCTGAATTTGCTCGGAATAACGCCACTCATGATTCTTCCGGCAAGACCCCTTTTTACGTTGTCTATGGCCAGCATCCCGTTGTTCTTCCGGCTGCATTCTCCTCACAGGGCATGCCAGTTCTGGATGAGCATTTGGCTGGTTTGCGTAATACTTGGGAGCAGGTTCAGCGTTCTTTGGTGGACTCTGCTACTCGCCAGAAGGCTCAGGCTGACAAGCATCGCAGAGCAGCTCCGTCCTATGTTGTGGGGGACAGGGTTTTGCTTTCCACGCGGAATATTCGTCTCCGGGTGCCTTCTATGAAATTGGCTCCCCGCTTCATTGGACCTTATCGTATTATACATAAGGTTAATCCTGTTTCTTATGCCTTAGGCCTGCCTAAGAATCTACGTATTCCTAATGTTTTTCACACCTCATTGTTGAAACCTTTCGTACGCAACCGCTATACCCGGCATACTCCTCCTCCCCCTCCTATCTCGGTGGAGGGTCATGAGGAGTTTGAAGTGTCTGCTGTTCTTGACTCTCGTTTCCTTAGGGGTCGACTTCAGTACTTGGTACATTGGAAGGGTTATGGGCCTGAGGAGCACAGTTGGATTTCGGCTGATGCTGTCCATGCTCCCCGTCTTGTGCGCTCTTTCCATTCTCGTTTTCCTGCCAGGCCTGGTCCTACCCGCCCGGGGGGCGTGTCCTCAGGGGGGGGTACTGTAGCGTTACTTACCTTAACCGGGGGCCGGTCGCGGTCCTCTCTTCAAGCCGCGCGCGGTCCTGCGGCTGCACGAGCCGCGCGCGGCTCATCCGACTGCTTCAGATGGAAGGCGGGCAGTGACCGCGTGAAGCGGTCACGTGTCCCGCCTGAAACTAAGAGCGCGCCGCGAGTCTCGGGCGCGCTCTTAAAGAGACAGTGGGAGCCTAATTGCCAAAAGGCTCCCATTGGCTCCTGTCATACCACACTCCCTATACAATTACCTATAGGGGGTGTGGAAGTGACAGGAGCCAATCACTTTGGTTTAAAAGCTATTTAACTTACCTTTTTCCCTTAGCTCGTTGCCCTATCGTGGTTTCTGTTTCAGTTCCCTTTAGCGCTTGTGGTGTTCAGTTGTGTTTTCTCGTATTGACTTTGGCTTCGTATTCTGACTTCGTTTTCGCTTTATCCTTATCTGTACTGTTTGCCGGCTTGCTGTTTTCCGTGTACCAGACCCCGGCTTGTCCTAGTTTACGCTGTCTCTCTGTGCCCTTGACCTCGGTTTGTTCCTGGCTCTGTCTCCTCTCATATACGTCGAGTCCGGCCATTCTAAGGTCCGGTAGACGTATCTCTCCTCTGTATTTGCCTCTGTTTAGCTGGATCCTGCGTGTAGGGGTATATTCTCGTTACACACACTCAGCGCCTTCACACACACAGCACCCTTACACACACAGCGCCCTTACACACCACACACAGCACCCTTACACACACACACAGGGCCTACACACACACACACAGCACCTACACACACACACACACCGCACCTACACACAGCACACACACACAGCAGTATATGTGTGTGTATGTGTATATATATATATATATATATATATATATATATATACACACACGCGGCATGTGTGTTTGGGCTTTAGGGTGCACACCCTTATACAATAGGCTGCGCACGCATATGCTAAGAGCCTTTCTTGCACCTGATCATAGTTGTGGCACTCTTCATCAGACATGCTTCTGTAGGCCTCGGCTATCCGATCTAACAGCTTGCTCATTAGGACGGTGACCCAATCCTCTTTCGGCAACTGTTGTAAACTACAAAGCCTTTCAAAGTCACATAGATATCCATCAATATCACCCTGCACATCATCAAAATTCTTTAACACATCATAAGGCAGATAGTTTCTTCCTCTCGTTTTCATCCCATTTCTACCACATTTGCCATGGTCTCCCAGATGGTTGCTTCAGAGGGATTCGGGTCATAGTAGTGCAGCCTCTGTTGCATCAGTCGATCAAACTCATCGACTACTCCATTCTCATCTGATTGGTCACCCTCCATAAGTAACTTGATTAACGCTGTTTTGGTCAGATTGCTGACTAAAATACTTCGAGCTTCCACCAGGTCATTCAAGGTAGCCCACTTCAAGCTAGTGTACATCCACGTCTGGGCCTCACAGGTTACCAACAAATGTAATGGCCTGCAGGTACTCTGGCTGAGTACGTCAGTTACTTCTCGGCTTCCTAGGATATTTGCGGACCATTCAATATTACCTTGCTGAGTCAAAGTATTCTGTGTCAATAGGGGCGCTCAGATGTCCATTGCAAACTAATCTAAGCAGCTTTCGAAGGTGAAATGTAGCAAGTGATTATAGCAGTGAATATAGCCTTTATCCCACACCATGAGTCGAGACTACATGTATGTAAGTAAGCGTTAAATAGAAATTATGTTATTGCAGCTGTGCAGAGGTAGGTATACCCACAGAGGGTCATTTGCTTACAGTAGGGTAATTAACAGTACACACAGCTCCTCTTCCCATAGCTTCTTGTTTTTCTTGCTGTAAATACCGCTCAGCCCCACCAAAACAAACAAATACTCAGGTCTATTTTGTCCATATAACCCAAACAACATGAAACAACAAATGCCTTTTCCCAGCCAAGCAAGAGGAACCTTTACCCTGCAACCATGGGTCCATGACAATCAACATATCAGTCTTTAAAAGACTTTCATCAGGATTTAAGATTTCTGTGGGAAAAGCAAGTTTTATGGCTAGACTGTTGTGTGCAAATCTGTGTTTAACATGTATTGACTATCCACTGACTTCAGGTGAAAGGGGGTTTCAATCACCTTTTTCCCCACCATAACTTTTCTTGGTTTGTGCTTCGCAAGTAACTTGCTGATGAGTTGCAATAACAAAGAAACCGCTAACCATGAGTGGTTCTCTGGCTTTGTATCTCTTCCTGAATTGTGTGTCAAAGCTGTTTTATACAGCAAACATGAACTCCAATGAAACCATGTTTAAAGTGGAATAACAAAGCAAAAAATTTGATCTTTGTAGAACTCATTTGCATATGTCTACCCAGAATCTCTTGTGGTAGTAACATCATTGCAAATATGAGATTTCTGTGGGAAAAGCAAATTTATGGCTTGACTGGTGTGTGCAGATCTGTGTTTAACAATGTATTGACTATCCAGTGACTTCAGGTAGAGTGAGTTTTCAATCACTTTTTTCCTTACCATAACTTTTCTGGTATATACTGTAACAGAGTGTTGGGGATGGTGGTCAGGGGTGTATATCTGGCACCCAGACTTTTGCACAGCCACTATCCTGACATGTGGGTAAGCACATGCAGCCCCAGGGAAAGTGAAGTTTAAATGTAGGTTTTTTTTCCTCACTTGTTATTTGGGTCCCTGGGGTGGAGTATTCGGAAGAGCAGGGTGGGCCGATTCTCCACCCACTGTCAGAGTGGTTGTGCATGAGTCCAGCCCAGGTTTTCCATAGAGTTCTGGCTCACTGCCTAACAAGGTCATTAGCCTCACCTGTAGGGGCTGTGAGCAGCTATATAACTGCAGTTAAAGCAGGGTAAAGTGAGGGAAGTGTATTGGAGGAGAAAGAAGGTGTTTTGTGGAGAAAGATTTGCTGTTCATTGTATCCTGTTACTTCACAACAACAGAAAATAAATAGGCCAGAGGTTTTCTTACCCTAGAGGGCTGTGCGGTTGCCAAAGGATCCTGGACAAACACACACAGGAAAGTAAGTTTGTCACTATATATATATATATATATATATATATATATACACATGAATTATATATTGTGGGAGCTACTTGACAACACAGGCAGAAATACCAGAAAATTGAATTTGCAAGCCCTATATTTGACTCTGTAACTTTTCAAAACCCCACACAGGAAGTACTGTTGTACTCTTGAGACTTTACTGAACACACACATGAGTGTTTTAAAACAGTAAAAGGTGTAATGACGATATCATTGCCATGATGGGGTAATTCTCATTCCTTGGCTGCCATATGGTCTCAAAGGCCACATAGGCTCAGCAAACCAATCTGGCAAACTGAAATGGGCTGGCCTTATATTTAACCCTGTGACTTTCCAAAACCCCATAAAACCTGTACATGGGAGTACTGTTGTACTTGTGAGACATCGCTAAACACAAATATGGGTGTTTTAGAGCAGTAAAACGTATAATGACAATGATATAATCAGTGAAGATGTTATTTTTGTGTGAAAAATGCAAACAAAATATGAACACTAACATTGGACAGGATTTGTGACTAAATGGCTACTGAAAATTACTGGAAATACTTTTCACAGTTGAAAAGCTATGCAGAATTTGGAAAATAGCACTTCTTAATTTCTCACACTTTTTTGATTTTGTTCATATTAACTTATGTTTCATATATAAATGTTTGATGTGAAATGAAAGTCCTGTTTCTCCTGATCATAATGATATATAAAAAGTGTTGATGCACTTAATATGAAAGAGGTAAATTATGGTTGTACAAAAACATTTATCACATTGTAGGTTTTGTTTTGTTTTTGGTTTGATCAGAACTTGTACAATTGCCTCCATCCTTAAGGGGTTAAAGATTATCTCCGGAAGGCAGGGAGACAGTGATGCTATTCAACTCAATTTTATTGACAGGAAACACAAATAACCTCAAGACAAACTCAGACTAATAAAATGTTTTTTTTTTTCCCCTCCGTTCAGTTAGTATATCTTACTTTGCTAGTTTGATGTATTAGTCAGGAGGCCTTTGAATGCCACTATGTGTAGTCTATTTTATTTCATGCTGGAAAATAACAGATCAGGTTCCTAAACTCTGGTTGCAGCATCTTGGTGTAAAAACCATGACTTATCATGTCCTATAGGATGATGTAAAATTAGATGCTTAAATATGGAGGTTACTTGGGGGTGGTGTGATAATGGGGGGTTAAACAGAGGTGCTGCGATGTGAGAATTATGTGACCAGAATTAGTCATCTGAAGATAAGTTCATATATAGGATGACGCATTATCTTACAAGCACAACAAGTGCTTTTGACCTCAACATCCATCAACCAGGTGTTATTCACAAGTACTACTATCCACTATGTATCTGCTTCTAGTGGTGTAATGATTAGAAGTCAAACAAGCACTGTGGCCTCTGCTTTACCACCTAGGAAGCAGACTTAGAACTTTCAGCACCTGGCTTATGAGGCCATAATGCAGCACTGACTACTTATGACAGTAGTGGGAGCACCAGTAGAAATATAGGTTCTAGAGGAGTAGTAGACATTTCTATTGTACCAAGTAGTCACAGGGAAGAGGGAAGATTGTTCGGAAAGCTTAGATAATCATTGACCTTAAAATGCATAGCTTAGAACATCCAGTATAATGGTTAGCAAGAACAACCATTCAAACATATAACAAATATACCAATTGCATTAACAAGTTACAGAAAGGTCTAATTTTGCTGAAACAAGTAGGAATGTACAGACTTGAAAGAGGAAATATGAGAATTCAAGAAATTCCTTTTCTGAGCAAGCTTTGCTGGTACTTCAGGTACCTGACACTCTCCTGCAAAAATGACTAATTGATAAAGATGGATTTCATAATGCTTGAGACAAACAAAATACAAACCTATAACATAAAATTGACAGTGACTTTTACATTAGGAATTATAGAGCTGAGGTGAAAATTGGTTCTTTGGTGAAGATGTGTGTTCCTAGGCTGCAATATTAGGAAGATCAGAAAACATGTGTGACTTGGGCTAGTACACCTGTAAACAAAAGGGTAGACATTAAATCACTTTGGAAGATATCGTCTTAGTCTTTTCTCATGTATGAATGTTAGCAGGTGGGACAAAATCACATTAACCTGGAAGCAGTGGTGTATCCTGGTTTTGTGCTGCCCTAGGCATGACAAAACTCAGGCGCACCTCCCACCCCACTCCACTACCCCCTCCTTTCACCACCACCTCATATGACGTCATATTCCGGCTCCCGGCATCACTCTGCAGCACGCGAGGGAGCTGAGCAGAGAGCTCACTAATCAGTGCTCCCTAGCCAGCGCTGGCCGCCTGCCTGGATTGTCAGTTAGCCCCCTGGAAACACCCCTGGAAAGTGCCGCCCAAGGCAAATGTCTTGTTTGCCTCGCGGCTAATACGTCCCTGCCCGGAAGGACAAATGGCAGTCTATAAATTATTGTAACAATCTGGTGTAACAAGATCTAAAGCACTCAACCATGCATACCACAAATATTTTATTCCAAATAAGTTTAGTGCAGGAAAAGCTTAAGTGTAAAGCACATTTTATGACTTCCACTCATACAATTATGGTGGTGAGAGATGTTGATTTAGAACTATGTCCACTTGTGTGTTTCATATGAATCTGATTCTTAAACAAAAAGGTTCTCTTCATATGGCAATATATCTTTTGAGATCAGGCTAGATGTGCACACAATGCAATGCTAACATAATATCTATTTACTGGAGACCTTTTGGGATTTCCTTGTGTACCTACATTAAAGTTGTCAAGGGTTAGATAGGTGGAAACCCAAGAGACAATTAGAGACTAGAGAAAGTCCAAGGCAATTAGGTCCAAGATGGAGCTATCTAAGTAGCGTATTCAGACAGTCCAAAACAATACAGAATCCAAGTAGCATGAGTGGCAAAGCCAGGTCAAGGTCAAATACCAGACACTATATTTATAATATAGTCAAGTGTTTACAGGACAGCCTACTGAACAACTAAGCAGTGATAGTTCAGCTGTCTTAGATTTAATTAGGGGCCCTGTGTAAGCCACACACCTCTTATTGGTGGGAGGTATGTGCTTGGGAACCTGTGAGCCCGGATTACAATGTGTCTGTTCCCCCCCTCCCCTTCCCCTCCTGAATGTAGATTACATAACGGAACAGCTGAACTTCTATTATAACATTTGGATGGATTAATGTAAAATTATTGTTATTAGTGTATTTTACTTGAAGTTTTGTTGGTGAAAATTTTTTAATGTTTTCAATATTTGATTGCTAGAGACAGCTGTTCTTCAAGTTTTTGTTTAATATATATGACGAACATTGTACTGTACATGTTTCATTGCCCATACAGTAAATGCAATATGTATATAACATAACACTTGTGAAGTAAGTATAACATGTATACTGTGAATTAGAATAGAGATTAGGTTAATTTGTCTTCATATATTTTATTATTATTTACACTAGATTACAGGTAAATTTTACGCAATCTATGCCAGATTTTCTAAGGTATGTGTTTGTTTTTCTGCTCCTGATTATCTCTTGCACTGTTTTTAATTACCTGTAAATGCATTATTCACTGTAAAAATGTACTCATGTATCTTTGATCTTCAGGTTTGACAAATATCTTTTTTAAGGTCCAAACATGGACAGTTTGTCTTATTACTAAACTCCATATTTGGTACCAACTGGATAAAAGTTTTTCATTTGTGTTACTTGTAAATCTCCCACCACCATCACAACAGGACTACTAGATCCACAATTCACTAACTCCAAATAGTTAAATATAGATTCTAGGTCCCTGCCATCCAAACCCAAAAAACCCACCTCACCATCCCCACCTTTTTTTCATTTTAGGGTTACCGTAGTTAATATATGAAAAGTAACACTTCTTTTACTTTATTCATTTTAGGACCTGCCTTAACTTGGCAAAGATACAAGGCCATAACTAAAACATAAAGGTGCACATGTCATGGGAAATTCCCTGATTTAGGACAAGATGCCATCTTAAAGTGTGATGCCAGAGATCTCATGTTCTCACTGAGTTATATCACCAAATAGCTTGGATCTGAGAGCACACTTTGCCAAAATTTCACTCAGATCCCTTTGGTGGTTTGGGAATGCCATTCAAATGATGTTTTGACTGGTCAGCCATGAGGTGATGCCCCAAAACAGTTCCAGAGAAGACAAGGCAACGACCGGTCATCTTTCTGGGGTTCTCACACGAACTCTGGTGAATCCATTCCCTGGCTGTTAGGTTATAAACCTGGAAGCAGTGGTGTATCCTGGTTTTGTGCTGCCCTAGGCATGACTAAACTCAGGCGCACCTCCCACCCCCCTCCACTACGCCCTCCCCCGGTTTGGTAGTGTATGCCTCCTGAACACTGTTCTCCTAACTGTTTGGAAAGTTGCATGGGCAGCGCTACCAGTTTCTCAGGCGTTCTGAGTCACGTGTCTGAAAATAGTTCCACGCCGTTGACGACCATGTAATGCTGCCCCCGTTCGGGAGACAAAATAACCGCCAATTGTTTGAACACGTGCGTTCGGTTTTACGAACGGCGGCCACACAGAGAAAGCACTTGAACTAATATCCAATTTGTGGTTAAAAGCCATGGGGTGGTTGGTGATTGTGAAGGTGCGAACAAGGGGCCACACAGCGACAGGGTTCGGTAAACGAAAGGGGCATACGGACAGCCGAACAAAAAAGAATAAAAGTGTATTTGAGTTCTCCATTCGGCTACATTCTGGAACTGTGTAGAAGCACTTAAAGTGATCTATTCTTAATGAAATTTCAGACCATATGCTTCCTCAATATGGTGTAGGGGCTCATGGCAAGCTATGGCACAACTTCAGAGTCAGTCAGTGTTCCAGGCACCAATAAGTACCCAGTTTGTCTGTGCTGCCACCTACACTACTTATTGAGTATGTCAGGTCTGGGTACACTTGTAATAATTTAGGTACTTGTCCCCACTGTTTCTTAACATAGTAGACTGTTGTTGAAGCTAATTGAGAAAAGCACATGCTACTAGACTAACTAGGTTTCACTGAATTTTTCTAGAATTTTTATCACTAAGATAAAGTCAGTCTGTGTCCAAACATAGCAGACATGTAAACAAAAACATTGAATAGGACAGATTCCTTAAAACATACCACGTCCAAGCTGGTGCCAGAGTCTGAAACGATGACATGTCCATATACTATTGCTAACGTGTTCTTTAAACATTCAGGGTATATGTTATGTCGTTATGTTCGTAAAGTAGGTCAGATAATCCCGCAATTGACCAACAACCTGTTAGAAAGACGACATAAAAGAAAAGCATTGACTTCCTCACTGTTCTCAAATTACCTTCACACACTGTCCTCGTCCAAAAATAAACCCACGAGAGAGAGGGCAAGGTTGTTAGCATACATTTACTTCCATGTTCCACGCTATATTTTTAGGGGTGGCATTTATACTTGGCTCTGGTACAAGCTGCTGAAAATGTGAAGCATTTCCTCTTCCTGTCAGTTGATATTTCTAAATATTTTTTTTTTTTTTTAAAGAAAAAAAATACTAGGGTTCTGTTATTTGTTTAGATGTATTTTCATCATTTTCATAAATAAATGGATTTTGCAATGTTTGCTTTAAAGCTGTACATATGTAAGTCTATGGTATTTTTTGCAAAATAACGCAAGTTATGCAGAAGCTAGTGAATAAGATATACAAATTGGCATACGGAACAAAATTGGCCTTTTGTTGCTACTTAATATTTATTATATTCTAACTGGTACACACTGCTTCATCTTGTACAGTTGAGTGGATTTTAGTTCTTAAGAAATTGATAAACTGTGAAGTCTTCACTCTGTTTCTGAATGCTGATGTGTTTTCTTCCCAAAAATAAAAAGGAGTACACTGAGCCCTGTAGTGCCATTAGGCTCTCTGTACAGTTTTATCCTCTTCTAAATAGCAGTTTATTGGAGCAATCTATTCTATTTAATATTTATTATTTAACAATTCATATATAGCACCCTTATCTAAAGTGCTTTACTTTGAGAGGAAGCAATTTAAAATTGTAGCAGAGGAGGTTATAATCTGAAAATGGATGCATATTATTTTTTAATGATATATTTTTATACACTGTCTGCAGGTTGCTAAGAGATGTACAATATAACACTTTTCAGACAGGCAAGAATATAAAAACATGACATAAAATACTGTGGTGCACAAAGGCTATTATAGATTAGCAGGAGATTGCGGTTTATAGAGGTAGAGTGACACATGCATGGATGGTTAAGATTAGATACACTGGGCCTACTTTTTTTTCTGTATATACTTGTATTAGATTTTTTTTTCCCCCTTTTTAAAATTTTTTTTTAAATGTTTTTCTTTCTCCTCTCCACTCAGAGTTTTAAATCTTTTCGAAGACCTTGGATGTTTGGTTTTGAAGACCCGATATCTCTGTGTTTTATAGGTTATGGAACTTCTTTTTAAATATTTTTTTAGATATATAAAACTTGTTTCTTTTGCAAAGAAATTCTGTAAAATCTATCTGAAAAGATTAGATCCATTGGATGTATATGAGATGATTAAGGTAGCAGCCAAGTGAGCGAATTGGTACTGAGTTGAATGCTGGGTTCCTCAACAATATAATGGTGCTATATTAACCCCTACTTTATTGATATGAGAGTTACTTGTTACTGTTCATTTCAGTGTGTGCTGTCCAAGTGTGCAAGCACTGTGCAGTGCACTCTGTGCAGGGTAGTGTCCCTTTTTTTTTTAATGTTTTTTTTTTATTCTGAATAATAATAAAAATAACAAATGTACATTTTTGTCAATGTTTTTAGCAGTCAATGATATTTAAACATTATGGTATAGGAACAGTGACATAATAGTAAGGATCTTTGTTATGGTTACCTTATCAATACTATGAGTAACAACACAAAGATCATGAATTAAGAAAAACAAATAAAAACTGGGGGAAAAAATGAATAAATTGCGCATCCATAGTATGATACGGATAAATAAAATAGAGAAAGGAAGACAAAAAAAAGTAAAATTTTTACGTCATATAAATAAATATTGAATATTGAATGACAAATACAGTAAATAACGTATATACTCGAGTATAAGTTGAGTTTTTCAGCACATTTTTTTTGTGCTGAAAAAACCCTTACTTGACTTATACTCGAGTCACTGTCTGTATTATGGCAACTTCCATTGCCATAATACAGACCAGGACCGCCGGGCTTATTACAAGCCTGGCGGTCCTGTTGGGGGCTGGCAGCGAGCTGTAACTTACCTTTCCTGCAGCTCCTGTCAGCTCCCTTCTCTCTCCTTCGGTCTGGTCAGCTCCCCTGTCAGCTCCACTGTAAATCTCGCGAGAGCCACGGGGAACGCTCCGTGCAGCCGCGAGACTTACAGTGGAGGAGAAGGGAGCTGACCGGACCGGAGGAGAGAGAATGGAGCTGACAGGAACTGCAGGAAAGGTAAGTTACAGCTCGCTGCCAGCCCCCCTACTTCACAGTGCACACCACTGGACCACCAGGGAATGAAAGCCCCCCTCCCTGGCCAGCTAACAAGCAGGGAGGGGGGACGGAAAAAAAATAAATAAAAAAATTTAATAATATTAAAATAAAAAAATATTAATAATTAAAAAAATAATAAAAATGCCCCCCCTCCCCCACCAAGGCTGTGCATCACATACACACACTGCATTCATACACACACACACTGCATTCATACACACACACACTGCATTCATACACACACACACTGCATTCATGCACACACACACACTGCATTCATACACACACACTGCACTCATACACACACACTGCACTCATACACACACACTGCACTCATACACACACACACTGCACTCATACACACACACTGCACTCATACACACACTGCACTCACACTGCACACACTGCACTCCTTACACACACTGCACTCACACACACACACTGCACTCCCACACACACACTGCACTCCACACACACACTGCACTCCACACACACACACACTGCACTCACACACACACACTGCACTCACACACACACACTGCACTCACACACACACACTGCACTCACACGCACTCACACTCACACTCACACACACGCACTCACACTCACACTCACACACACTGCACTCACACTCACACTCACACACACTGCACTCACACTCACACACACACACACTGCACTCATACTCACACACACACACTGCACTCATACTCATACACACACACACTGCACTCATACTCATACACACACACACTGCACTCATACACACACACACTGCACTCATACACACACATGCACTCATACACACACATGCACTCATACACACACATACACACTGCATTCATTATATATACACACTGTAAATAAATATTCAATTAATATAATTTTTTTGGGATCTAATTTTATTTAAAAATTCACCAGTAGCTGCTGCATTTCCCAGTTTTGGGGGGTAAAATTAGGGGTCTCGACTTCTATTCATGTCGACTTATACTCAAATATATATATATATATATATATATATATATATATATATATATATATATATATATATATATATATAATATATATTTATTTTAAGAGCCAAACATAAGTGGTAAAACATTTTTCGGTCAGGTGGAGGCATCATCAAAGCTTGTATTTACTCCTCATTACCTAATCCCACTCAGACCAGTCGTGTCTCAAGGAGTACATTGGTAGCTGATGGTACTCAGAGAACAAGTTTGCATCTTTTATTTTCAAATAAAAACAGCAGGACATCTTTGACAGAGGGAATTGTAACAGATTTCCAATATCTAGGAATAATTGATGTAGTCGAGATTAGAAGGTGACAATGGGTGTACTGTGTGACTATAGGGTGCTTCAAGAAATATTTCAGAAATAATTACAATATGCAGCTCAACACACGTGCAAGTACCACTAACTTAACACAAAATCATGCAGAACAAATTGTGGAGTGTTTTTTGAGTGGAAAGGTAAACCACATCAAAATATACCCAGTGGAGCGCTAATATTTTACACTTACCCTTAAATATGGGAGCATAAAGTGTACCAAATGTCTAAAAAAGGGGAAACAGAAAATAGAAAAATCTGGCGTGGTATATACCAGACAGCAGAAGGGTGAATTTTTCTATATAGTATACTCTAAACCTTAATAGTGGTCTTGGTCGTAAGAAACATGTCCACCAACCTTGTGCGCTGAGATGGAAGCAACCACAAAATATCTTTAATCGAATGGGAGAGAGTTTGCTAGCCTCCATCTTAACCCAAAGGGGACAGGTCATGCTATTGATTGAATTTCAGCGCCATTGCTGCATTAGTTGCATAATAATATTGCTCGGAGTAAGCAATTGCTTTAACCAATAAACTTGTTGATGTTGCTGTTGTGTTAACATTACAGTTGAGCGGACACCTGGATGTTCAAGTTTGCCGGGTTCGGCCGAACATCGGCAAAAAGTTTGAATTCTGCCTCGAACTTGACCTGAACTTGACCCCGAACCCAAACCCCATTGAAGTCAATGGGGACCTGAACGTTTGGGCACTAAAATGGCTCTAAAAAAGTCCTGGAAAGTGCTAGAGGGCTGCAAAAGGAAGTAAAATGGGGGTAAGAGTGGGACAAGTGCCTTGCAAACAATTGGGGTAGCCCCCAAAATATTGGGACATATAAAAAAAGAAAACAAAGAATAAGTGCACTTGAGTATAACAATGGCTGGGTGAGGCCGGTATAAATGTCTATTCTGCACAAGGTACAGACAAGTCTGGTGGCATCCATGCCTGGTTCATTTTAATAAACGTGAGCTTGTCCACGTTGGCTGTGGACAGGCGGCTGCGTTTGTCTGTAATAACGCCCCCTGCCGTGCTAAACACACATTCAGACAATACACTGGCTGCAGGGCAGGCCAGCACTTCCAAGGCATAAAGGGCAAGCTCAGGCCATGTGCCCAATTTGGAGACCCAGATGTTGAATGGGCAGACCCATCAGTCAGTACGTGTAGGCGTGTGCACACGTACTGTTCCACCATGTTGCTGAAATGCTGCCTCCTGCTAAGACGTTCCATATCAGATGGTGGTGCTGGTTGTGGCGTGCTGACAAAGCTTTTCCACATTTCGGCCATGCTAACCCTGCCTTCTGAGGTGCTGGTGGTGCTCCAGCTGCGTTGGCGACCTCTTCCTCCTCCTCTGCCTTCGCCTTGTGCTTCCACTGAGCCCCCGGTGTCAGTTGGGAATGCTCTCAGCAGCGCGTCTACCAGCATGCGCTTGTAGTCGCGCATCTTCCGATCATGCTCCAGTGAGGGAATTAAGGATGGCATGTTGTCCTTGTAATGGGGATCCAGCAGGGTGGCCACCCAGTAATCAGCACAAGTTAGAATGTGGGCAACTTGGCAGTCATTGCACAGGCACTTTGGTGACTCTAGATAACCTTGGGCCGATCGCACGTCCCCGTGACGGTGACGACGCATTCGGATGTCTGCCCTATCAACTTTCGATGGTACTTTCTGCACCTACCATGGTGACCACGGGTAAAGGGGAATCAGGGTTCAATTGGGGAGAGGGAGCCTGAGAAACGGCTACCACATCCAAGGAAGGCAGCAGACGCGCAAATTACCCACTCCCAACGCAGGGAGGTAGTGACGAAAAATAACAATACATGACTCTTTCGAGGCCCTGTAATTGGAATGAGTACACTTTAAATCCTTCAACAAGGATCTATTGGAGGGCAAGTCTGGTGCAGAGCGACTGACCCGTGCGTGCTGCAGCTGAAACTCCACTATCGCCTGCTGCGGCTCACACAGTCTCTCCAGCATGTGCAAGGTGGAGTTCCACCTTGTGGGCACGTCGCATATGAGGCGGTGAGCAGGAAAGCCAAAGTTACACTGCAGCGCAAACAGGCGAGCAGCAGCAGGGTGAGAACGCCAAAAGGGTGAGAATGCCAAAAGCCCGCACTTTCTGCAGCAGCTCTGATATATCTGGGTAGTTTTTCAGGAATTTCTGCACCACCAAATTCAGCACATGCACCAGGCAAGGGATGTGCATCAAACCGGCTAGGCCCAGCGCTGCTACGAGATTTAGTTCATTATCACACAACACCGGGCTGGGCTTGAGGCTCAGTAGCAACAACCACTCATTGGTCTGTTGTTCCAGGCCCATCCACAGCTCCTGCGTGGTGTTTTTTTTTCCCCCCAAACATATGAGTTTGAAAACAGCCTGCTGTCGTTTCCCACTGGCTGTGCTGAAGTTGGTGGTTGACTCTCAGATATGAAGTGCACGCTCCAAATTTACTTTTTAGCCCCAAAACTGCGATGTTGTCAGGGTGGCGGTCCAGTGCCCGGGACCCAGACACTGTCCGGGCGGTAGTGCGAGGACCGGGACCCAGTATGCCTGATGTTATAAGTAGGAGTCACAGTGTGGAGGTGGATTAGCAGGGTCTGGTGCAGGGTAACCGCACGCCCCTGGTGTTGAGCACCAGCGTTTGTGCGGCCACATACCAGAACCCTGATTCAGCTTATGCGGATCCCAGGAACTAGGAGCAGGAATTAAGCAGACCTCCCAAAGCTGAATAGGGAGGTACTGCAGCAGGAATGTACCCAGTACAGAATCAAGGAAAGACTAGGAAAGGCACAAAACATGAAAAACAAGACAGAACTAATAGAACCCAGAACCAGAGAAGGATAGGAAGCTAAACCCAGAACATGTACACAATGCATTAGGGAAACATAGACATAACATGGGCAGGACAGGACTGTACATGGACTGGGAATACAAACTAAAACAAGACAAGATATGATAGACAAAACAAGAGGAGAAATAACTAAGCACTATATATGAAAATCATGGGGATTTAGTTACATTATATGATCATACATTGCACAAGCCTGCTAACAACGCCAATGTACCCCATATCTGGCAGGTCCTACTCTGCCTAATGCAAGCTAAACCAACCAAAGAAAACACACATAGTACTTACCTGCAAGAAAGGGCAGAAGACTTGAGCAGCTGCCTGCAGGAACACTGAAACAAAAGGAATGATGGAAAACAAACGGTGTGGCAAATAAAACAAACATTTAAATAATCCAAGAGACTGGGAAATCCAGGGACGGAATATAAGAATGAACCCAGAAATCCCAGCATAAAGAAAACCAGACATAGAATAGAAAACCAAGAAAAATTTGAATTGTAAAAAGAGTACTGGATACCAGAAGCCACTGCCAGAATGATCCGCAGCTAGGAACAGGATGTGACAGATGTAACCACAGTATTTGACGGTTCTATTTGAATCTCAGATATGAAGTGCACCGCAGGCAGCAAATGTACTATTTAGCACCAAAAAAAATTCGAATTTTTCAAACTGCGATGTAACCACAGTATTTGACGGTTCTATTTGACTTTCAGATATGAAGTGCATGCCCCAAATTTACTTTTTAGCACCAAAAAAAATTAGAATTTTTCAAACTGTGATATTTTGACATTCTGGAGGGACAGACGCAGTAACAAGGTTTGTGATTTACAGCAAAAAAGAGGCATGCTGGTTGAGGAAGATGTGCACATTGAACCTAGTATGTTGTAAATGTCTACTGCTACCAGCCACAGTGATGGCAGTAATACCCCAAGACGGCAAAAAAGGTAGCTGCATATTGGGTTGAGACTGTTGGCCATTTGGAGGGAGAAAGTAAGTCAACAAGCAGCCAAAAGGAGTCCATTAAAACCTATGAACTGGTCAGAGCTTACCTGTGTGAATGTACTTTGCATCCTACTTATGTCCCTCTGAGCTACTGGGATGAAAAGACGAGTGTGGGGCCTGCTCTGTGTCTGGTTGCCCAGAAGATATTGTCATGTCTACTGACCACTGTTCAAAGTGAGCCAGTGTTTTCTCTTACGGAGGACATTTTGAATCACTCACAAAACATTCACAAATGTCCCCACAACTGATGGAGCTCATAACCTTTCTCAAGTGCTATCTTTGGTTACCCTATTCTTTACTTTGATACTTGAGGCATCATCATCTGATATGTGAGATCCAATTGGTCTCTCCCTTTACAGCTGTTTCTAAATTTGCAAAACTATTCTAAATTCTGGATGCAAATAAAAACAATCACAAATACTCCTGCTGCTGCTGTTGTAGCTATCTCTTTAAAAAAAAAAAAAAAATAGTTGGAAGAAGTTGACAGGGCACTGTTTTTCCCAAACTAAAGGATGGTCATTAAAGCTAAAACTGGTTGTGTGGGTAAGCTTTGTTTTTGTCAGGGTTGAAGAGGTGAGTGTTTGGTCAATTACCAATTGACTCTTTATTTTAATTTTTCATTAATACAAGATAGCAAAAGGAAAAAACATTAGAATTAACCAATATAAAACTAACAGGATTATTCACTAAAGTTCATATAACCCCATGAGGCCATTCTAAATGCAAAATCCAGATATTGTTCACACAGAACAGCCTACATTTGGTCCAGATTTCCATTATACTAAATGCCACCGAAGGCTGAAATCCATATCTGAATGCTTGAATCCGGGCTCGGATGCGTCAAATCGGAAATCTGGATTTTGAAAAATCTAAACTAATTGCCCATTTACAGCGCTAGCAGCCAGTGGGCAAATAGTTGACACCTTTCAGCACTGGAAGTGAAATTTGTGTGGTGTGATAAGTTTTAAAATTCTTAATTCACCCATCTGCCAAGTCGCGGCATATCTACTAGATGTTTGAAACTAGCAATTGGTCAGCCATGGCTGTCTAGTTGCTAAAAAGACTAATGTTGGTAGGGGGACTGTATGTATAACTGGTGGGGGACTTTAAAATAATTAATGGTGGTAGACACCCCCAATGTCAGTGTCCATCCCCATGGTTCCAGCCATGACCAGAGAGTGGGGGCTATTTAATAAAAGAAAAGGTTTGACATTCTAATGTCCCTGCTGCCTCCACGGTGAATGCGGGCTATTATAATATAAGAGGGAGGCAGGATCTAGAGGGAAGCAAGCTGCCAATTCAAAGTTTAAAAACTGAAATGGGTGCAACCCATGTTTGTTTTAACTTTTCAAATAAATGGCGGGGTTGCAGTGATTTATTTCTGTATAAATGCATGTATGGTCTAAATCTGTAATAGAAAACTCATAGTAAATTATAATTATCCAATGTCACAACAAGACCAGAGACAAAGTAAAATAGAAAGACAGAGTAGTGAAACCAAGAGTAAAGACGCATGATAGAGATATGCATTAAGCCTCGGTATTAAGAAGTTACAATGGTAACTAAGATGGTGTGCTAATGTAATGAGTATGTGGACTATTATTCTGCTTGTTCATGGAGCTTGTTTGTAGTTGACAAGTTTTATTTTAAACTAGAAAATCTACAATTTCTGGGGAAATTGTGTGAAGTGTTCTTGCCTCCACCAGTAGTCTACAACTGGAGTGTGCAGAGTAACTGTTATTTATTTATATAGCACATTTAATTGCAACGTTGTTGCCCAAAGTGCTTCACGGTTACATTAAAACATACATTTATAAAAACATTAGCAGGTGTACAAAAGGCCCTATGGGTCTATGACATCGCTTGCTGCTCCAGCCTGGCACAGGTCAGAGTATTTTGGCGGTTGCCATCTTCAAATGGTCATATTTTAAAAACTATACATCCTACCCAAACCTACATTTTGATGAATAGTATGTCTCTGAAGTATTAAAAATGAAGGCACGGTCGCAGTTTAGAAATTACCCTTCAAGTTTGAGCTGGCTAGAGTGAAGTTTCAATGAATGTCAATGGACGGCGTGAGTTGCAAACAAATGGTCATATTGTGAAAACTATCAGGACTATGGCTTAGCTGTGGACATGTTTAGTGGCAGCAGGGATAGCTGAACGTTTTGATATAAGATTTGTGTAGGTGGGCTTGAAAATGAGGGAGTGATGGCAGTTTAGAAATCATGTCCTGATTTTTCAGCTTTTGCCAACTCCCACTCTAGTTTTGAACATTTTGCCTTTCATTCCTATGGGACCAATTTCGCCACAAGAACGACGATATTCCGTGAACCATTCGGCGAAACGGTCCACAAAGTAATAGCAATCTAATGGGGAACAATCCGCACGTTTTGGTATATTTCTGTCTATGTAGTGTAAAAACTGTGGGAGGAGTTAGGGTGGTAAATTTGGCTATAATAAGAATAATATATATGTGAGATAACATTAAGTGGTCTTGCTATGCAAGAACACTTAATAAAAGTACAGCTCAGTTGCCCCAAAATAACAATTTTTTAAATATATACAGAATTACCCACTGGCAGAGCTTAAGCATGTGAGCTTGAACACTTTTTTTTTTTTGTTAGGTATTTTGGTTGTGGCTGTCTGGTTATATATATATATATATATATATAACCAGTACACTACGCAAAGGAGTGAGTTCACTTTTTCTTCTTCTGTTTTAGGAATGTTAAAGTTCAGTTAACTTGTTGTTGGTATTTGTTTTGAAATTTGTAGTACTTGAGTAACAATTTCCTTCTTTCAAATTTATAGTGATCCTTTGGCTTCATAGTGACTGTTGACCTTTGCTTGTGATTGTTGATTATCTATACATATGTTATAGTAAAAGATCTTCTGTTATTTTCTGTCAAATTGTCCTTAACTGAATGAACAATATAACGCTTGTTTGAATTTATAGCAATACCAGATGAAACATGGGGATTCTATAGTGATATTTCCCACTAGGTGTTTTTTTTTTTTTTTTTTAGAAGGATAATGCTCTCTCATTTCTTCTCCTGAGTAGCATGACCTAGACAGGATCTTGAAAATATTTGTCAGGTAGGGAATGTCCATTACTTGATGAAGATTTATGGCGTATTTTGGGCTAAAAATGCACCCAGTATATTACAACATAGTTACCCGTAATAAAAGGAAAGTTTGTGACCCCTTTAGAATTACCTACATTCATTTTACTTAAGATGTCATCTGATCCTCATTGAAATCCTAACAGATAAAGAGAATTTGCTTTATAAAAGAAAAACAAAAATTGAACAAATTGATGTAATTTTCACTGTCGTTTAAAAACCGTATGCATACCGCAAGCATAACCAGCTCTATTAAGCAGTTAATTTAGGTCAGATGTTCTAGCTCTTTAGACAATAATAAGGTTTAAACCTAAAGGGCTCTTCTATAAAATTTTCTTAAATTCATGGTTTTCGGTTGACACACAAACAAACAAGAGATTCCTGAGGAATGCAGAAAAATCAATAAGGACACTTTTTTTGCTGTTTTTGGTCAAACCTAAGCTCAGTGTTCCTAAACACACAAGTTAGACTACAAATGATTGCCCAAAGCAGAAATTGTTTCACATCTAGAATAGTGCAATTCTTACATTAAATGAACACTGCACTTTAAACCTATGGTATGCTGCATTGTGCCAGTGCCTGGATTGCCCTGACACTCCCCAATATAAGTAAATAAGCTATTTGCTGATGGTTTAAAAATGTTCATGGTGTCTGCTGGACATTAATCACCTCATCCAGACACATCAGTGCTGGGCTTAGTTCATTGACTGAGAGTGATCAGGGCCAGATTAACATAGGGGCTGATTGAGCTTCAGCTCCAGGCCCAGGCCCATGGAATAGGCCCATTTAAAAAAAAATAATAATAATATAATATATATATATATATATATATATATATATATATATATATATATATATATATATATATATATATTTTTTTTTTTTTCTTACTTAGTTTTTATTACACAGTACTCTTAGGTGTGCCACCTAACTGGTATTTTAAGGCACAGACAGTATTTGAGGTACTGCAGTAATACCGGCAATATAAATGCAAATATTTTTCTCAGTATAAACGCAGATTACTCTGCAATACCAGCACTAGCCAGTAGGGGTCACTGTGTATGGAGAGAGGCAGGGATAGGAAGTTACAGCATCTCCCTGCCTCTCTCTACTCCCTGATCCGCGGGGGAGCAGCTACACAGCAGAGAGTCCAGACAGCAGCTCCCAGCCTGCAGAGACAGACTACAGCTCAGGTATGTTAAGGATGGGGGGAAAGGCAGGGGAGACTGGGGGACACTGTGAGACATGGGGATGCTGTGAGACATAGGGAGACACATTGGGACATGGAGACACTAGGGACACAGTGTCTCCATGTCTCCCAGCCAGTGTCCCTTGTGTCTATTCCCCCATGGCTCCCAGTATCCCCTAGTCTCCCAGTGTCCCCTAGTCCCCCAGTGTCTGTGTCCCTATGTCTCTGTGTCCCCAAATGTCTATATCCCCATGTCTCCCAGTGTCCAAATGTCTCCCAGCCAGTGTCTCAGTGTCCCAATGTCTCCCAGTGTCCCTATGTCTCCCAGCCAGTATCCCTAGTGTCTCAGTGTCCCCATGTCTCCCATGTCTACATCCACAAGTGCTCCCATGTCTCCCAGTGTCCCCATGTCTATGTCCACAAGTGCTCCCATGTCTCCCAGTGTCCCCAATTGTCTGTGTCCCCATGCCTCCCAGTGTCCCCTAGTCTCCCAGTGTCTGTGTCCCTAGTGTCTTAGTTTCACCAAATGTCTGTGTCCTCATGTCTCCCAGTGTCTGTGTCCCCATGTATCTGTGTCCCTAGTGTCTGTGTCCCATGTCTCTCAGTGCCCTCATGTTGTGGTAGAATCTACAGGATGTTTAAGAAAAGTTCAGTACTCACATGTTTAAAACTACTGTGTAACTATCTTGGACCAGGTCGCATGTGTGGAATGTCAGGAACGCCCACTATTAGATAACACGTGTAAGAGAAGTTTTAGTTTAATAATTGGATGTAATTTTTGTATCCTCTGTATATGTATGGAATATGTCATTTGTGGTATATATTCTTTGTTCTCTTGTAAACGTGTGCTCAGGCAGGTTTTTATTTATAAATCAATGTTGCTTCTTGGAATCTGTCTCCATTCACTTACATGCTTCTCAGATAGGAGCTGCAACAATGTCTCTCAGTGCCCCCACGTGTCTCAGTGTCCCAGGGTCTCTGTGTCTCCATGTCTCACTGTGTTCCCATGTCTCTCAGTGTCCCCTACTATCCTAGTGACATGGGACACACTAAGACATGGGGACACTGGGAGAAATGGGGACACAGACACTGGGCGACATGGGGAAACTGACACTGTGATATATAGGGACACTGATGCCAGGCTGGCCTTCCAATTCTTTGGACAGACATGTCGCCTTTTTGGGCATGTTCGCCTCTTTTGGCAGTTCTGGTCACGTGATTCGCGTCAGTGGCCCACCCTTTTACCCCGCCCATTGACTTCCTGCTTCACTGTTTTTAGTGTTTTTGGTCGATAAGATTCTGTAATTAGGCCCTATCATAATTGTCAGCACCTCTTAATCTGGCAAATCTCTAGTCACCATTACAGCCAGGCCCCATCCCCTTACATGAACAAGATTTAACCCATAACCCTTTGCTTCTAAAGCACTATTCACCTTGTAGGACTTAAAAGCAGACAAATGAATTGCTGTAATCAATCATACCACCTATTTTAAGTCACCATTCCATGCATGCACTACTCATATCACATTTGTTAACTATATTTTGACAATGAATACACAACACATCATTGACAATATTTTTACAAAGGGCAATAAATCACCAGTCACTTCCTCCTATGCAGCTTTCTTAACTGAACGAAGTCCAGCGGAACAGGGTTTAGCTTATTGGTTGACACTGGTAAGCTATCACTTGTTGCCAATGAGTTGCCAGCCTCACTTCCAGGAGCCATCATTCACTCAGCAATGTGCTTACCACCCCCTACTTCTACATAGACCATGAGAAGTAGTCTATTAAAGACTCACTATAGGATTCCTGACCCTATAGTGCTAAACTAAGCTGGAAGCCCATCCAGTGGCCATCTAAGGAGTGTCAACTTGGAGGTGTCCCTAGGGGCAATGTAAACACTTCCTTTTCTGTAAGCTGTAGTTGTTCTGGTGACTATAGTGTCCCTTTAAGTTCAAAAACATTATTCTTTAAATTAACACTATTGTTAGGAATACAAACATATGTGTGTTAATATAATATACACTATAGTGTCCTAGTCCCTTGTTTCCCTTGATTCAGGGCCCCTTGTTAACCTGTAAAAAAAAAAAAGTTTTACTTATGTTTTTCCATTGCCAAAACCCAGCTGCCACATGCTCCTCCTCCTATGATGTCATCCTGGAGACATCACTAGATGTCTTCTTGTCCAATCCAATGCTCCTCATAGTTGAAAATTTGGGATGAGATGAACATGTGCGGTGGGTGCTGTGCCCATCAAATGAAATGTTTCTCATAGGGAATCATTATATCCAATGCTTCCCTACAAGCTGCAGTTGACAACGTTTTGACGTCCTCATGGATGCCTAATGTCGCATGGCTGAGTGAACCTCAACCATTGCAGAGGAAGTGCCTCTTGTAGTTGGCAGAAACACAGCCACTACAAAGTTGCAATGATTTACATGGGTTACAACTACAGGGCCACTGCACCTGGACCACTTAATTGAGAGGTAAGCTTAGCAAGGTTATCAATTAGTCAAAAAACAATGCAGAGACAATGTTATAGTCTTTTTTTTTTTTTTTTTTTTTTATGCATCAAAGTAGACATCCATTTTAGGCAGCTGCTATACCTGAAGAGTTTTACATCAATCACATTGACTAGTGAAATATGTTTTGTGGCTATCTATTAGACTACATTGTAGAGTGCCTGCCTACCAAACAGGTACAGTTTTCTATGACTACATACTAGTCTGCTTTACAATAACTTTGCTACAACAAAATAATAGTCTGCCTGTTTGTCTAAATAACTATCCTGACCAACAACCGCTTACATACCTAACAGTGCTATCTGGGGTTTTATCTTACATCAATCTGACAATGTCTGAAGTGGCTTTGCTTAAGCCCTGCAGGAATTTAAACCCAGAAAATTAATTTTGTTTGTCTGGGAAAAGTAACACTCTACCTACCCCAATGTGAGATAGTTAAGAAGTAAAAATGAATCCTAGTGTAGGCTGACGGAATCACTCAATGTTTGAATGTAAACAGAGCCAAACAGAAATTATCTGTCGAAATCTATATGGCTGATATGTCGTACAGCAAGAAACCCAAGACAAAACTGAAAATTTTCTCATAACTGATATTAGATAATGTTTTTATATCATTCAGTTTGTATTCTAGAGTGTAACAATCAATTTAGTCATACAGAGATGTCCCTTACTGCATATTTATATATACTTTGTGCACAATGGAAAATTATGTTTCGGCAGACCCACTTTATTTAAAAATAAAAAAAATAATAAAGACTGTAGAAATTTGTTAACAAAAACTATTTTGGAAAAATTTTGGGCAGACAAAAAAATTGGAAAAAGGTGCCTATTAGGGTGCAGCAATGCAAAAATGGCTACACTATTACCACCATCCTTTCCTAATGGCTAGACATCAGCCTTTTTTTTTTTTTTTTAAACTAAAAATTCTTAGTTTGCAAAATTAGTTTGTTATATATCTGGATTAAAACAATAATGCACATGCACAATAGCTTCCTAATGCTTTCCTATGGGAAATCAAGTTTGATGAATTTAACCTCGGAGGAAGAGCCAGGCAGGAGCCACAGCAAGAGCGGCGCTGCATGGGAGAAAATGTAAGTAAAATTACCATTTCACTGGCTGCAATATTTAACTGGCTAAGGGGAATCTCGACCTAAATAGTTAGTTTTCCTTGAAATTTCCTATTTGGAAATGGCAAACAATAAGTGGTGGTCGGTATCTGTGAAGGCAAGGGATGTGAATCGTGTGCAGACATTCCACAAGTGTTGACCAAAGAAACCTGTTAGCTAATTATTAGCCAAATACATCTATGAGCTGTTTGTATTTATTATGCTTATTAGTTGCGTTTTACCAAGCAGTGTGAACAAGATCATAGAAAGAGAATTTTGATTTAAAAGCAGGGTTTGTTTTTGAATGATGTATTATATCAGATTGTCTATTATTAAAACACAGAAGATTAGAGTAGATAAAGATTTGGGGTAAACAGTGCACGAATACAGTTTATAAGGTAAAATACGATATTAGTACTTGCTCGAATGTGTATCAAATAAGTTATATTGCAACCCAGTAATTTATTGCATAAGAGACACTATCTAAGCTGAGAATTTTTTTTCTTAGAAGTATATAATTGTGTAAATATTATCTTAGTACAATTGAAGGCATTGTTTAAATTATTTTTATATATTTTAAATATTTGAATTACAATGCAAAATAAATTAAATGACAATGTTTTGCAATAGTTGTGTAGACATTTCACACAGCAAGAAAATAAAACCTTATATAACACTATAGTTAATATATAATAGCCTTCTTTTCATTATACATATGTGAGAAAAATACATTCACTAATAAAATAGTTTAAATAATACAGGAATACAGATTATAAGACACTTAAAGATATATTTTCAGCATTGTGGAATAGCCCTACCCATGCCCACAACAAAACACAGTTACATCTAGAATGCATCTATCAAATTCAACCTCTTTCAAATCTGTTTCTGCTGTTGATAAAACAATTTAAAGCTCTTTCCAATTTTGCAACTGACTGAGAAAAAAAGTCCCTCTTGAATCCTGAATGTTAACCCATATATTAAATAGTATACAATTAATGATTGCACCTTTGCAAGAATTCATCCAGTTGCTGTTTAAAATTCTGTACAGAATCTGAAAGAACCACCTCTGCAGGCAGATAATTCTACATCTGTATTGTTCTTGCTCTAAAGAACCCTTTCCTCTGATCTACACAAAATCTCTTTTCTTCGACTCTAAATGGAGGACATCAAATCCTATGTATAGTCCTATTTATGAATAGATTTCCAGACAATGATTTGTAGTGGCCCTAAATACATTTGTATAATGTTATCATGTTACCAATCTGAGGTAAGATTTTACCTAAACTAAACAGGTTTACATTTTGTTAGTCTTTCTTCATAAATAAAATCTTCCATTCCACTTATTAATTTTGCAGCCCGCATCTGCACTTTTTCTAGTGCCATAATATCCTTCTTTACTAGTGATTTAAAAAGACACATTTATGTTTTCAAAATGAGAATCAATGCCCCTTTTTATATATATATATATATATATCAATATTTGTGGGGACAATCACAACCTATCACTTATGTACGTGCAAATATATGCGCACAAGTTGCAAATACTATGTGCAAAGAAAAAGGGTGAATATAAAATCAATAAAACTTCCCTTCAGCAATGAATCCACCAGGAAGATTTCAACCACAGACATTACATTAAACTAGAAAGTTGGGATGATTTTTTTCCTAGGGGAAATAAGAAAGGCAAAACACAGTGTTAACTGTGTATAAAGCTTTGTAAAAAAAATAAAAATAATTTTCCACTCACACTTTTAATGCCAACTGCCAAGCTTTCAGATTATCTTTTTTTATTTTTTTTTTATTCTTTATTTATTGCAAGACATGATGACAAATACAGCACATACTGCCGAGTCATTCGAGATGAACAGGAAAATAGAAGGAAAGTTAAGCATAGAGAGAAGAAGAATAGTAGGGGGGGAAATAGTGTCTAGGGCGGCCGACCACTTCCTGGGCTCTGGGGTGTGTATGGGACCCTCAAGCTCTCCCGTCCGCCATCTTGGGTACTCAGCCTCGTGGCGTGGGAGGCCGCAAACAGGTCAGACACCGTTGTGCCTTGTTCCACCGTTTTTTTTGACTACTTCCTTGGGGTCCGCTTATCCATGGCCGTTTCCCGTTGTTTAACTGCAGAGGATGCCGTGCTATAGTGCGCTGTTGGCCTAGTGATCCTTGCGGAGCTTCATCCGGACACGTCCAGCTTGCTCCGGCTGCAGACCACGCCCCGCTTTCAGATAATCTTTAAAAAAATCCTTCTCTTGCTTCATAACCTTGACAGTCTCAGGATCATTTATTGGAAAAAAAAGTGCAAAAATTGTTGTGCAAATTTGAAAATAAAGTGCATAACAAATTTACTCGTTTACATGTAATTTTAAAACTAGTCCTATGTGTTTCGTCCCTCCACGGACGTCCTCAGGGACACTGACTGCTCTTGTGTAAATCGCCAACAAAATGAAAACAAATATATTTTTTTTATATATGACAATACATCACTAGCCTTAGCAACTGCTGGTTGTCACTTAAATATATTATGTTTTCATGGACATAACACATTTAGAAGAGTTTTTTTTTTTAGAGTATTCTATAGCATCTTTCATTAAGAAGCAATGCATATTTGTGGGATATGTCATTGTATGTTTTGTGCTGTTCTATTATTATGATTTAAAAAAAAAAAAGTGGTTTACAATTCGCTAGTAATTTGTGTTTGTTCTACAAAATGGATTAGGCTATACGTGATGAAACATACAATAGTTCTACAAAATGCTCCAGAAGTTTCTTTTGTATCTGCATTGGTAAACTAGTAAGGGTACGCTAAACAAGTGTGCCATCTTTAAAGCAAAAGGAAGCTATTAATTTGTATCCTTATAACACGAGACTCCATAAAATTAGCAATACCTTTCATTTTCTACAGTTAATCCAACTAGAATTAGTTATATGTAGAACCTTTGAAAAGCTGAAAAAAATATACTATATTCATTTTATTTTCAGTCAAGGAGAACAGAAACGTTACCACGCAATGCGATAATATTAACAATGTTCTGCTGGTCACACATTCTGCAGTGCAAAAGAGAGAATATTTATTGTGTTAACGCACAGCCCCTTGCTGTATTGTCTCCCTGGAGTTTGACATATTTGTATCTGTTTAGTTTTGTTTGCTCCTTCAAACCAGACAGTAAAAAATTGTCAAAAGGTCAGAGAGAGGACAAGTTTACAAGAATTCAAAACTTTTTTTTGCAGGTGGACAAAAATACTTCAAAAGACAGGCTTATGAAAGCACCATCACAGTTTAATCTGCAACATTAAACACTCCTTTTCCCTTTATTGTTGGGGAGTTTTAAACTTTTAATTACATTTAATCATTTTGTTTGACATTTTGTCCGTTCAGAGCATTTTAGCCAGATCTTTACAGGCCAATCATGTTTACAGCAGGGAGAGAAGCTTTTAGCTTGGAGGTCATAACAAAAAAATCAAAAAAGTTCTGCAATTCTAGAACATCAACTCTTAATGTTTGCGGTCCACATTGAATTAGAACAAAATATTAAGAATACATGTTGTTATCCCTTGTACTCTGAAAGGGTAAAGTTTATTTCCAGTCTGGTCTCACAGCCATGAAAATAAAATAATTGATGGTGACAAGAATGACATTGTTTTTAAAGTCTTTTTTTTACATTTTATGCTTATGTCAAAAACATATTAGTATATTTTAGCATATTTCATGTACATGATGAACAGTATATGTACCATTCATAGCACAGTAAATAGTAGAACAATATGAGAAAAAACAAAACATTTTACTCTAGGATAAACAAACCCAAGTACAATTTCTCCCAAGATCTAAAATCCATTTAAAGTTTTTCTGCCCTCCAAATGCCCATTACTACAACTAAAATGTATTATAAAGATCACACACACTTCACATATGTTAAAATGGTTACTTTATGCAACACTGTATTCCATGACTACATGCATGTTTGTTTATTACACATCATACTATTAACACACGTGGGACTATTTATTAAACTAAAAGTGTGGAGAATCAAGAAGGGGAGTTCAACTTTTAGACCAAAACTCACTACCACTAACTGAGTTGCAGAACTTTTTTTTTACAAACTCATATATTGAGACCTAAAATGTTTAATTGTCAGTTTAGTGAATAGTTATCTAGCTGAGTTATTCACTAAAATGAGAATTCAAGGTGAATTCAAAGTGAATTTCAAATCCAAGGTAAAAATAGCCAAACTGGAAAAAATATTAGCAACGCTTCCAGTGCGACTGCTTTGGCCTTAAAGTTGAACTTGACTTTGAACTCACACTGAATAACCCTGTAGTATGTAGTGGATGTGCTTACACTAAAAGTGTCTCTGTCACTTTTGGAGGTCTAAGTATAAAGGTGACATTGGCTAACAACGAAACCTTATTGTGGAAGATTTTAACCCTTTCAGTGGCACATTAACTTGCAAAATAAATGCCTAAATTCTAAAGACATTAGAAGATTAATATTTCTCAATGTTCCCTACTAGAATTCATTAAAGGAACATTATTGTGTCAGGAATACAACCATGTATCTAACGATTTCACTCACCTTTTTTCCCATGGCTCCGCCTGCATGGCTGATATGATCAATATTGATGATCTCAGACAATCCAATGTTGAAGGCTATTGCGCAAACGCAGCAAAATGCAGCTCTGTGGCAATCGGCATCTCCTCATAGAGATGCATTGGATCAATGCATCTCTACAATGAGCATTCAGCGTCTCCATGTAGCACTGGACTAGAAAGCACTTCTAGTGACCGTCTGAGTGACTAGAGGTGTTGCTAGGCAGCGATGCAAATACTGCAAATGCAATGCTTACATTAAGCTGTGGTAGTTCTGGAGACTGTAGTGTCCCTTTTAGTAATTGGGCCAACATTGTCCATTGAAATTGACATTACGTTATCAAGCTAACATTGTCCAGGTGGAAATAAAAATGTCTTCTTGAGTTGAAACATTTAGGACATTCCAATTACAATGTTTTACTAGTATGTAAACTGCAGACAGTCTACATGCTTGCAATAAGCAATGCAAGATTCGTAAAAGCAGGAGAGAAAATATAGTCCAATTGCTTTCTCTCCTGTCCACATGACATACAATTTGTGTGGCATTTTATGTAATTAAACTATAGCACAACCCTTAAAGGACCACTCTAGGCACCCAGACCACTTCAGCTTAATGAAGTGGTCTGGGTGCCAGGTCCTTCTAGGCTTAACCCATTTTTTCATAATTATAGCAGTTTCAGAGAAACTGCTATAATTATGAATGGGTTAAGCCTTCCCCCTAATCCTCTAGTGGCTGTCTCATTGACAGCCACTAGAGGCGCTTGCGTGCTCCTCACTGTGATTTTCACAGTGAGAGCACGCAAGCGTCCATAGGAAAGCATTGTAAATGCTTTCCTATGCGACCGGCTGAATGCGCGCGCAGCTCTTGCCGCGCGTGCGCATTCAGCCGGGGAGGAGAGAGGAGGAGAGGAGGAGGAGAGCTCTCCGCCCAGCGCTGGAAAAAGGTAAGTTTTTACCCCTTTCCCCTTCCAGAGCCGGGCGGGAGGGGGTCCCTGAGGGTGGGGGCACCCTCAGGGCACTATAGTGCCAGGAAAACGAGTATGTTTTCCTGGCACTATAGTGGTCCTTTAAAGCTTACATCAACAAAGCAAAATACAATATTAACACTTGCTTATAGCTTCTAATATTTGAAGATATGTTTTCTTTTTGAAATCTTATATTTTTATTTTTTTTATACATTGATCACATAGACAATATTTTATTAATTACATATTTCAGTAAAATGTTTGATACATTGTATTCATTTCCTATACAATGTAGTAATCTTATACTGTTTACATAACAATTACATCAGTTTTCATACTTTGTATTTTTATCTTACACCTCTATATTTATGGGCCTCAGACCTATTGTTCACATTATAGTCTATACAGTTCTTAAATAACACACAAGAAAAAAAAAAGAAAAAAGCCCACAAAACAAAATAAATATAAACATTTCAAAAATCTATCATTGAACATGTACCTGTATCACCAGGGAAAAAAGAAAGCTAAATTGTCTTTTTTTTTTTTTTTCCTACTCAAACCAAATCAAAGTATATAGATTGGATAGAGTAGTTTACTTTATTTTTTCCCCTCTATTCATCTCATTTTTTTAACCTTTTTTTTCTCTCCTGAATTCTTACAAAATTGTTCTGAACTATCCTCCCACATATCTACCATTATTAGATGATATTGGTTTCCATATTTTATGGAACGTTTGTAGGATTTTATTTGCTGAATGTGATATGTATTCCATTTCACTTATACAATATATATTAAGTTTGATTATTTAATTATATCTTTTGATGGCGTTGATCCTCCTTTCCAGTTTTTTTGCGAATAAAAAGGATACCGATTTTTTGAGCCTATGTGTCACAAACTCAGAAAATTTAGATAGTATTGCTCCTTCAACCCTAAATGGTAGTTTGATATTTAGTGTTGTTTCAATATTTTTATTATATAAGGGCATCCCCACCACATATGTAGAAAGTTTCCTCCTTCTACACAATTTCTCCAGCAGTTATGTGACGTTCCTGAATACATATGGGCTAGGCGTTTTGAGGTTAAATACCAACGAGTTACTAGTTTAAAAGTTAATTCTATATGATTTTAAACTAGTAATATATGAGCTGAATATATATAAGAGTTAATTGTCTGGTTACATATTGTAATGACCTTATCTCTTTTAGGAATCTGCTTCAACTATTTTATCAGATATTTTCCTTCTTGCTGTTCTATATCTACACATCCTGAGTATAGACAATGTTGGCAACAGGATATTTAGTATGTATTTCTGTGAAGGGGATGACATTGTTCTTATTCATTATATTTTCTATTGTCGTTATACCTTTTTGGACCCATTCAGACAGATCTAAGTCTGGAATTATTGTTTGTAATGTAATCAGTGGAGCAAATCTCTGTAAGGGTCTCAATAGAGTGATATAAAGTCAGAGAGATGTCCATATCGCTATGCTACGTTTAAGCATAGGTAAATTTGCTATTGTTAAATGGAATGCTTTAGGGGACCATATATATTGTGATATCCTTGCTTTTTTTTAAACATGTATCTTCAGCATCTACATACGCTAATAAACCTCTTGGGCTACAATACTGTATAGTTTGTGATAGAGAAGAAGCTGAGTAATAGTGTGTTATATTTGGAGTTCCCATCCTCTTATTTTTTCTAGGTTTATATAGTGTTGCTAACTGTGTTCTTGGTCTTTTGTTGGCATGAAGACATTTATTTAAGCTGTAGTGTATCTCTCTTAAAAGAAATTGTGGAAATGGAAGTGGAAATGTTCGAAATAGATATAGAAATGTACTGCTGTATTGCGGCCCATCCATGAGATTTCATACTTCCCCCATCTGTCTGTCTGTGCGTATTTGCTGCCATACTATCTTTAAATTGCTATTGGTTATACTTTGTATTTCTATATATAGCTTGATACCTAGATATTGAATATGGTCCACTCAAATCATATTTATTATTTTCTTTTAGTAGAGTTAATTGAATCTCAGGAATATTAAGAGATAATATTTATTTTGTGATATGTTACATCTCCATACTCTTTAAGTATATTTTGTATCTGTGGTAAAGATTGTGTAGGCTTAGAAATTTTGAAGAGGATTTCATCCGCAAATAGCATAATCTTTTGTGGTTTTAAGGTATAGATATAGATGCCATATACATTTGAATTCCCCCTTATATTGTATGCAAAATGTTCTAATGCGATTATATATAACAGTGGAGACATTGGGCATCCTTGTCTCGTTCCATAATTTATTTTTAAAAAGTCTGCTAAAATCACTGATGCTGTAGGACCTGAGTATAAAGCTAAAGTTGCACTTATAAATTCTGGTGGTATGTAAAATGTTTCCATAACTGGTGCTAAATATTGCCAATGTAGTCAGTTGAATGCCTTCTCAGCATCTAAAGAGAGGAGAAGGCATTCAATCTTATTTCCTTGAGCAAATGACATCACATCTATTATTTAGTGACTGGCATCAGAGGCTTGGTGATCATTTATAAACCCTACTTGATAATAATTTATCAATTCTGTTAGTGAAGGGGACAAGTGTGTTGCCAATATTTTGGCATATAACTTGTAGTCTAAAGTTAAAAACGATATTGGACATAGATTGGAAGTGATTTGGGGGTTTTCTGGGTTTGGGTAGTGCCACAATATGTGCTTGCAGCATCTCTTTTGGCAATTATTCCTGATTTCATAATTGTATTAAATTAGATAAGTAGATGGGGGCACAATTTTGGACCATACTTTTTATAGTATAAAGAAGAAAACCCGTCTGGTCCCTGGGATTTTCCTGGTGGCATGCATCTTATTACTTTTGGTCTATTGGTCTAGCTAGAGTTTGGGATTGTATTTTATTTATCTTTGATAACGATATATTTTTAAGATATTCTGGGATATTTTCCATGTTGGGATTGGAGATACCCGAACCTTTATTTAAATTATATCATGAAGAATAACATTTTGCACAAGTTTTTGCCATTTCTTGTGGATCATAAATTTTTCCCCTTCATTTAATATATATGGTTTATGGTTTGAATGAGTTAATGTTTGTTCTTATGGTTTTAATTTGTTCTAAAGTATTTGTATCTGATATCTCTTTATGGAGTTTTTCCAAATACATTAATTGTATGCTCATTTCTGTTAATTCTTTTTTGTTTTTTTGTTTAGATACATAGGAACCATGTGATATAAATCTGCCTCTTATTACAGCCTTATGAGCTAGCCACAAACTTTCTGGTGTTATTTCTTAGTCTTTATTTAAAGAGAAATATTCCTGAAATGCTTTCTCTAACATTATATTTGTATCTGGGCTTTGCCATAAACTATCGTTAATTTTCCGTCTACACACAGACTTTTTGTATTTTGTTAACGTTAAATTTAATATTAATGGACTATGGTCTGACAAAGTTGTAGGTCCTCCTTTAATTGATTTAAAATTGTAAAGAAGTGAGTGGTCTATAAAAAAAATATTTATATGTGGATACTTATCATATACATGTGAATAATAAGTGTAGTCTCTTAATCCAGGATCTAAGATCCGTCATGCATCACACATTCCATATTCATGCATCAGATTTCCAAATCTCCTACTTCTTTTTGTGCTCTTCTCTTAGCTGAAGGGGTTTGGAAATCTATCGTTGGTTTCATTAATAGATTAGAAGTCTCTACAGACAATGTTTTCCCTGCTAGTGATAGTTTACATAATGCTCTTTCCAGCATTGTAAAGCGTTCTTGAGGTGGTAGATATAAATGAAATATTTATTTTATCCCATATATTTCAAATTCAACCACATTAAAATGACCCTGTGGGTCTTCATAGTGTAATTGAATTTGAGCAGAAGCGGAAAATAGTTGTACCACATTGTTTTAAAATATTCAATGAATGATACATAATTGGAAAATTCAGATTTTTAAAGCACACTGTGCTTTTACTTTGGCAAACTGTGTTTCTTGGATACATATAAGTGATGCCTTTGATTCTTCTATAGTTTCCCAGATAAGTCTACATTTTATCGGTGTATTTAAACCTTGTGCATTAAATGTTAATATTTTTAAAGCCATCCAGTTAATTTGAATTGATTTCCATAATGGGAAAATAATCAATCTCCCTCATCACTGTTTGGTAATATTCCAACATTTTTGGTAAATCATGTCTGTCTGTGGAAACCTCAAATAACATTTTACCTTTATACACCATATATTTTTTTAAATTCTTTTTTTCATGTAATTTACTATACTTCTTTCCTTACATCTATATTGGTTTACATAACCTCTAACATATATAGCAACAATTTCCTCTTTCTCCTTGGCATAATTATAATTTTTCGCCAGATGCATTTTTTTTTCCAAATTAATACCATAAAATAAAAAAATAAAAATAATATATCTCATACACGTTTGTGAACAATAGCCTAGTGAGATTCTTTTTGAGCCCTAAATTCATGGGCTCAAGATTCCCACTGAACGGAGACATTGGTTTTACCATATGCCTCCTTGGGGATTTGTTTTGGAGCTGTGCGCTTAACATTGTCAATATTATATTGCTATTTTGCTAGTTGTTACCACTTTTTTTTTTTTTTATCAATTTCTTCATTTCAGAGATCGTTAGATATACACCGAGAAGTAGAAGAAATAAAGAGACAAAAAATATCAGGTAAAATGGCATCTTCCCTTTATTGGTGTGAGGGCATTTTGTCCCAACCTATTCATCTGTACCAATACACAATTTTTTTACTTTTTTACCTGCATATTTTAATGTTTTCTTCTCTTGATTAGTAGTTTCAACCCATTTCAAATTATCTTAATCTTCATTTTGAGAATATGCTTTCATGGTATAGTTTGATATTCTGTCTTCCTATTAATCAAATGTATTTCTTTTTGCTTGGTTGCGGGTTGCTATTCTCTAGATAGGTGGCTCAGTTTATGTTTTCATTTGTTTTTTGTCTGCAGGGAAGAAAGTGTCTGTATGTCCCAAGCTTGTAATATTTTTAGTCCCTCTTCAGGTAATTAAACAATATTTGTAGATAAGAATGTGAGAAAGGTATGTACCCACTTGGAAATGGGGCAAATTCATCTAAAAAAGGGGTATGTCACCTTGGGGTGAATGCATACTATGCTGATATAGACTAAACCCTTGACAGCAGGACAATACACCAAATTTGGGATTATCTGATTAACTTCAGGCTGTTGGTAAGTCTGGTTTTTAGTAAGCATATGTATATTTCTGTTTAGTATTGCTTCCCACAGGAATTAGCCTACCTATATATTGATGGAGAACAGCACACCTTTACTGAAAATACGTAATGGATCAAATAGTGAACATGCCTTAAATCAGGGATGCAAAAAAGGTAGATCCCATTATTTTGTTGATCTATAGCTTCCATGATGTTTATTCATTTTAAAGCATTCTAATGGCATGCAAAGCATCATGGTAGTTTTTGTTTTATAGCGTCTGGGGATCTACCTTTTAGGCACCCCTGTCTTAGAGTCAATGCACATCGTTATGCTCTCTATGGGTTTATCCTTTAGAAGATGGGAATACACACATGAGATCTTTATTCCTGGTTAATATCTACCTTAACATTTTATATTACAACCCAATGATTTATTACATAAAAGGCATGTTTTTAGCTTATGATCTTAATCATATATTCTCACTTAAATATTGATTTTGGTTAACAGCTCAAGTAAGAAGTGGTCAATACACAGGAATACACTGTCTTTTCAGTCAAGGAACACCTCTAGTGGCCACTCCTCAGACAGCCACTAGCGGTGCTTGCAGGGGCTCTAAATGGAAACACTGAACTTTCCCCATAGAGATGGATTAATTCAATGCATCTCTATGAGGTGATGCTGATTGGCCAGGGTGGCATTTGGCTCCACCCCTTCCCCACCTCCTGACTGAGATCATCAGAATTATGATTCTGATTACGTCAGCCTGTGAGGCGGATCAGGGCTGAGGCCAGGCGCGTGTAGCCCTGCATGGCGCTGGAAAAAGATGAATAAATCACCTTTCTAACCCCAGGTAAGGAGGCTGACCACCTAAATAGTGGTTTTAGAACTATAGTGTCTGGAATACACATTTGTGTTCCTGATACTACAGTGGCCCTTTAACCCCTTAAGGACACATACCATGTGTGACATGTCATGATTCCCTTTTATTCCAGAAGTTTGGTCCTTAAGGAGTTAAAGGTGAACCATTACTTCTCTGGTAATTACACCATTGAATAAAGCATTTATAATCATCTATAACTTGTGTTGACCCTTTCCTTATTTGAATTGTATTGGTTTTATTAGGATTTCAGGGATACAGAAGGCAAAAAGGGAAGGATTGTTCATGGGAAAACAGTAGATGATACTTTCCATGACATCGCAAATAACATTGATGGCACAACATCGACAGTTCGTCAACAATCAACCTTTTGCATTTATAATTGTCTGTTGGGACCTTGTATACCTGAACCCTTTGTGAGTAGAGGTGTTGCTAGACAGTGATGCAAATACTTAAAAAGTCCCTTTAAGTAATCTGGCCAACATTGTCCATATTGAAATTGACATTAAGTAATCAAACTGACATTGTCAGAGGTGCAGGAGTGTACCTGGTTAAATCATCTGTTGCCTAACTTTGGTATGTATACTATATTTTTAGGCATTTTATATTTGCCGCTAGTTGTGGCATGGTTCTAATTGGAGTTAGATGCTTGAGTGGATGCAGGGATATAGAAAAAGTGGGCGGAGGGGAGAAATCCCACTCCAGCTCAAGAGCCCTACAATCTTTGCATCAGTTTTGATGTAGTAGAGGAGGATGACATTGAGTTCTACCTCTTAGTCGCCTACCAGTATTCTGGTTTGGTTGCATCTGATTTTGCCTCAGAAGAAGCGTTACCTTTTAAGTTCTGTAATTGGAGTTTTGTGTACAATATTTTTTTTTTTAAATAACTATAACTATAAGGGACGGGGGAACTGAGATCCATAAAAACAGTGTGTGATTAGTACCCGCATGTCAAATTGGTGTGTGTGTGTGTGTGTATGTAGCTTTACCATGTCATTGGTAAGGATAACACCCTCCATACCATGTTGGCTATGGGCAGGGAGTGTCAGTAGTCATCTGTGTGTTCAACAAAAAATTAAGGATATAGATGTTATGTTTCGTTCAGTAGTGTGGGATATATAACAAGGGTTTTGGTTATCTCTCCGTTAGGTATATGAGTTCAGAAACATATCTAAATACCTGAGCATCAATGAACATGACATTGCATAATGAAGAAGAAAACACAATAAGAATTTAGGAAAGGTTATTATCTGCTCTGTGAGCCCTGCTTGATCGTTGTGCCATAGTGAAGGGCACTTCTACAAGCTTCTTTGTGGAAGGATTTATCCAGATCTGCTCAGTAAATCACTGTAGTTAGGGAACCGTATCAAGGAGCCAAGCACTCACATGTCCATCTCTGTATGCGGTCAAACCACTCCCCCGTGTTGACCTTTTACACATGCTGTTCTATTCTCTTTTAAAAAGTATATTAGAGATTTAGCAACTGATATAATAATCCATTTCATTTAAGGCACATCCAAAGCATACAATACAAATGAGAAACATAGTTTCAATATCTCATCTTTCACTAACTTTTAATGATCAAAAAGTGCAACATTTATCATGATGGTTGACAGAGAGCCAAGATGGAGATTCCCTGTTGCTGGACATAGGTAAATATAGCAGCGTGGTTCTACACATTTAATTTTATTTTTCAAAACTCACCAATATGTATTTACTAAATGGTTAAGATAAGTAAACATAATAGGAAAAATCCAGGAATATGACAATTCCCCTTTAAGATCAACGACAGTAGGGATGTGAACTTTATCTAGCTTACACCATAATCCATAGGGAGGAAAACTAGGAAGACAGATTTGCGTATGGTAAAGTATTTTAGAAGAATTTACTAATAAATCTTTCACTGTCCTCCAACCAGCAGGTTTTCTTGATAGATGTGATTAAAAATGAAGTCCTTTTTTTCTGTTGTATGACATTGTGGGACAAGTCTCCTTTATTACAAAACACATGGTAGACCAATATACAGGTCTGTGACAGCAGCTGTTAAAATCCTCTAAATCCCCGTATAAAAAGGTGATTTCTTTAAAGAACAACATCCTTTGATGAGGAAGGTCAAGATGATGCTAATGAGACAAATAAATCCAGGAGCTTCTCTGTCTGCTGTGACTTGAGTGGTTTATGTATCAAAGTTCCGGTAGAGTCCTTACATTTTCTGTCACATTAATTAGTCTTTAAAACAGGTGGCATTAACTTTGACATCCACATGGAAATACATGGTGGTGATGTCTCATTTATGAAGTAAAAAAAAAAAAAAGATTTTAAATGAAAACAGATTTTTCATATTCTGTAGCCTGGAGAAGAAACAATGTGTTATTGTATTATGCTAAGGGGTTTAGGAAGGAGAGAGACAAAAATATAGTAATACATCAGATTGCAGGCATAGTGTATACTTGATAAACATTATTTAGTAGGCATCAATGAGCCTTGGGCACCCATGACCCTGATGTCAGTTCACTAGTTGTCCTTCCTTGCACCACTTTTGGTAGATACTGACCACTGCATACCAGAACAGCCCACAAGACTTGCTATTTTGGACATGCACTGACCCAGTCGTGTAGTCATCACTATTTGGCCCTTGTAAAATTGGCTCAGATCTTTTCAGTTGCCCATTTTTCCTGCTTCCAACACATGAAATTTGTGAACTGAGTGGTCACTGTCTGCCTTATCCCATCCCTTGTCATGTGCCAATGTAAGATTTAATCGATGTTATTCACTTAACCTGTCAGTGATTTTAATGTTGTTGCTGATCTGCGTATATGTTTTATTGGCATGGATGTACTAAGAATGCTACAATTTTCATTACAGTAAAGGGAAGATATGGAAAGTGAAAATATTATACTGTTAATATTGTTAAAAGGGTAAAATATATGTTCACATATTAGAAGATGTTTTACTTTAGTTATCATGTTAAAACTGCAAGTCGTAGTGTTAATATGAATTGCAAATTAGAAGTCTTACTCTTGGCAAATGCAAGATTGTGAACTATTTTAAAGGTATGGGGCAACAATTTTAACTTTGCTTGCTGACTGCACTGGCAGCCAATTGGTAAATAGTTAAAAACTGTCAGTGACACCCACAGTAATGCAGTGTGTTCTGATTGTGATGTGTGTATAGTGGATGTAGAATGTGTGTAGTGGATGCTGTGTGTTTGTGTAATGGATGCAGTGTATAAAGTGGATGCATATTGTATGTTTGTGTAATGTATAAGGTGTATATTAGATGCAGAGTGTGTGTTTGTGTAGTGGATGTAGTGTTTGTGGGTATTAGATGCAGTGTGTATGGTGCATGCAGAGTGTTTGTGTAGTGGATGTAGTATGTGTATGGAGAATGCAGAGTGTGTGTTGGTGTAGTGGACGTAGTGTTTGTGTATTAGATGTGGTGTGTATAGTGAATGCAGAGTGCATGTTTGTGTAGTGTGGATGTAGTGTTTGTGTGTAATAGATGTGGTGTATAGTAAATGCAGAGTGTGTGTAGTGGATGTAGTGTTTGTGTATATTAGATGCAATGTGTATAGTGCATGCAGAGTATGTGTAGCGGATGTAGTGTGTGTATAGTGAATGCAGAGTGTGTGTGTTTGTGTAGTGGATGTAGTGTTTGTGTGTATTAGATGGTGTGTATAGTGAATGCAGAGTGTGTGTGTTGTGTAGTGGATGTAGAGTGTGTGTTTGTGTAGTGGATGTAGTGTTTGTGTGTATTAGATGGTGTGTATAGTGAATGAAGAGTGTGTGTTTGTGCAGTGGACGTGTGTATTCTATGCAGCGTGTGTAGTGGATCTAGAGTGTGTATATAATGAATGCAGAGTGTGTGTTTGTGTAGTAAATGCAGTGTGTGTTTGTGCAGTAATGTGTGTGTAAAATAAGGGGAGGGACATTTTTATTTTTTACCATTTCTATAAAACATTTAATTTTTTTAAATTTTATTTTGGCCAGGGAGAGGGGAGATTACATTCCCTGGTTGTCCGGTGGCTTGGTGCTCGGGACCAGCCACTGGACTCTGCAGGGGGGGCCTAGCAGCACACTCTGACTCCACTTCCCAGCTTCTTTGTGTCTAACTCTCGTGGCCTGCGTGTTGTGCGGAACGTTGTCGTGGTAACCCATGACAACTCTCTGACAGCCGCGGGGCTTGTGAATGTTAAAGTGCAATGAACAGGTAGCTGGAGGCCTACAGGTACACAAGGTTCTATGTGTAATGCCACCCGTGGACCACAGTTACCTTTGGCACGAACCCATGGAATGCCACAGCCTTCACAGTATCACTCTGTTGCGCTCACTGCTGGCATGAGGTACGACGCTGGCTGCTGCGCACTTAGAATATTTAAAGAGACAGTGGGTCCTAATTTAAAAAATGATGTGGACCTGCGTGCATCATCACGTTTACGTCAGGTACGTCCCAATGTCAGGTGACCTAAACCTGCCTATCACAGCCAACAGTAAGATATCTACATGGTTTCCACTTGTGGTTATCAGAGAGATTGTTAATCTTGTTTTCTCTACTGGTGTTTTGATTTTCTTCTTGTTTTTTGACTATTCCGTATTCTGGTATCCTTGACAATTTTGGCTTGTATCTTCATTATTTTCTCTTTCTGTGTCCCTGACCATGACTTTTGCCTGACCATTCTCTTTGACATTAAATCCTGCCACTCTAAGACCCGATAACACGTTTCTATGGTTTTGGTTTATTTTTTTTAGTTCTCCGTGTTGGGTCATACGTCGTCCTTACAATTGGGAGGAGGAAACACACATAGAGTCTCGGAGAAAGAGACACACACAAGGGGCTAGGGGGAAGGGGCAAAAGAGACAGACTGGAGGAGAGACACACAGAGGGGCTGAGGGAGAAAGAGACAAAGTGCAGGGGGGAGAGACACAGGGGCTGGGGAGAGAAGAAAACATACGGAGGAGCTGGGGGAGTAAAATAGACACACAAAGTGTTTGCAATAGAGGAAGAGATACACAGAGAGGATAAAGAGACATGAAGATGCTGGGGGAGAAAGATAAACACAAAGGAACTGAGTGAAGTAAAAGACACATAGGAGCTGAGGTAAAAAGATATACACAAAGGGGCTTGGGAAAGTAAGAGACACACAAAGGGGAAAATGGGGGATACGATATACTAAAGGGTGTAAGACATTAAAGAGAGAAGATAAGAAAAACAAAAGTAGTAAGAAATTAAATAAGGGGTTTAAGGGACACACAGGTGACGATGCCTTAAGACATTTACCATGCTATGCAATATCAGAAAGAGAGCTTTGATTGTATCCCAAATAGCACATGAAAGCCCTTATAATCAGTTTTCCTGCCTTGCAAGCTCATTTTAAGTCTTGTCCTCTTGGGGCTCACATGGAGTATTTTTATTGTTTTTTTTAGAAGACTTCTAATAGTAAGGGAGAAGTTTTTTTCCCCCTCAGGTGTTAGTTGTGACGAACGCACTTTTGCCTGGACGGTTGCCCTGGGCTCCTGGAGGAGTGTGGAGGTTAGTCTCCTGCCCACTGACTATTGGCCATGGAAAAGGCTTGTAAAAAGACTTGGTTCGTGGGATTTATTTGTACTGTTCGGGAACCAAACAAACTCACGACCTGCAGACCACCTCTGTGCTTGTTAACCCCTGTTAACCTCTCCTGACACTTCAATCATCGTGTGTTCTAATTGTTCGTGAGAATGCGGTGTTTGGGCGTTGAGTTCATGGAACTAAAATCGGACACTAGAACTCCCGAACACCGCTGAACTTTGACGAACACCTGTTTCTTTCCCACACATGTCAGGAGAGCGCCGTTCGGTAGGTTTATTCGTATTAGCCATACGAACAAACGCTACCAACAAGCCAGAGTGTGCGTTCTGTATTTCTTTCGTATGGAACTCCCAAAAGTGACCGACCACTACCACTGAATCCCTGGAACTGTTTTGGGTAGACGCCTCATGTGTGGTCGGTCAAAACTTTACCCTGGTGGCGATTCAGCTGTGTTCGTGGGATCTGAGCTCTTTTTGGACAACTTGGGCACTCAGATCCAGGCTATCCAGGGATGTAATATTTGTGGGGGTCCTATGTATTATATATGTGTTTTTATGTATTTTCATATTTTGTGTAATTGCCTAGTCATGATGACACTGCAGTTTGGGGACATTTTGTGGGTGTGTTTATGGGAATGTCCTGGGCGCATTTACTGTGTCTCTGTATTGTATAAAAGTGGGCCATTGAGCCCTGAGTAAACAGATTCGTTTTACCCTTCATCAAGCCTAGGCTGATGTTTGGGTACCTGGGAGCCATAACCACTGCAGCACTTGGGATTCAGGAGACTTATAACAGACATACTCAGCTGGAGTATAGGGGGTTCATTACATTAGTTTTACTGCATCTTAACTATTATTAGTAGTTGTTTGTTTTTAATTCAGGTGAGATTTGGTTTGGAACCTCTACCCACTGGGGAGTGGGAAGGTGAGCATCAAATTTGGGGGTGGTGTACAATGGCATGTCCATCTCCCTTCTACAGTGCCCCCATTATCAATATTGGTGTAAATATTTAATTCAGAAACTTCAGTTTCTTTGTGTTTCGACAGTCGCAGAGGACCCAGGAGGTGGCCGGGCCTCAAATGTATACTTTATTTAAACTATAGGAGACTTTGGATTTCAATGTCACTTTAATAATGATTATTATTTGATATAGAAGAGATATATCATTTGCATTGTTAGTATGTACATCAAAGCACTTTAAGTATTTAGTTTTGACACTGAATTTTTTTTAAGTGTTTATCACATTAGTTTTGCATGATTACTATATTCACAATTCTCTTACAACAGATGGATTAAACATACTTTAGTTAATTTAGCACTAGAACTATTTATCACATTAATTTTGCATTATATATATATATATTCACAATGCTCTTACAAACAGATTATTTAAATACACTTCAGCATATTTAGCACTAGCACTATTTGATTTGTCTACCACATTGGAATTAGCATAGGACCCACCAATATTGGGGTACTGTGAAGTAGTGGTGGGCTTAACACAATATGGCCACATGGTGGAACTGAATCCCCATATTTGTTTGCTGAGATAGGTGATTACAGAATTTAGAAATGTATTTTATTAGTGCGCTGTTCCTTAATCTGTATTATGTCAGTGTGTGTGTGTGTGTGTGTTTTAATGTGTATCAAATCATTTAGGGTGTGTGTATGTCTTTGAGTGAGTGAGTGTCTGTCAGTGTGTGTCATATCTGTGAGTGCATTTTGTCAGTGTGTGTTAAATCAGTAATAGTGATGCACTGAACAGTTCGCTGGCGAATAGTTCCCGGCGAACATAGCATGTTCGCGTTCGCCACGGCGGGCGAACATATGCGCGGTTCGATCCGCCCCCTATTCGTCATCATTGAGTAAACTTTGAACCTGTACCTCACAGTCAGCAGACACATTCCAGCCAATTAGCAGCACACCCTCCCACCTACTGGACAGCATCCATTTTACATTCATTCTCAAGCTGCATGCTTAGTGAGAGGAGGGAAAGTGTAGCTGATGTTGATTAGATAGGGAAATGCATAGCTAGGTTAGGGTATACAGTGTCCACTACAGTCCTGAAGGACTCATCTGATCTCTGCTGTAAGGACAGCACCCCAAAAAGCTATTTTTAGGGCTAAAACATCAGTCTGCTTTTTTTTTTTCTGTGTAATGTAATTGCAGTTAGTTGTCTGCCAGCTTCTGTGTCAGGCTCACAGTGGATACTGTGCCCAGTGCCACCACTCACTCACTGGTGTCACAATAGCTTGCATTTAAAAAAAAAATGTTTTTCACTATAATAGATTGAATAGCAGTTAGTTGTCTGCCAACTTCTGTGTCAGGCTCATAGTGGATACTGTGCCCAGTGCCACCACTCACTCACTGGTGTCACAATAGCTTGCATTTAAAAACAAAAAACTTTTTTCACTGTTATAGATTGAATAGTAGTTAGTTGTCTCAAAGCGGGTGTGTCAGGCTCACAGTGGATACTGTGCCCAGTGCCACCACTCACTCACTGGTGTCACAATAGCTTGCATTTAAAAACAAAAAACTTTTTTCACTGTTATAGATTGAATAGCAGTTAGTTGTCTCAAAGCGGGTGTGTCAGCCTACAGCGTGTACTCTGCCAGTTGGTGCCACTCTTATCTGGTGTCACAATAGCATGCATTTAAAAACCAAAAAACTTTTTTCACTGTTATAGATTGAATAGCAGTTAGTTGTCTCAAAGCGGGTGTGTCAGGCCTACAGCGTGTACTCTGCCAGTTCACAGTGCCACTCATATCTGGTGTCATAATAGCGTGCATTTAAAAACAAAAAACTTTTTTCACTGTTTTTTTCACTGTTATAGATTGGATAGCAGTTAGTTGTCTCAAAGCGGGTGTGTCAGGCTCACAGTGGATACTGTGCCCAGTGCCACCACTCACTCACTAGTGTCACAATAGCTTGCATTTAAAAACAAAAAACTTTTTTCACTGTTATAGATTGAATAGCAGTTAGTTGTCTCAAAGCGGGTGTGTCAGCCCTACAGCATGTACTCTGCCAGTTCACAGTGCCACTCATATCTGGTGTCATAATAGCTTGCATTTAAAAACAAAAAACTTTTTTCACTGTTATAGATTGAATAGCAGTTAGTTGTCTTCAAACGGGTGTGTCAGCCCTACAGCGTGTACTCTGCCAACCTTTGCCAGTTCACAGTGCCCACGCACAGTAGCTTGCACGCATAGTACCACTAATCGGAAAAAAAATGACAGGCAGAGGCAGGCCACCCCTACACTGCTCATTGGGTAAACCTGCTGACGGCCTGGGGACGTACAAGGGTTTAAACTGATAAGAATAGTACTACTTAACACACCACTTCTATCTGGTGACACATTAGATTGCACCCGCAGTGCCCCAAATTTGAAGTAGGAGGACCGACCAAGCATCTTTTTCCATCTCCCGGTTCCTAAAATCGATGCCATATACACGTCCCCTGAAAGGGGACGTAACAGGGATTAAACTGATAGGAATAATACTACTTAACACACCTTATAATAACGCAGAGAGAGGCAACGCAGAGAGAGAGGAGTCTGAAGAAGAGGAGTCAGAGGAGGAAGGTGGCTTTGAGGAGGTGGAAGACCAAACACAGCAGGCGTCCCAGGGGGCATGTTGTCACCTTTCGGGGACCCTTGCTGTTGTACGTGGCTGGGTGGAGGAAGAGACCTTCAATGACATCAGTGAGGACAAGGAACGGGACATGGGGTGCAGGGGTGGGGGGGAGGGGGGAGGACAGTAGGTCCCCCCTTATCCTTATTTACTGAATATTCCCCTGTATAACAATGTTTGGCATTTAGTGAATATTCCCTATTCTGCTCTGTGTCAGTGTGTATCAGGGATCCTTAGGATAGCTGTCAATCCATATCTGCCAAGTGACCCTATGTATGGGGAACAGTCTCTATTCTGCTCTGTGTCAGTGTGTATCATGGTCTCTGAGGACAGGTATCAATCCATATCTGCCAAGTGACCCTATGTAGGAGGAACAGTCTCTATTCTGCTCTGTGTCAGTGTGTATCAGGGGATCTGAGGACAGGTGTCAATCCATATCTGCCAAGTGACCCTATGTAGGGGGAACAGTCTCTATTCTGCTCTGTGTCAGTGTGTATCATGGTCTCTGAGGACGTGTCAATCCATATCTGTCAAGTGACCCTATGTAGGAGGAACAGTCTCTATTCTGCTCTGTGTCAGTGTGTATCAGGGGCTCTGAGGACAGGTGTCAATCCATATCTGCCAAGTGACCCTATGTAGGAGGAACAGTCTCTATTCTGCCCTGTGTCAGTGTGTATCATGATCTCTGAGGACAGGTGTCAATCCATATCTGCCAAGTGACCCTATGTAGGGGGAACAGTCTCTATCCTGCTCTGTGTCAGTGTGTATCATGATCTCTGAGGACAGGTGTCAATCCATATCTGCCAAGTGACCCCATGTAGGAGGAACAGTCTCTATTCTGCTCTGTGCCAGTGTGTATCAGGGGCTCTGAGGACAGGTGTCAATCCATATCTGCCAAGTGACCCTATGTAGGGGGAACAGTCTCTATTCTGCTCTGTGTCAGTGTGTATCATGGTCTCTGAGGACGGGTGTCAATCCATATCTGCCAAGTGACCCTATGTAGGAGGAACAGTCCCTATTCTGCTCTGTGCCAGTGTGTATCAGGGATCCCTAGGACAGGTGTCAATCCATATCTGCCAAGTGACCCTATATAGGAGGAACAGTCCCTATTCTGCTCTGTGTCAGTGTGTATCAGGGATCCCTAGGACAGGTGTCAATCCATATCTGCCAAGTGACCCTATGTAGGGGGAACAGTCTCTATTCTGCTCTGTGTCGGTGTGTATCATGGTCTCTGAGGACAGGTGTCAATCCATATCTGCCAAGTGACCCTATGTAGGGGGAACAGTCTCTATTCTGCTCTGTGTCAGTGTGTATCATGGTCTCTGAGGACAGGTGTCAATCCATACCTGCCAAGTGACCCTATGTAGAGGGAACAGTCCCTATTCTGCTCTGTGTCAATATGTCATATGTCAGGTATCAATCCATATCCATTGTGATTTAGGAATGTTAGGTGATTTCTGCCCTTTATGGATTAAGACCAGACTCTGCATTAACTGTGTAATTTTCCATGGGAGTTTTGCCATGGATCCCCCTCCGGCATGCCACAGTCCAGGTGTTAGTTCCCTTGAAACAACTTTTCCATCACTATTGTGGCCAGAAAGAGTCCCTGTGTGTTTTAAAATTCGCCTGCCCATTGAAGTCTATGGCGGTTCGCCCGGTTCGCGAACATTTGTGGAAGTTCGCATTCGCCGTTCGCGAACCGAAAATTTTGTGTTCGCGACATCACTAATCAGTAATTGTTTGTGTCTTTCAGTGAATGTGTGTATCAGTGAACCTAACAGTGAATGTGTGTGCATCTGTCAGTGTGGGTGAAATCCATGAGAATCAGTGAGAGTGCCAGTGTGTGTCAAATCAGTGATAAAGCATGTCTGTCAGTGTGTGTCAAGTCAGTGAGATTTTGTGTCTGTCAACGAGTGTGTGTCTGTCAGTTGGTGTTTGTCACTGAAAGTGTGTGTTGGTTAAACAGTGTTTGCCAATGACTGTGTGTCTTTCAGTGAGTAAATGTCAGTGTATATGTATCAGTGAGAGTATGTGCCTGTCAGTGAAAGTTTGTTGTTTAAACAGTGTTTGTGCAAATTACAGCATGTCTGTTAGTGAGTATATGTGCTAGTAAGTTTATGTCAGTGTATGTGTATGAAGGAGAGCATAAGTGGGACCTTGCTCTGATTCTTGCACAGGTTTCTTTGAGTTCCAGTTATGCCCCTGGTTACTGTACAGTTTCTAATCACCTATCCAACCTCTTGCAGAGTAAGCAGGAAGTAAGTCTTTGCTATTGACCCTTTCTGATTTCTGTGATGTTCTAAAGACACAGCTTGTTTTTGAAATGTGGGTAGTTTTGGCATCACACCATGTTCCCTCATCAAATCCAAGCAAGTCTCGTGTTTGTTTTATCTTTGTGCTATTATAAAGTATCAAAGTCACCAAGAGTGACCAACACCATATTTTATGTTATGTATACTACATTTATATGTTTGTATAAAAGATGCAAATCATGCTTTTCTTCTCTCATTTCAATCATTCCTTTGTCAGCTCAAAAGACAGACTTGGCATAAGCATTTATTTCATAGAAAAAGTTAGTGAAGTATGTAAAAGTGGATGGAGGGTTTTGAAACATATACAGACTTTTTAAGTAAACACTGAATTTTATTGAACAGACATCCAAGATGCAAAACTTAAGCAAGAATAGATTATCTGGAAAAATGCCCAAACTCAACTATAGCCATAGCATAGTTATATTTGCATTTATTATGCAATTTATTCACTCACTGCAATTTACTCTGCAGTGAATAAACCCTGTATTACTCAAATTCCTGTTCATTTGTAGATAATACTTTACCAAAATTGCCCTATTGAGATATTTTCCTTATGATGTTTGTTCCACTCCTGAAACTGCCTTTGACATCATATTGTCCCAGTGTCTTTTAAGCTATGATTTGAAATAGACATGTGCAATTTGTTTAGTTCCGAATGTACATTCGAATGAATTTCGTGAAATACGGACATTTGGATGCTTACGAATGTCCGAAGTCCAAAGTGCCGAAGTGCTTCGGATTTCTGAAAAGTGGCAAAACAAGTGCTTAGGGGTTAGGGTTAGCATTGTTGAAGTTCTGAATTGCCAAAGTTCCGAACCAAACCGAATGCCATTGGTCCGAATTGCCAAAGCAGACAATTTATTTTTTACTTACCCGAATTTATGAACCAAAGCAAATTTTTTGCCCATGCACATCTCTAATTTGAAATGTATGGTTTTATATTTGCAGTCCAAGTAGAGAATGGGCAATCTTTTGGAACTGCCAATTATTGTTGTAAATATATATTTTTGTGAAACCCACTTTATGTCAACAGATGGCAACAGATTTATAGAATACAGGAGCTGTCATCACCCAGTGTGGCTTAATAAGATTCCAAAAAGTCAGCTAACAAGAAAAAAATGCATTAAAGCAGATAAATATGCTGCTAAGGATTTAATTATTAAAAACAAATGTAATAAAAGTAATTATCCGATGGATCTCTTGGGACATACAAAACAATAGATGACTTTGGTGAAGTGGGAAGAATTAGTTGCCTTTCCATAGAAAGTAATAATAGGAAATTAGATTGTGCATTCCTTACTAAATATAACTCAAAAGCTAAACATATGCACAAAGCTCTTAAGATATGTTGGCCTATCCTTTTACATGATGTGTTTCTTGGAAAAAGCTTGCCCCTAAAACTGCTTTAATTTTATTAAAAGACAGATAATGCTAGGTGATATACAGCAACAAGTGGTCTGTGTATTCAAAAGGAGGGGGAACATAAACAAAATAACAGAAAACTAGCAAGTTTCGTAGAAACACATTACAGTGGAGAAAGTTTTTTCATAGTATGGAAAGGTATGCAAGAATAAAAATGGTACCACCTATAGAAGTAAAATATATTTTGTAGAGTGACATGGAACACACTATATAAGGAAGACTTTGGACTGTGCATTAAACAATAAGGAAATGCCATAGTACCACGTAAAAAAAAAGTGTTCCAATGTGCTGTATAGGTTTTCATGTTATTTAAAAAAAACAAAAAAACATTTAAGTATTCGGATAGATACAATGTAAACCAATTGTGTAAGGCTTAGATCTTTAGAGAAACCTAAAACACTTGATATGAATGGTCTGAATAATGAATTAGATGTTTGGACTATACCTTCTCTTGCAAGTTGACGAGTTTCTGTATGCAATTTGACTCCCTTTTGGTTCTATTATGCAATTTTCTTAAGTTTTTACTTAGATCTTTCCATTTTCATATGATGTATGTGTCTTTTTTTGAATTTTAATGAGCTTCATTATGTAGTTATGGGTTTTACATTTAGACATTGTGTACACAAATAGATTTGTAGGCTACAAATCAAAGTTGCTCTATCACCTACAGAGGGAGCAGTGGTGCCTTAGTAAGGAATAGCAAAGTATTCCAGGCTCCTGCAGATAAGTATATATACTTAAGCAACTAATACATACATGTTTTTAGCATCAGTAAAATACTGATTTTACTTGACTTTTACTCAACTGGAGAAGAGAGACCGGATTTGATTGATTGATTTGGTTGAGATGCCGAACATAACTGTATGAGTATTTTTCAAGTGCCCAGTTTCTTCTTTTATTCTGAATCAGTAAAATAATATTCATCCTGAACTTAACATTTTTTGCAAACTATTACCAGACTCCGTATAAGACCTTCACACCTCACTGAAAGCCTTGAATGATGCAATTATGTGATCACAAATTAAATACCTGCATCTCCCAAACAATTATCAAGACATTACTGAGCCCACACTTAGTAGAGCTTTGAACTTGATGTTGTAACACCAAGATGTCCCATGGCGGTTTTTAATGGCCAGCATTACAGTTCTCTGCAAAATGATTGATGGCTAGGGACCATTCACTAAATGTTTTTATTTACAGATCACTTGAGAAGAAATCAATAGATGGAATAAAAAGGACGATCAGTATATATCTTTTATATATTGAATAAATATGTAATATATAAATAAAGATAATTTTTTTGCCTCTCCTGTTTTCCCTCTATTGATGTCATGGGTGGCAGTACAGTGTGGAAATGAACAACCAGGGCCTGGTGCAGGGTAGCTACACGCCCCCTGTTGTTGAGTACCAGGGCCCTGATGCAGCTTCTGTGGATCCTAGGAGCTAGATGATATGCAGATCTCCCAAATCTGGATAAGGAGGCTCTGCAGCAGTTATGTAGCCAGTACTAGAAACAAGGCAAGACTAGAATAGGCACCAAACAAGAGAACAAGACTAGAAGAACCCAGAGCCGGAACAGGACAGAAAGCAGAACCCAGAACATGTACACAAGACGTGAGGGAAAGAAGAACAGGACATGGACTGTACATGAACTGGGAATACAAGACAAAATAAAACAAGACAAGAGATACAAGGCAAAACAAAAGGAGAAATAACTAAGTACTATATAAGTAATAAACATTGGAGATTTAGATATACATAAATTGCCAAGATGTATGCAGCTCACCACTGTGCCAAAGTACTCCAATTACAGTGGGTCCTAACTGCCTAGATATGCATGACTAAAAGTACAACAATAAAACACACACAGTACTTACCTGCAAGGAAGGGGGCAGAGGAAAGAGACTACTGCTAGCAGGAAACACTCTGAAACAAAAAGGAGAAATGGCAAAGGAACTGGTGTGGCAACAAAAAACAAACATTTAAAGGAATCCAGGACACTGGGAATTCCAGGAACAGAATAAAGGAATGAACCCAGAAAACCCAGCATAAAGAAAACCAGACATAGAATAGAAAACGAGAAAAAAACAAGAAAATCTAAACAAGAATTGTAAAAAGAGTACTGGATATCAGAAGTCTAGGCCAGAAATGATCTGAGGACAGGAACAGGATGTGACAATTGGTAACTTTTCCAAAATTGATCTGGGCACCAAATGATGAGAAAATGTTCTTATCTGTGTTCTCAAATATATATATATATGGTCGGGGCAATAATGCCATAAGAGTTAGATAACACATAATTAGTAGTAAATAACATAATTAATAACACCAGTCAGTTGTGGTGTGCCGGAAACTACAATGCCTGTAATAAAGAGGGCCCACGTTAGAGGGTGAGTTGAAATGAAGGAGTGGTAGGAGGGGCAATTCGCTAGACCAATAATGGTATGTGAGAGAGGATTGGAGGCCCTTACAATGCAGTAGGCCTACAATACATCAAAATTACTTGGATATGTCACAAAATAGGTGACGAATATCTTTAACTGGTTCTGGTATATGTAGTGTATAAGCAGATGATTTCCAGAATCCCATGGTCTTGATTATATGTGCTGGAATGTGATTGAAGGAAGCAGATGATGCTACCCCTGTGCGAAAAGTTACAATGTGGCAGGTTGCCAGGTTATCTGAAAAACATCTGACTGAGTGACCTGCCCAGCAAGGACCCCAGGCGACAGCTGTCACCTCTATCGGGTATAACTCGAATAAGGCTGATGTTGTGGAGAAGCTAGGTAGGGACTTAACTTCGCTAGGCCATAGACCCCAGAGCCATTGATTGCTACAGATGGCTGCTAAACCCGTATTGGCCGCAGCATCTGTCCAGAGTGTCATAGAATTGTCGGAAATTGGGGGAATAAACATGGCTTTTCCGTTCCATGTCGTGAGAAAAGTGTGCCACATCAGTAAGTCAGCCCTCGTGTGTGGGTCTAACGTGGTGCGTGTGTTGTCTGAGGGGAGGTCCAAAAACAAACAGAGTAGTTGGGAAATGAAGGATCTACCTTGTGGGATGATCCTAGAGGCAAAACTGAGTGAGCCAAGCAGAGACTGAAGTACTTTGTGGTTGCAAGAACCTAACTGCAAGTATAGGTCAATGCTTTACAGGGTGCAATTAATCTTATCATGAGGGAGACAGGACTGCATGTTAACCAAGTCTAGTTGAATACACAGAAAATGTATTACCATGCCAGGACCTTCCATCTTTTTAGGGGAGACTGGTATACCCAGGGATTCAAAAAGGCTGATTGTTTTTCTAAAATGTTCTTCAATGGTAAGAAAGTTGTCTAAATAGTGTGTGACAGTTGGGCATCTGCACACAATACACCCTGTTCCAAATTATTATGCAAATTATATTTTTCTCATTTACCTAAATAAGTGATGTAAATAAGTCAGCATAATTCTCATGTTATCAACTATTAAGAGTACAATTCAAATTGTGTTGAACAAACCTCCTAATGATAACAGTATTTTTTTTAAACATAAACAACTTACAATGCACTGTTGCAAATTATTATGCACAGTAAGTTTCAAAACACTTTATAAGTTGTAAAGAACTGAAAATTGTCATTTGTTGTGTTTGCAGCAGATTTACTGAAATCAAAAGCTATTTCAATCAAACTTACAACACTATTTTAACTGCTTAAACATTTTAACAGGTCGCGTTGCATTTTAAGATAGGACCCCTTATTTGATAGCAGCTTCACAAGTCTTGCATCCATTGAACTTGTGAGTTTTTGGACAGTTTCTGCTTGAATTTGTTTGCAAGATGTCAGATTAGCCTCCCAGAGCTGCTGTTAAGATGTAAACTGCCTCCCACCATCACAGATTTTTTGCTTGAGGATGCTCCCAAGGTTCTCAATAGGATTGAGGTCAGGGGAGGATTGAGACCACGCCATGACTTTCTCTCCTTTTATCCCCATAGCAACCATTGATGCAGAGGTATTCTTTGCAGCATGAGATGGTGCATTGTCATGCATGAAGATGATTTTATTACGGAAAGCATAGTTCTTCCTTCTGTACCAGGGAAGAAAGTGGTCAGTCAGAAACTCCACATACTTTGCAGAGGTCATCTTTACACCTTCGGGGACCCTAAAGGGGCCAACCAGCTCTCTTCCCATGATTCCGGCCCAAAACATGACTCCACCACCGCCTTGCTGACGTCGCAGCCTTGTTGGAACAGGGTGGCCATCCACCAACCATCCACTACTCCATCCATCTGGACCATCCAGGGTTGCACGGCACTCATCAGTGAACAAGACTGTTTAAAAATTAGTCTTCATGTATTTTTCTGCCCAATGCAGAAAATTCTGCTTGTGAGCATTGGTTAGTGGTGGCCGAATAGAAGGTGTATGCACAGTTGCAAGACTCTGGAGGACTCTACATCTTGATGTCTGTGGGACTCCAGAGGCACCAGCAGCTTCAAATATCTGTTTTCTGCTATGTAATGGTATTTTAGCAACTGCTCTCTTGATCCGATGCTTTGATCTGGTAGAAATCTTCCTCAATGTACCTTTATCTGCACAAGCCCATCTGTGCTCTGAATCAGCCACAAATCTCTTAATAGTGCGATGATCATGCTTAAGTTTTCGTGAAATATCTAATGTTTTCATACCTCGTCCAAGGCATTAAACTATTTCACTCATTTCGACAGCAGAGAGATCCTTTTTCTTCCCCATATTGCATGAAAATGGTGCTCTGCTTAATAATGTGGAGCACCCTCCTTTAGTAGTTTTTCCTTAAATTGGGCTCACCTGGCAATCTAATTATCACAGGTGTCCGAGATTGTTTTCAGTGATCAATGCCATCCATGAGTTAAACTGAAAAACAAAATATTTAATCTTTGTGACACATAATAGAATTTGCATAATAATTTGGAACAGGGTGTAAGTAGTAACCAGCACAAGGTTTCCGTGAGTATGTTGAATATCTTGGGGTTACTCTTAGAACCGAACGCCACTTAATGCTGTGCAGATGCCAAAGTGAGTGGTGGATAGGAAGTAGTTTGAATGCATTGACAATATCAGTTTTACTGATCCATGCACCTGTCCCAGCAGCCAGAATGGCCCAGATGGCATTGTCAATGGTGGAGTATAGCAAAGAGAATTCTTCAGAGGGAGTTAAGACTAGGGATCGTGGAGGAATGTGGTGCTGATAGGTCAATGATCAGCCTGTGTTTATGTGAAGATTTACCCGTGGCACCAATAGGATTTGTTCTCCAAGAAGTAAAAGGAGGGGATCTAAGAGGCCCGAAAACAAATCCCTGTCCCAACTCAGTCTTTATTAGTTTATGAACCGATTCTGGATCTGCTAGCACCATATGCAGTGTACCAGATGGCAAGTGTATGATACCCGTGTGAAACCCCTATGATAACTTACTGGTGAGGAAATTAACGAAGTGTTGCAAGGGGTGGTATTGTAATAATTCAGCAAAATACATAACATTAACAAATGTGAGTTAACATTTTATTAGAGCACATAGACTTGGCATGAGCCCAGAAACAGTAAGAGCAAACATGCATTAACCTGAAAGAACTGAACTTACAAGTACCAGCATTACAATTATTGAACATCTGGGACTTGCCTAGAAAGACAATGTCCCTACCGAGCTTATCCTTCATAACTTTGTCAGATTTTGTCACAGTTTAAGGGACCGTGTGGCCCTGTGCAAGTTCTGCTGTGTTAGGACATTCATTAGGACGGTCGAGTGTGACGTGGATGCGCAAACTTCACAAGCCGGAGTTCTGCAGCCTGCAAAATGCCTGCAGGATAACTCAGTATCTAGTCTACTCCAATCCATATTGAAGTTAAATTGAGTCAGAGCTGCAGCTACTTTTGCAGAAAAAGAATGGTGGTAGTCATAAAAAGGCCGTTTTTTATTTTTATTACTAAAGATGAGAAACGTAGGCTAGCATCTGAGGATGTAGTAATATGTGTGGGCCAGATCATGGACCTAAGTAAGATAAAGTAACTGTCACATATCCATGCTCTCCATGTGGAGATTGTAGAGGAGGTTATCTTTCTGAGAATTGTGGAAGTGCTGCTCAGCGGTCCCGCGCCCAGATGCCTGACTCTTGTAACATGTTGGTGGATGCCGGCCGCTGCGGATCCACGCCATATTATAGCCCCACGTCCACCCACGGTAATGATGATGTTGACGTGCGTGTGACGTCACGCAAAAGATGCACACACATGTTTTGGGGTCAAAGGCTGGGTACGGCCAATCGGATCTGCAGGAGGGTTATTTAAACTCATTATTCCTTCTACTCATTGCCCTGTCATGATTTCCTTTTGCTGGTTATCCGAGAGTGTGTTCCTGATCGTATTATTCTGTTTTTTGACTTTGGCTTCATTTTGACTTCCCTGACTTCTGGTATCCTTGACTTTTGGCTTTCCCCCATCATTGTGTCTCATTCTGTATCCCTGACCTTGGCAATTATTTTGACTATTCCTGGGTATGTTAAGTCCGGCCATTCTAAGGTCCAGTTAGACGTTATCCTTAGTCCTAAGTGTGATACTATTTCTGTGTGCTGAATCAATTAGTAATCCTGACAGTAACCTACCCGAATTGCTAGATACAAGGTGGAAAAATGGCAAATGCTGCCACGAAATGATGAGCACCTTGTGACTTGAATAGGTTGGACAGATAGTGTCACCTAAATAAGGTGAGATATGATCATGAATGACTGAGGAGGGTTGAAGGTTTAATAGTATAAAATATTGAACCAAATTTTGACTAACCTTGAAATGACAACTTTGATGAGCTGCCAAAGACAGGAACAAATGCCCCTGAATAGCAGTTCTTGAATAAACATGAGTGTATAATATAACAGAACATAGTTACATAGTTACATAGCTGAAAAGAGACTTGCGTCCATCAAGTTCAGCCTTCCTCACATTTGTTTTTTGCTGTTGATCCAAAAGAAGGCACAATTTGGCAACAAGCTAGGAAAAAACATCTTTCTTGACCCCAGAATGGCAGTCAGATTTATCCTTGGATCAAGCAGTTATTACCCTACATTGAAAGATTATCCTCGAATATTCTGTTTTTGCAAGTATGCATCTAGTAGCTGTTTGAACATCTGTATGGACTCTGATAAAACCACTTCTTCAGGCAGAGAATTCCACATCCTGATTGTTCTTACAGTAAAAAAACCTTTCCTTTGCCTTAGACGAAATCTTCTTTCTTCCAGTCTAACGCATGGCCTCGTGTCCTATGTAAAGTCCGGTTTGTGAATAGATTTCCACACAATGGTTTGTATTGACCCCGAATATATTTGTATAATGTTATCATATCCCCTCTCAGGCGACGTTTTTCTAAACTAAATAGGTTTAAATTTGTTAACCTTTCTTCATAGCTGATATGTTCCATTCCTTTTATTAATTTTGTAGCCCGCCTCTGCACTTTTTCTAGTGCCATAATAACCTTCTTTAGAACAGGTGCCCAAAATTGCACAGCATATTCAATATGGGGTCTTACCAGTGATTTATAGATGTTAACCAAATAGGTTTCAGCATGAAATATGTAATATAATTCAACCTCCTGACAAGATAATATTGCAACATGCACAATTTAAAATTAAACTGCAATATCATATTTAACCAGTAGGGCCTTAACCAGGAATAGTCAAAATGTTCAACCAATTAGTTTCAATTCCTGTAGCCTCTGGACTTGAATTGAAAGGCAATCGGGAGTAATCGTACGAACACTCTATGCTTTAAACCATTGTCCGTGCATATTCAATATGTTTAACACAAACAGTTCATACAAATTGATATGAATGCCTAAGAATAGCATGTATCGGCTAGTAAATGCGAAGGGAGCCGAACGAGGGTCCCTGTTCATGCTGGTGAAAGACCCGAAAGACCCTAAAGAAAGCAATTAGAATATGCATACTTGCGAACTGTACGAAAACAGCCAAACATACAAAACAGTAAGTAGTGGAATAGACCCAAACCGGGACGATGCCAAACGATGCGACTGAGGTGCGACGGCTTGGGCCTAAACTTACGGCTCAACAATCACTTCTGGGTCAGTCTCCGAGCAAGCTGGAGGAGGAAGCAGGCTGGAAACATTCAGTAAGCGGTCAGATAAGTAGAACCATACGGTCACCAAAACCAGGATCCAGGACACAGGTAAGAACAGCAAGATGATGACTTGTGAGTGGCCAGAAGTAGTCACACTCAACTACCAATAACGGTATGTGAGAGAGAATTGGAGACCCTTATAAAGGGGAACCAAGACCCTCCCACAACTACAGACCCAGCCTTAAATATATGTATATAAAAATGAAAATAGAATCCTTGCACTCAGGCTTAAGCAGTATTAAGGTGCCAGGTGCCAGTCCAAAATGCAATTAATATGCAAAAGAGATAAATGGTCTTGAATGAAAGTAATGTCCTTTATTAGATAAACATATAATCCAGTACAAAGAGATCAATGTTTCAGTCCCTAACAGGGACAACAGAACCACCTGCCTAATATTATGTAGGTCCCCCACCTGCTGCCAAAACACGATGTGTTGAGGCATTGATGCCACAAGACCTCTGAAAGTTTTCTATGGTATCTTAAACCAAAACATTTCTAGCTGATTCTTAAAGTCCTGCAGGTTGTGAGGTGAAGCCTTCATGAATCAAATGCACACAGATGCTTAATCTAATTGAGATCTGGGGAATTTTGAGGCCAAGACAACACCTTTAACTCTCTGTTATTTGCCTCAACTCATTCCTGAACATTGTTTGCAGTGTGGCAGGGTTCATTATCCTTCTGAAAGAGGCTACTGCCATCAGGGAGCACCATTGCCATGAAGGAGTGGTCTGCAACAATCTTTAAGGAAGTGGTACGTGCCAAAGTAACATCCAGATGGATGCTAGGACTTGAGGTTTCCCAATACAACATTATCCAGAGCATAACACTGCCTCTGCCGGCCCGCCTTCTTTCCATAGTGCTTCCTGCTGCCATCACTTCCACAGGTCATGCACATACACCCGACCATCTACCTGATCTAAAAGAAAATGTGATTTATGAGAATAGGCAACATTCTTCCATTGCTCCGCAGTACAGTTTTAATGCTCACGTCCCCATTGAAGGCCCATCAGTGGTGGACAGGTGTCATCAAGGACACTCTGACCAGGCAACACAGCCCCATATGGCAAGACCTGCCATTTTGGAGATGCTCTGACCCAGTCATCTAGTCATCCCTGTTTGGCCCATGTCAAAGTCACTCCGATCTTTTCGTTTGCCCATTTTTCCTGCTTCCAACACATGAAATTCAAGAACTGAGTGTTCACTTGTTGCCTAATATATCCTATCCATTGACAGATGCTATTGTAATGATATTAATGTAATTTAATTCACCTGTCAGTGGTTTTAATACTGTGGCTGATCAATGTATATATTTTGCAGTACACTGACAGGCACATTTTTGCACCCTTTTGGTTCATCCAAATTGGTTTTCAGACAGAAATTCTACTGAGCCAAACTTACAGGTGATGAAATTTTGGCATTCCGAAAAATGTTCTATTTTGGGGGAAATGGTTTGGTCAGACCTCTAGATTAATTGATAGATATTGAATATTACGATGATGCAGATGAAATCATTATGATATTGTTTTCCATTTCGGTGGTGCTCTCACAAACAAAACTTTCAGCCACATTTACTAATACTAAGTAAAAAATACTTAGTATTAGTAATTAAGGGAGATTAAAATATTGCTTCTGCTCCTACTAGCTATATCGCGAGTAGGGGCATGTCTACTAAACAGTGAGCAGCCTGTGGCTGCTCACTGTTGTAAAAACGATCACCTACTATTCTAATAAAGTGCCCCTTAGTTTGTCACTTGTAAAACTAATTAAATGGGGGGACATAGTGTTCCTCCCAAGCCCCCACTTGCGCACCACGAGTAGGGTCACTAAACTAAATGGGGAACCTAGTGTCCCTCCTCAGCCCTAACCCATGAGCGGTGACAGAGGCCCTAAAATACAATAGAGGGAGGGACTTACCCATTAGTGGCAGGTGGGGGCCATAAATCACTTTTTTTATATACTGAATGCTGTTACGTTGCCAGTGCAGAAATTCACGTGTTGTTACCTTTTGTGTACTCAAACCTTATTGATTACAAGTGCTGAATTTCTCTAATGAACAAGTTTAAATTTTATGTTTTTATTTATTTTTTAATGTAAACCCATTATTTAAACTGAGGCATACTTCCCAAGAGTATTTCATAATTTAATGTTTTTCTATCTACTTTTAAATGACAGTGATTTATTAGAATATGAGCAAATAAAAACCCAAGAGCTTCACGAATAGTTTTGATATAGTAATATTCTAATAAATCATATTAATGATTATAACATAAAAAAACATAGATGTAATATTCATATATATTCATATATTTTTTTGTTTACAAATCTACTAACCTTAAAACATATATAATGTTCTTTCAATTTCTCCAATTAATACACAGGAATTATATGACCAAATAAATGGTACTTTTTGGCATGGATGGTTCATGTTTAATCAGAAATCCACTTTTATTTTATATCCTCTTTTATGAATAGAATATTTAGCGAGTATTTATTAGAAAAACTGCATTGTTTAAATTGCAGGGTTTAGATAATCACTAGAGCAGGGGTCAGCAAACTATGGCACGTGTGACGTGCAAGGACACTCAGGGTGCCTTTGCACGACACTCAAGGATGCCAGCGACAAACAGGTTCTAACCTGTGAGGATTCCCTGTGGGACTTCAGATATATGCTAGTGCAACCTGAGCAGTGATTGCAGGTGATGAGGGGCAATCCTTAATTATGTGTTGCAGTACTTAGAGCAAGTGATCTCAGATCACTTCCTTCCATCACTTGTGAACGGGAATATGCACCAGAGTAGGGCATCCCACAGCAGCTAATTCAGCTCCTGCCCTTGACTTTTACCTAGTCAACCCGGTCCCCACTGGACCACAGGAAACCCAACCACACTGCTAGATATACACAGAGCTTCAGAATAAGCCTCCCCCTCATACTAATAATACAAATAGCCCACATACAAACACACACAGTCCCCACAAATACAATACCACTGACAATCCCCTTACACGCACACAACCCCACAAGCAGCCCCACACATACAAACCCTGCCAAACACACATTGCGAAATATCATCCACACACAATTCCACAAACAGCCCCCATACACAGCCCATATTCATAGGTATCATACAAAGTACCACAAACTACTCATGAACATATACAATATAACAGCCCACAAATACAATGCTACAAAGAAACTTCAGCACCCATGAATAACACAAGCACAATATGGTTTTAAATTAATTTATTTTAAATTAAAGTGCTTTTAGACTATAAGCAACCCTACCTTTAATTATCCAGTACTTGTTCTGTTTTGTGTCACCAAGTAATGTGGGGTTGTCAACTTTTTCTTCCTTCTCTGTAGTGTCCAGCTACAAAATTTATATTGGCAAAACTTAGGCTCTAGTGTTTGCCAATATATTTTTTTTTTGTTAAACCACCATGAAATCTGCAACCTCAAAATTATTTGTAATTTTCTAATACAAAATAAAGAAATAAAGAATTAAAAATGTATTGTCTCAAATGATGGAAGTTTGAGTCATACTGTACTATTGTAATCTATTTTTGGAATTATGAAACTAGCAATTTCATGATGTTTATTCTTTGTTTATATGGACTTTGTTTCCACCCATGTTTCATTGTGCTTTTTATTGTCTCTAACAGACAATCAATTAAAAAAAGAATAGAAAAAATATATATATTTGTGATTTTACATTTGTGACTTACAAGGATGGACTGACAGCCTTCTGGGTCCCCGGGCAAAATTTTATATCCTGGGGCCTTCGAAGCCCAAATATTAAGTATTAAAGGGACACAATACTATATACACCAGATCAACTATAGATTATTGTGGGCTTACAGCCAGTCTCTGCAGGATTTTGAATGTAAACACTGCCTTTTCACAGAAAAGGCAGTGTTTACATTTCTGCCTAGGAACACCTCTAGTGACAGTAAAACAGCCACTAGAGATGCTTCCACGCTCTGCATGGAGACGCTGAATGCTCCCCAGGAGGATGCATTGATTCAATGGATCTATATGTGGAGGTGCAGTGTTAAAGAAATACTGTCAGGGTTATTCTCTTAAGTGAGAAAAGTGAATTTTAAAATATAATATAGGTCTCAATAGTTGTGGTATTACAAAAATTCTCCAAGTCAATTTTGTTGTTCATTTTGATAATTTAGGCATTCCATTTAAAAATTTACTTTACATTTCTTCCAATCCTTACTTTAATGAATAACCCTGTGTGTACTAATTTCATAATTTCATGTTATCATTCCATGTGTCAAAGCATGAGCGTGCGTGTGTGATGCTGATGTGTTTAAATCCTACAATACAATTTGTGTAATGCCAAAGAGTATAAAATACAGACACCCATGCAGTGTAAATGTGTAAATGCATTGTCCTAGTGCTCAGTCACTCTACAGCTGATACCCTTCAAACGGCCAGACTGGGACTGGGACTCTGAGGACTGATCTGATTCTGATTTCAATCTATAATGGTTGTTGATTCTGTTAACCATATCATCTACTTATTGGCTTCATATTACCACTGCATATTAATAATATTGCCAGCTGTAAAGGTAATAAGGAGTCTGTCAGTGTCCTGGTGCTTGAAGCCTGTTCACACTGTGCTGAGAACTAATGGATTAGCTGACATGGTTCATAACAGCAGCAATAGTTAAAGGAATGCTAATGTTATTATAGCAGTAGCACTACTGAAGATGAGATCATAAGAGGGAGATCGAAGGCTAGTGAGATAGAGAGAGTAAACACATTATAAGGAGACTTGTACTTTGTGGGTATCTCTGTATTACAGCTCTGTGTAATCCATCACAGTATGTGGGATAGTTATGAGTATCCCCTAATTGTGCTCAGTTCTACCTGTTTGGGCATCCCTGTAGTCTGCCATGCTCTGTGTATTGTATAGGTAGCCCTGTGTTGTGCCCAGCTCTGTGTATTATATCTCTATTTCTTTCAGCTCTGTTTGTGGTATGGTTATCTCTGTGTTGTACTCAGCTCTATGTATTTATAGATATCTTAGTGTTGTGCTCAGTTTGTTTTATTGTCTGAGCACCTCTGTATGATGCTTAACTCTCTGTACTGTATAAAGAGAAGTACAATTCTGGGGGAGGAGTCTGGCATCCCATCATCTTTAAACTTTACCAGCCACCACTGGGGAATACCTTGAGTGGGTGGACTGGGAAGAGATGTGGAAAACTTCCTCTAAAGTTACATTTTCAGTGGGTTTACAGGAAAAATGCTTTAAAAGTATTTATCATTGGTACACCACCTACATCATTGTCATGTACATTGTGTAATCGATCTCTTTGTGGAAACTTTGTCGTAGCAAACGAGATACATTTCACAACCCTTAATGGCAATGTCCAAAATTGCAGATCTTCTGGAGATTTGTCGCTTTTCTCAAGTGTTACATTGCACCCAGCGCATAGATATTTTTGTTGCCTCACTCTCCCGAGTTTATCACAAGACAAGAATAAATTACTATCTATATTATTTGTTGATGCTTAAAAATCCAAGACTGTCCCCCAAGTTATATCTATGATTTTAAATGTAATTTATATGGATAAATTGTCTGCTGTAGTCTCCCATTCATTTCCTACCTTTGAAGGACTCTTTGAAGGAACTTTTGCTCACATAATGGGGAGCACACCTGTATAACCTGCTTCCTTTTGGTTTATATGGATCAGCAATAAATTAAAGCCAACCCACCAGTCAAAAAGAGGTCAATTCACCAGCCAAAAGGGAATATAATTTTTTAAATTTATTTTTAGAAAAGCTATGATCCTATTACAACTTGCTTTCCTCCATTCTTTATACTGCTTCATAAAATGCACATGATGTTTTTTTTTTGTATTGCTTTGGTCTGTTCTAAATAAAGAATTATACAAAAGAAGACAACTGTATGGCATAATTTACCTCTCAGCATTATTAGCCCTCTATAACGGTTCTGGCAGCATAATCAAAGCTCTTTTAAAATGTTCTTTTAACAGCATCATTTTTATGGTAAGTCTGCTTTACTTAAAGTGCTATTTAACATGTTGGTGTTATAGAAGCATAATAAGAAAAACATTTTTATGAATTACTTTGTTACTCAAAAAAGATTACTTTTTTTTTAAACTACAACTTGAAGATCACTGTTGACATTTAATAATGTGCTAAATCCTGTATATTTCATTTCCTCCATTTAGTAGATGAGAGACATGTGTTCTTTTTTTCATGTTAAATCAGGTAAAATAATGAAAACCTTGAGTAAACAGGCCTCTAAAAAAAAAAGTAGTCTAGCAATAGGAATGTGAAAACAGAAATCAAAGCTTGTTCACGCAAGAGCACAGCATGGTTTTGAGCTACACTTTGTAGCCGTTATTGACTTTTTTAAGTGCCGTTATTGACTTTTGTTGGTGTTTTCATAAAACTAACTTCCAGATCTCATCTGTGTGATTGACCCTTTATCAGTGCAAAATATATAGGTTATGTTTCAACCTAAGGTAACATGCAATGATGTTGCCAACAATCCTTATTTCTCCTTGTTTTCTGCTGAGACATATATTCACTTTGGTTCTGTAACATATGGCAGCAACTTCAAATGTATGGCACATGTGCCACAATGGGCACACAAAGGCCCCTCTGCTGGCATGATGAGTTAGTGTTTTACCATGTGATGGGCACTCTGGGGAGTGGCACTGTCATAAGTCAGCATAGGTGGATGCATGTCCAATATGGTATATTGGAAGGGATTGCAGTGTCCGAGGATACTGCTGCCACCATTAAAATCAGCAATATATTAAATACAAAATGTTTCCCTGGTGGTCACATACTGGAATGCATGCATGGTCTGTATTTATCATATTAATTAGTTATTTGGGGGTTTCAGAGTCCAGTGTGAGAGTCAGCACAGTCAATGGGATTCCTACCCTATGCTCTGACTTCTTCACTGAGCGCCAGATCAGAAGAAGCTATAAATATGTCCTGCACCAGGCAGAAGATTTATTATTAACTGCAGTGGACCACCAGGGAATTATTATGAATCTCTAATGACCCAACTGGACCACAGGTGTTATTAATCCCCCCAGACCTCCAGGGAAGATAGCCTCCTCCCCACAAAAATAGGTAAGCAAGAGCGAAATGTTTCTGTTTTCTATTATTAATGCAGTTAAATTCAAATAAATACTCAGCACACATATCACAGGCACCCTGACTTCTGTTTTCCTGTTTAATTGCAGAGCTGGCACTTTGAGATAAATTACTTGGTTTCCACTTGCAGTTTGGATACTCAAAAAGTTTCACCATCACTGACCTAAAGTGATAGGAATCTGACCTGGACTTCTTAATGTTAAACTTTAGCTTAGCAGCTTTAGCTTTATAGCCTCATGTAGTGGTTATGGTGCTTGATGTGTGCCTTTAAGCTTTCCCTGTAGACATTGTAGGGAAGGGAAGGATAAAACAGAGATAACAATCATGAATGTAGTAATATTCTCACTGTCTGTATGGTTGATAGTCCTCTTGCTTTTATTCTGAGCTGTGACATCATAAAGAAAGCAACGATAAAATGTAGAAAGAGTCGGGGGGGAAAAAAACACAGACATACACACGCACAATCTTTTTCATTGTATTTAGATTTTTAAAACAATGCCATATTTAACATGGAAAATTATAGGCAATTTGGCACAAACTATAAAATGTATAACAGATGCATTGTGCTGTGATTTGTTTTAGGTTTGTATACTAAGTAATTTAAATATGTTTTAATACAGCCTTATAGTCAACATTTAGATTGTTATGTAATGTTGGACCCTGGACTGTTGCCCTCGCTTGCCCTATTATGAAGACATTGCTGTTTACATGCTTCGTTGGCACAATATCTTACATTAACCTTCCCATGACACAGTGCATTTAATGTAAGTGTTTAAGCCCTGCAATTTAATACCATTTCATTGAGACATAAAACGATTTCTGTGCTGATCATTCCAATTGACTGCAGCCTTATAAAGGGTATTATTCTATTTTTGCCAAGCACAAAAGAAATATTGCATGCTTTCAGACCCACGCTTTTGGTAGATATTGCTTAATGAACCATATGACACCAGCTTTTGTATAACAGACGTATTTATATGAGGAGATGCACACCGCTTTCAGGTCCCTTTGATTTTTTTCACGTTCATAATTTTATTAAAGTATTTACTAAATCTGAGAGAGAAGACTTTGAGACGCTGTTCTTAGCTTATTAAAAATGCAGCTGCAGAATTTTCACCTCACATATTTGACCATATTAGTCCTGGCTACTCACTGGAAACAGATGGGAATGACCTCTTGCAATGTATTAGCGGTTAAACAATGTTCTTATGTAATCAGCTGTGCCATAATGCTAAGAGACATTCTAGACGTTTCCATGGTAATTGCTCCTTAATTAGCTCTTTACTCTAGAACAGCACCTGTTTATGATCATTGTTTAGCTAACTTCCACTCCCACCCAGCACCATCGGTGTAATCAGCTGCAGTGATGCTCATAGCATCTTTATGCAATGTAGCCTTCTCGTAAGAAAGAGTTTATCTGTGGGTGGTTGAGCATTACATTGTTGCACTTTTACAAGTATTCTTCCACACACTAGCTGCCTCTAATTCTTTAGAATAGTCAGGTATTTTTTATTATATGTTTATTTTTTATAATTTTTTTTTTTTTTTTAGCTATAGATAAGGCTTCACATCTTGAATATTTACAAATAATAATTGATTATTATGTTGGTTAGAAGCAGCAAGCACGCAGAATCTTTTAGTACTAACTATATGGTCAATCAGCTTCTTCATTTTTTTAATGCAAATTCTGTAATGTATCCCCCACTAGCAAATGGAATAGCGTTTTACAAAAGTTACTCTGCTCTACTAGGGATATTTTTTTTCTAAAAGATAAATATTAATCAAGGTGCCCAGCATATAAGACTTAATGTTTTGTATGCCAACATGCAAAATGTCTGCAAGAAACATCAAGTTTTGTTTTCATATCCTCTTTCTTCAATGCATTATTTCCTGATATTCAGTAAGAAAGTACATTGCTCTCTAGCTGCTATGACATAGTTAACTTTTAAAGTATGCTCCTGGATGAAATACATTCAGCTATAATTCTGGAATCCGTAAATGACACTCATTGAAAACAATAACATTTAGAGGTTAGAATATTATTATATGCTTAAAAGTTTATGGCTATTTTTAAGTAGGTTCCATTGTGCATTGATCCCAGGGACCTTCATCAATTTTCGACACCTTCACCTCTTCCATGTGAGCTGAGAAGAGAGTAGGTCCTGACTTAGTCTAGTTTATTATGTAGTCACGGGGACAAAGACTTGTGTTGATGACAAGCAGATAGTTGGGCACAGTGTTCTGAACAAAGCTCATAGGAAGCAAAAGGAAGTCTTGTACTGGTAATTTGGCATATTTTCATAAAGAACATATGATCAAATGATAAAAGCTTGTTTCTGGCAGCTACATCACTTCACAACTGCCAACAGTTGAGAGGTGAGCTTATACTTCAAAGGATGTGCACTGTCATTTATGAGTTCAAGAGTTGGTTCCTTATTACTGATTTCACCATCATCTTGGCTAGTTTTTAATAAAGTATGAGCTCAGAGTTTTGTTTTTGGAACTGCTATTTTTATATTAAATACCGTGTTAAGCAACGGAGCATTCGCACAACTTAGAAAACATCCATAAATGTTTTGTAATTGCATGATATCAACAAGTCAATAAGATTATGTTCAATAGCAATTTATTTAAAATTCCAAAGCAAAAAAGGCTCTTGACAAGATGGGATCTTTAGGAGGCAACTCTAAACAAGTTTGGCTTTACTTGTTTGTTTTTAACAGCTACAATGGCTGTATATAAAAATCCATCTGCAAGGATAATTGGGTCAAACATTTCTTCTAACTGGTTTGACCTTGCTAATGGAACAAGACATGGTTGCCCCCTTTCTCCTTTGCTCTCACCATAGAACCTCTGGCAGTTAATATTAGAATGAAGAAAACTACCAAGGGTTTACAGACCGGTTAAAAGAGACAAAAAATGATTCTTTATGCAGACAATGTTTTAATCATTATGACATCCCCCTGGGAATCTTTGGGTTCCCTGATACAGGAAATCAATTAATATAGTCGGCTTTCAAATTATAAATTGAAAACAAGCAAATCAAGTCTTATTTCCCTTAACTTAGAGAAAAACACCATCAATAGAATTACTACACATTTTGATTTAGGATGAGCAAAAAATACCTTTACCTATCTGGGAGTACTCATAGCCAAAGAAGTAACAAAAACCATGGAGATCAATTTTATACAGCTCCTTAGGCAAACTAATATATAGTTAATAGAATGGAGACATGACAGGATGGATGAACACTATTCAAGCTTATATCCACCGTAAATGGTCCTATTTAGTCATGATGATTCCCTTTAAGATTTCAGAGCCTTGGCTTAATAGGGTCCAATCTAGCTTCGATAGTTACATTTGGAAGGGGGGAAAAACACAGAATCAGTCAAAGCACACTATCTCAAAAGATAAAAAAGGGAGGCCTGAGTTTTCTTGTGATCAAATATGTATATAGAGCGCATATCATTACTCACATCTATAGATCCCAATTATCGGAATCTAAAAAAAGAATTACATGCTGAAAAGCAAATGATGGGTTCCGAGAATTGGGATATCTGGAATTGGAACTTAAGAGGTAGAACATTTGTAGATCTTTGTAAATCAAGATGTTTATTAGTAGGTCAAATGATTGAGGCATGGGAGGACTTGAAAATGGAAATGAAAATAAGAAATAACTTTCTGGGACATGTACTCTTAAATATATAAAGGACAATATCAATGATATAAGTTTAAAAAAAATGGAAACAAAGTGATTTAACAATTATTAACCATCTAATAGAAGGTAACTATTTAAAAACATTTTCATACCTCCAAAGTTAGTTTTCTTTAACAGACCAAGAAATGTTCAACTATATTAGGGTCAAATACCTTATCACAACGCATGATAATCACATCCAATTGCTGGTAAGATTATTAAAACAAGAGAGAATAGATAACCCACTATCTAGGGAGATGGAAATAATCCACTCTATCTCATCTATAACTATTTGCTTCTCATTAGCCAACTGGGAAACTGAAATTAAATGACAAATTTACAAAAATAAATATATTGTTTAAATGTTGTAGAAACCCATTACAAGATAATTAATAAATGTACTATGTCCAGAAAGCATACATAAAATCAATCCACTCTGCAATAATACCTGCTGGAGATGCCATCTATCTGATTGTTCATACCTACATATCTGGTGGTCTTGTGTTAAGATAAACCAGATTTGGAGATTGAAGTGTAAGTGCCTAACATATATGGGAATAGGCCCACTCCCCTTCTCTCTAGAGATAGCTTTACTACATTTAAATTGGCCAGATATGAGAAACTTAGATAAAGATCTTGGAGTACACTGTTTTACAGCTATCAAAATATTGATCGCTCATCATTGGAAAACCCAGACTGTGCAAAAATGGGAACTAATTAAATAGCAAATTGTTTTCAAACTAATTTTTGAGAAACATCACATGTACATAGCCTTGCTCATTGACCTTGAATTAAGAATCTTATGGGGAGGCAGAGCTTGGCCACCATGCTGAGCAGCCGCATGGAGTGTGAGCTCTCCTCTTAATTTGGTTTTACTACTGCAACCTAGCTCCTTTGCTTGAATTATTGCCACGGATGGATACCTGTCCATAGATAGGTGCTGCCAGGAATACTAGCAATACCAGGAATACTACCTGTGCACACGGGCTCCTGGCAGGACTCGGCTTCAACTTGCTTGAAGTGCGGCCTGGTGTGGGCCCGACCACGACTTGGAGGGACTCTGTGGAGGGACTTCACTGACAGGACTGTGGCCAAATCCTGTCTCCCCCCTCTGGGCCAGTGGGGGTTATCCCATATCCCCACTGAAGCTGATTGAGTTAAATCTGCTGCACTTACTTCCTACTTCAAACTGCACCTCTGTTTTACTGCTTCCTCAAGATGGTGGCCTATGCCCATCCCAGCCACTTACTTGAGGATCTTTGGAACCTGTCCTAAAACGTCTGATTGCAATCTTCCAGGGCTTCTGGCAAAAGCTAAGGGAACGTCAGAAAACCCAGGAGGCTCAGCCACAAGCACACAGACGGAACACCATGGTGCCGGAGAGGAGTGGGAACCCTCGACGCAAATCCAGACCACAAACGTTCACACATCCTGTCACTTACTCTCCTGGGTCGAGAGCCTCAAGAAGTTTCGCCTCCATGCACCGATCACAACAGCCGAAGATCAGCTGTCCTCCATTGTAAAAAAACCCTTTTACCATGTACCTTGATTCAGCACAATATCCCTCAGGGCTGGTTCGGGCTCTGCCTCCGCTCCTCTTCCCCCGCTAACGTCAGCCGGAGGGGGAGACCTATTACGCATTTGTGGCAATGGCCATTGCGTGCTCATATGAGTATTTTCCCCATAGGAAAGCATGCAAAATGCTTTCCTATGGGGGTTTAGGTGAAGCTGGATGTCTTTATGCATGGCATGAGGACACCAAGCATTAGTTAGGTGGACAAAAGTCGCGTAACAACCCTGAAGTCCCTCTAGCGGCTGTCTGGTAGACAGTCACAAAAGGTGGTGTTAAGCCTCAAAGGTATTTATTGAAGTTTTTTAGAAATTATTGCAGGGTTAAGGGACCTGGAACTATGAATCCAGACAACTTCAATGAGCTGAAATGGTCCTGGTGCCTATAGTGTACCTTTAATAAATTCGTATGATAATAAATTTGAAACAATTCTATGCTAATAAACATTTAATAAAATATAAATACCTATGTATATATTAAGGAGGATCCCATGACAAGAGATATGCAAATGATTGCTGCAAAAAAACGTGGAGAAAAATTGTGATCGGATGACTCAAGACAATGTGCTACTGTACCTAAAGAAAATTAATGTAAACAAAGTTCTGGGGCCTGACTATATTCACCCCTGAGTACTTAAAGAGCTAAGTGTGGAAATAAGTGAACCTCTGTATTTAATCTTTCAGGATTCTTTTCTTTCAGGACTTGTCCTGGAGGACTAGGAGAAGGCAGATGTGGTTCCTATTTTCAAAAAGGGTTCAAAATGTTTTCCTGGAAATTATGTGAGCTTAACTTCTGTGGCTGGGAATATATTTGATGGGCTATTAAAGGCAGGGCCGTCTTTAATAACGAATGGACCCTGGGCAAGTGTTTGCTTGGGCCCCCTGTGCCCTGCCGCTCTCGCCCCTCACTCCCTGGTATGCAATCACGGCATCCATCCCAACGCAGTGGCGGTACTAAAGTAGAATGAATTTTATTGGGACCCCCAATTGCAAGGTTGGACTAAAGGTAGAACCCCATCTGTCGTGCAACTCCAACAATGCTTTGACAGCTGGGACTCTACCAATTTCCCATGCTTGCAGGGTTGTATTTAGCACTGAGCCATGTTAGTATGTTTGAATGTAAGCATGTGTTTGTATGGAGTATGTGTTGTGTTTGTATGTGGTACTGGAGTTTGAATGCAAGTGTGCATTTATGTGTAGTGTTTGTTTTTGAATGTAGGAGTGTGCTTGTATGTAGTGTTGACGTTTCAATGCAGGAGTGTGTTTTATATGTAGTGTTGAAGTTTGAATGGAGGGGTGTATTTGTATTTAAAGTTGCGGCTCAGATGCACAGGTACACACTTTGACGCACAAGCAGATACACAGATACATACACTGACTACATACAGATAAACAGGCACATACACTGACAGACATACTGACACAGGTACATATATTGACACACACAGACACATACACTGGTAGACGTACTGACAGACATACTGACACAGGCACATATACAGACATACTGACACAGGCACATATACAGACATACTGACACACAGACACATATACCGACATACTGACACACACACACAGACACATACACTGACAGAAATACTGACACCCACACACTGACAGATATACTGACACCCACATACACTGAGAAATACTGACACACACACACAGGCACATACACTGACACACACAGACTGATATACTGGCACACACACACACACAGACAGATATACTGACACATGCATACACATGCACTAACAGACATACTGACGCACTGACAGACATACTGACACATACACATACTGACACACACAGATATACACACACATATATACTGACACACAGACACACAGACATACTGACACACACACACAGACATACTGACACACACACACACATACCCTAACACACATACCCTAACACACATACCCTAACACACATACCCTAACACACATACCCTAACACACATACCCTAACACACATACCCTAACACACATACCCTAACACACATACCCTAACACACATACCCTAACACACTAACACACATACACTAACACACTAACACACTAACACACACACAAACACACACACACATTTTTTTTTTTTAATGTAATACCCCCAGCCTCCTTACCTTTTGGAGTGCTGGGGGATTCCCTGGGGTCCAGTGGTGCTGCTGGGCTCCTGGGTGGGTGGCCGGTCGGGCGGGCAGGCAGGAAGGCGGGCGCGCGAGGGAGCACTCAGTGCTTCCTCGCCCGACCGGCCGACCGGCCACCCACCCACCCGCCGGAGTCAGCGGGGCCCACGGGGCAGGTGCCTCGGGCCCCCCAAGAGAAACTGGGCCCGGGGCAGCTGCCCCGTTTGCCCCGTGTTAAAGACGGCCCTGATTAAGAGATAACATTCAGGAATGCATTGGGTAGAACATTATTAGCAATAATTAGCATGGTTTTATAAAATATATAGGTCATGTCACATTAACCTAATTACATTCTACAAAGAATTATGTACACGTATAGAACAGGGTGTTGCAGTGGATGATATCTACTTGGATTTTTCCAAGGCATTTGATACAGTTCCTCAAAATAGATAAGTGTTCAAACTAAAAGAAATTGGTCTAGATTAACATTTTTGTTCTTGGGTAGAACATTGGATTAAAGATAAAGTACAGAGAGTTGGTATTATTGGTAAATTGTCAAGCTGGACAAAAGTTGTAAGTGGTGTCCCTGAGGGTTCTGATCTGGGTCCGCTTTATTTTACTATATTTAAAAATGATCTAGAAATAGGCATTGAAAGCCACGTTTAAGTGTTTGCAGATGGCACAAAACCCTATAAAGTAACAAAATGGGAGCAAGATATTGCTTTGCTGCATAGGTATTTAGATAGATTGGTGGACTCAAATAGCAGATTAAATTTAATGTAGAAAAATGCAAATATATACACTGAAGGATAAAGAATGCACAAGCAACTTACACCCTAAATGGTAGCGAATTATGGATAACAACACATGAGAAGGATTTGGGAATGGTTATAGACAACAAATTAGTCAGCACTATGCAATGTCAAATGGCAGTTGCTAAGGCCAGTAAAGTATAGTCATTTATAAAAAGTGGCATTATTTAATCTTGCCTCTATTTTAAATCACTGTGAAGGCCACACCTTGAATACCCTGTGCAATGCTGGGCACCTGTTCTAAAGAAGGATATTAATTATGGCACTAGAAAAATGCAATGGCGGGCTACAAATTTGATAAAAAGAATGGAGCATTTTAGTTATGAAGAAAGGTTAACAAATGTAAATCTCTTTAGTTTGGAAAAACTTTTATTATTTATTATTGTGTGTAGATATACAAAATAGGAAATCCTTGGACCTGTATTTATTGAGAAGGGCACTAATTACAGGTCTCCTTAGTAATATTATGGTGCAACTGTTGTGTTTTTTTGTTAGTTTTTAGTTTTTTTAACTATTTATTAATGAATAAAGTTTTCAGTGACTTGTATTTTTTTCTTTCCAAGACCTTATCATAGTAAAGGTTGAAAAAAATCACGCAGCTGATGGAAAATGTTTACAAATCTAGAGGTTCATTTTTTGCATGTTAGTAATATAGAATATATATTTTTGGCGACATGTAATGTCCATCTGTACATTATTTGTCTTTTTTTTTTTATATATATATACTTTTTTGTAATATTTACAATTGGTGACCAAAATGCCTAAACAGAAGCAAGCCGTAGAAGACAGATCTATCTGATTAGAACATCACCTACTTAATTTAACATTGCTCTCCACTTCAGGAAATCATTCCAGTCTAAACACTTCTTTACTTTTTTGATCCTGGTATTAGTTTTAAATACAAGGAATTTGATGGAAATTGGCTGTGCAGAGAGGTTTAAGCCACCTTCTCTTTATAATTTGACAAGGTTGCTTATTCTATCAAATATACTAGACTAGCCTTCCTGTTTGGAGTACCGTAAAGATTAAAAACACATGTGGAAACATAACGGATTTATCCATCCTCTGTAAATAAATCATCCCTCTTTAATCTTCAGTAACTGTTCTAATGAAATAAAAACAGAATATGCGACACAAATATCTGAACCTGGGCTTCCTAAAAAATATAAAGATGTTTAGCCTAAAAATGTTCAATTTAATTCCTGGTCATTTCTGACAATTTATGGTTTACTGAATAACGGTGTGTGTGTATATAGACATCCAATCCCTGCTATAACATATCTGCGATTAAATCAGTCCCTGTAGAAACCCTAGTTACTTATTGTTATCGTTGCCTATGTGACATTTATTTAAACTGAAAAATAACTAATTATTCCAGGGGAAAGCATCATTTTAAATACTAGATATAAACAAATCAGTGTAGCACAGAAAGTAAATATTCAGCAGGCTACCTGGCAGGGGTTTTGTATATTATTTGCTGTAACAAAGAATAAATTGGCATTACTTTACATTTCAATCTGTAAATGATATACTTGGTACCTCCAGCTCATATTGCATAATACATTCTATATTCTTCCCAAGTGATTCCCTGTTGCATTGGTACAATTTCTTCTCTTGCCAACCAACAGTTGAACAGAATCCTGAACTCCAAACATATATCTCTATCTGTTTGTCTTTATTCTGTCCAGCCATAGGACCAGGTGTGTAACGAGTACCAGAATTAACTGGAGAGTTTCACATTTTGTTTTTTTTAATTAGAGCCCAATATTGGAAAATTTGGCATTTGGCAAAATTATACCAATAATGCTATTTAATTTACTGAGATGCCATACACACAAGATGTCTACCATTGTGAAATCACTCCATATGATATTATAGAAAACTGCAAAGCCATTTGCAATTTACTAAATGGTGTTGGAAATTCATGAGCAAAAACTAAAGTAGTTCTTTAGGAGTCTACAGCACCAGGTGAATTAATCGTTTCAGTGCTGCAGCAGGGAGCGATCTGATTTGCTGCTCTCCCCTGTAGGACTGAACATGAAATTAATGTGAGTAAATTAATACATGCTGGGGTCTGTCAAAACCCAACTTATATTTCTATATATATTTCAAATTGGGTCCACTGGACTCTAATAAAATAAAATGCTTTCTACACCATGTGCATGGGAGAAGGAGGGGAAATGTACTTAAGAGACGCTCAGGCCTGTTTATATATATATATATATATATATATATATATTTATATTTAAATTTAACTTTTAGCAGGATAGAGGGGAGCAGACTTTAATAAGAAACAAAGCAATATGACTTGTTGGCTTTGATGCCAACCAACCAACCACAGTGCGCTGAGGGCAAAGTATTGCCATTGCTTCATGCATGACTTGCCAAGTAATGTGCGTATACACAATTATTGGCAAGAGAAGTACGACCAGATCCACCATGTTTACAGGGACACATATAAGTTTCTTATATTTATGAAAATGCATGAAAAGGGTTGTCCTGCAGTGTGTAAAATTAACATTCTGCATTGTCTACTGCCTAACTGCTTAAGTGCAGGATTCATCATTGCCTAATTGCTTCTGAATTGTACATAGTACAGGGTTACCATTTTCATGAGCTGCCCATCAATATGTATATGTGATATGTGTCCCAGAAAACACGGTGGATCTGGTCACACTGGACAAGAGCATAGAGCAAACCTTACCCTTTGTAAGTTTATTACTCGACGGCACACTGCTCCATGAGATAGGGTAAAGGGGTATGAGTTTTGTGTGGCTCCAATACGTCTCTGATTCACAATCAGTCTTTTTGTGTGTTTGTTTTTTTCACTGTCGTTGAAGGCTGAACATTGCTGTTCTCTGCTGAAGCACTGTAAATAGCTGTAAATAGTTTGATTTGTCACTATCACAATATGGCTGGGTTGTTCTAATTTACAAACATATAGCTTGCCAAATTTAATGGTTTGTAGCATAAACGTCTTGGTACACATAAAGCATACTTTTCCTGTAAAACTACTTAGTTACCACAATACAAAAAAAATATATATATCTTATGGGTATACTTTAAGAACATTAGCCTAAAGGTGATTTGCAGTTCCAGGAATCCAGTATTCTATATTAGTCACTGTTTAAAATTACAAGTAAGCTTAATAAATTAACCCTCTGCTGCCACAGAGGATTCCACACTTTGCTGACTAAATAAATATGTCAATCAAATTAGCTTCACATTAGTCACAGGAAACATATTTAAAAACCTAACAAAGCTCTCTAATTGTGTACTCCTAAAGGAAATGTATAGTACAGAAAAAAAGTATGAAGAAATGCAGCTGCCACATGAAAATTTTAAGAATGGCATGATGGCACTTGCTTTTTTGTAGGTGATTGTGTCACTGTGTGTGAGCAGTGGGTTATTAATATTATGCTTTAAACTCTATGTTGTCATAGTAGAGAAACAGGTGCAGAGTCCAATGCACGGGCCAAGAATGTCTCTGGGATAAAGCAGACTCTCATGCTAGAAAAGTAACTGGAACATCCACTGTAAAAACTGCTTGGTAGATACGTGCGATTATAGGGCAGACTTAAGCACACAAAGGTTCCGTGCAACCACAAAGATAACTCAAAGGTTTCGTGCAACCACAAAGATAACTCAGATTGTTTTTGGTTTTAAGGCAGTGATCTGTCTTTCTAATAAATAGCAGTTTGGTCTATTTATGGAAGGCTAAGGTACATAAAAAAACAGATATACATATATAAAGAAAAATCATCAAGGGTTATTCACTAAAGTGGGAATTCAAAGTGAATTGAAGATTTAAGATCAAAATACTTGAATTTGAAAAATATTGAAAGCCAGATTTGCTTCCAGTTTCGCTAACTATGGCCTCAAATTTTATATTCACTTTGAATTCTCACTTCACTAAATAACCCTGCAGATCATTTTAACCAAATTCTATAATGAACGCCTAGTAAGATGAATGCTCTTTAAAATATTTTGAAAAACGTGATAATCAGATTGCATTCATTTGTCTAAAATTCTGAGATCTGCACCTCTTTAAATTGAAGAATAATTAATTGATTAAATATTGAATTATTAATGACATAAACCCTTGGACATTTTTCCATTTTAAAGACACACTCCCAATCAGAAGAATCAACTTTGATCTTTAGCATTGTATCTAATTCCTTAGATATATAGTTGAATGGTAAGATAGTATGTTAAACTTCTCACCCAATTTGTTCATGGATACTTTTCGAAAGGATGGAAGAGCATCATTACTAACATTTAGAGAGACAAGGTTAGGGATACGTTTTTTTATCATCTGTTAAGTTAATTACTAATACGCTGAGGGTGTACTTATGGCCTTCAGAGATCCAGACTCAGGGGCTCCTGCCAAATCTCTAATTAAGAAGTCCCTATCACACGTTGGTATGCAATGTGAGGACAACCATCCTCGAGGATGAGTAACTGATGTGCTTTGAACCTCTGAAGGTTAGATATCAAAGCATTACAGCTGAACTCCTACAAAAACAGCACCAGATTTATATTGAAAAGAAAATCAGTGCATTACAAAAACTTTGTAACTGGCACTTGAACACAGCTTGTCATTGATAGGAATTTGAGTAATTATATAAGAAATCAAGTATGTTAAGAATAAATTGATGTTAAAGGGACAATTCAAGTTTTTAATGCATTTATGACAATATATATATGCAAAATATATACATATTTGTGTTATGTAAATAGTTAGCAGTACATTGATTGCCTATGTTTTGCTACCTTTTAGTTCATCAGAATAATTTTTCCCAAAACTATTGCATAATTGAAATTTGTTGAACTGAAACCACGATCAATAATTTTATTTGGATTAATTAAACTGAATTTATTTGCGATTGCATATGTCTAGTTACAAATAATACATACATAAGGTGGAGCTGAAAGGATAAAATCTGGTAATGACAGAAAAATAGTGCAATATTGCTGGAACAGGTTATGTTATGGTCAATAGGGTTAAGAGTATCACTCACAAGTAAGGAGCCATTCATATCTTATGGCTCAGATGGCAAATGTAGATGAACACTTTAAGAATGTTCAGCTCCTTTTTCTCCCTGGTCCTCTGTATGCAGCTTTGTCAATGTTGACACACAGGATACAGGATACTGGTTCTTCCAAAAGGTTGTTTATTGAATAGTAAAAACCCCACGACTAGAGCTTGACAGTTGCTTCTCAGGGTCTGCTTTCTAGGCAAAAGGTTTTCTAATATACACCATTCATCTATGAATCAGCCAGGATTTATTGATCACAAGTCACATCTTACACATGTTCAGTCCATTTGTTGGTATACACATCCTTGCTGTAGAATCCACCTAACATGGCTAACCTTCATACACACACTAGGAAAAGAGAAAAAAATCCAGGGACTATTTTTTTCTGTTTCCAGACCTGATGACGTAGGAACGTGGCATGAGCGTTGTAGGTGTGGTTACATGGTGATAGGAGAAGCTAGGCGAGAGAGCCGCACGAGCTGCATGGAATGTTAGCATCTTTTTTTTTGGCATACCCAGCTGAAAACATACAGACCCTTTTGCTTCAGCTGCAACTTGTCTAAAGACAGAGCCAGGCTGACCCCTGACTGATTCGAAAGTTGGGACTGGGCGATTGGGAGTCTGGAGACCTGCGTGCTGCTTACAGAAGTGAACCAATCAGAGCTGTGAGTCTGCTGATAATCAGGCATCTGATGTACCCAGTTGGATTAATGTACCCAGTTGGATAAATGCGGTTTGCATTTATGCCTTATATTGTCAGGTCAGTGTGTGGGGTATAGCTCCTCAATAGCAGCAGAAGATAACAATTGTTTTCACTAGTCTCCTCACGTAAGATAAGCACTTGCTAACTTGTACGAGTTACAAATCAAGGGGTCAAGAGAGGTGATCCCTCAAAAAGATTTCCCACTGAACTCTTGCATCTTAATATCGTGCCCACTCAAGGGAAGGAAAGGGGAAAGGGAGAGGAGAAGAGAAGAGAAGAGAGGAAGGGAATAAAAAGAAGAGGGAGAATAGGAGCCAGAAGGGGACTGAAGAAAGGAAAAACAAAGTGAAATACGAGGGCTGGAAACCCTAGACTTGAGATAGAGAGTCCAGACTAGTAGAAGATCTTAATGAGCCAGATAAAGTCTTATAATGGCACAGTGATATATTCTACAAGAGCGTGAAATTAAGTTTTAGGAGTGACACGAAAGTGATATGTGTCTATCAAAGTTTGCTCTAGTTCTCACATTTATCAGGGGGCTCTACTAAATGCTTTTCTGATCGTAGTAAACAGCAATAATAAACGGTTAAGAGAAAGCAGTTATACACCTGAGAACTTGAGATAAAAGAACAAATTGTAAAGAATATATTCTTCCCTCTTTTCTTTGCCAAGGAAGATTTGGTTCATATATTTTGATTTATCTTTTACTGGATTATTTAAAGACTTCAAGCTAATTTGAATAGAGAAAGAGATGAAAAGAAAGAAGGCTGAAAAGATACGCTTTTAGGCCACTTTTGTGTTTTTTTATTTTATTTTTATCACTAGAGATTTAAACTACTTATTGCTGACTTGATATATTATTGTTTTTTTTCCCTCTCTCCTGGGTCTCTCCCTCCCACCTTCACTCCCTTATAGAGTGGAGGCGGAAGAGACAGACTTTAGGTTTAAATACAAGTTTGTTTATTTTTTGTGTGCTCTCTCCTCCTTCTCTGTCTTCCCTATTAAGGTTTGAGAGAGAAGAAGGATCACATATATTGCTATAAATACATATATTACTATGTTGTGCATCCAGAAATGTTTGCTCTTTTGATCTCTAAAAAATATGCCTCCCAAAAAACCTCCATCTGCAGGAAATACTGAAAAAAATAAATCTTTAAATGTATATTACTCTCCCAAATCAGAATTAAGTAAATTTAAATTTTCAGAAGATCTATATTCCCTCCTTCAGATGAAGTTCAGGGAAAACAATACCCCTAGAATCTTCTCCAGAGTCAATAACGAACTTAAGCCTTACCTCGTAACAGGTTCTTGGAGGGGCATACTTGCCAGCCTCTTACCCTGTGATAAAACTTGCTTTTAATCACTATTTGTGCCTGTTGGGACTTATAACAGAAACCATCTGAACTTTCAAAGTAACACTTCGAACTCCTGAACTCCAGAAGCCACTCGAAGTCCCCTTCAACCACGTGGTGGCAGCCTTCTTGTTTGCATGGACCAAAACCGTGAAAAGACATCAGGGGGGCTTGGCAGCGAATGCCCTAGAACTATTTTCGGCATGAAAGCCTCACGGTTCCCAGTCAGTCCTCCCGCGGCACTTAGCCGCGATTCTATGGAATTATTTTCGGCTATAGGACCATGCCTGCGGTTGGTAAAATAAATGACTTCCATAAAATATCTGAACTGTTCTAGGTGATTTTTGGATATGTTGGTCACCCAGATCAGGGCTATCAGGGGATGTAACATTTGTGGGGATATTATGTGTTTTGGGGTACTTTTGGTACTTTTTAGAAATATGTGTATTTTTCTGCCTGGAGATCATTGAATTGATTCAGTAATTGACTTAATTATCTCCCAGGCAGAGGGGAGGGATTGTATGTTTGCTATGGCAGTGCCGTGCATTTAATCACTGTTGTTATTGGTCTGTGTCTTTGTGTTGGAGTCCCCTACAAGGTCCAGGTGGGCGTACTCCTTGCATGTGGATTGTCATAAAAGGCCAGTGTGGCACCATTAAAATTCAGTCCTGCTTTACTCTCAACACAGAGCCTCACCTCGTGTTTGTAGGGACCTGCTATGCAAGCTATAACCACTAGCTCTTGTAAGAGCTTCACAGCTATACCTGCTATCAGGGCCGGATTAACATAGGGGCTGATGGAGCTGCAGCTCCAGGCCCAGGCCCATGGAATAGGCCCATTGATTCAAAAAAAAAAAAACAATTTTTTTTTTTTTTACATTTTTTTTTTCACACACTACTCTTAGGGATTCCACCTGGCTTTTATTTTATTGGCACAGACAGTATTTGAGGCTGCCTGGCTGGTGCCAATATTGCAGCGATACTGGCAATACAAATGCTGGTATTTTTATCAGTATAAACAAGAGATTACTATGCAATATCAGTACTGGCCAGTAGGGGTCGCTGTATGTGGAGACAGGCAGGGATAGGAAGTTCCAGCATATCCCTCCCTGCCTATCTATAATCACTGATCTGCAGGGGTGCAGCTACAGAGAGTCCAGACAGCAACTCCCACCCTGCAGAGACAGCCTACAGCTCAGGGAAGTAAGGGATGGGGGAAAGGCTGCAAGGAGACATACACTGAGACACTAAGGGACACTGGGAGACATTATGGCAGACACTGAGACACTAAGGGACATTGGGAGACATTATGGCAGACACTGAGACACTAAGGGACATTGGGAGATATTATGGCAGACACTGAGACACTAAGGGACATTGGGAGATATTATGACACAGACACATGGGGACACAGTGTCCCCATGTCTCCCAGCCAGTGTCCCTGGTGTCTCAGTGACCCCTAGTCTCCCAGTGTCTCACTGTCCCCATGTCTCCTAGTGCCTCCATGTCTCTCATTGCCTCAAGTGTCACAATGTCCCCATGTCTCCAAGCTAGTGTCCCTAGTGTCTGTGGCTGCTGTGTCTCTGTGTCCCCATGTCTCAATGTACCCATGTCTCCCAGCCAGTGTCTCTAGTGTCTGTGTCCCTGGTGTCTGTCCCCATGTCTTCAAGTGTCCCCTGGGGCACTGAAACACTGATACATAGGAACACTGAGACCTGGAGTAATCGACACATGGGGGCACTGAGTCATGAGGGCACTGGGAGGAATCCATCTATACAGCAGAATCAAACTAAGTAGTTTTTGGTGATTTTACAGCATTTTCTCTTATGTCACTCCTTGTGATTTACATCATGTGATGTCACCCATACATATTTAATTATGCAAATTAGTAAGGCCGGTATGTTTTTCCAAGAAAGGTGGCAACCCTAACTACTTTTCACATACTCTTACTTAAGTATGGAAACTTAAGAGGGATGTATGGGAACAAAACTTGTGTGGACTGGCTGACAATGAATATAGTTAAAGGGACACTATAGTCACCAGAACAACTACAGCTTATTGAATTTGTTCTGGTGAGTAGAATCATTACCGTCAGGCTTTTTGCTGTAAACACTGTCTTTTCAGAGAAAATGCAGTCTTTACATTACATCCTAGTGATAACTTCACTGGCCACTCCTTAGATGACTGTTAGAGATCCTTCCTGGGTCATGGCTGCCTAAAATGCATCCAAACATTCAGTGTCTCCTCCGTCTGCATGTAGACACTGAACTTTCCACATAGAGATTCATTAATTAAATTAATCTATATAAGGAGATGCTGATTGGCCAGGGCTGTGTTTGAATCATGCTGGCTCTGACCCTGATCTGCCTTTTTGTCAGTCTCAGCCAATCCTATGGGGAAGCACTGTGATTGGATCAGGCCACCACTTCTAATGATGTCAACAGACTGCTTGTTTTTATGAGTCTAACAGCATGCAGAGTTACAGCTTTGGCTTGAATATAGTAAGATTTTGCTATATTTATGGAGGCGCGAGGGGTCCAGGGGGGCTAGATGGTGGTGTTAACACTATAGGGTCAGGAATTCATTTTTGTGTTCCTGACCCTATAGTTATCCTTTAAGGTAATGCTGACTTTGGTCTCTCTAACACTGTGGCATGTTCCCTTTCTTCTACACTCACTACATACAGCTTTTCTCTGTCCCAGACCATGTACCAGGAGCTTCTGCCTGCTAGTAAGAAGGTAAGGAGACAAGTGGACCAGCGAGTGCTAGGGGACAGTCCTTAGAAAGCGTTGAGTGAGCGCATCATTAGATGCATTTATGCCAAGCTCAGGGTGCTGTCTGCATAGTATGCCCTTAGTTGGCCAGCTGCATGATTGGCAGGCAGCCTGACATGCATTCATACCAGGCTGGCCTTCTAATTCTTTGAGCAAACATGTCCTCTTTTTGGGCATGTTCGCCCCTTTTGGCAGGTTACGTGATTTGTGTCAGTGGCACACCCTTTTACCGTGCCCATTGACTTCCTGCTTGACTGGACACTGCTGTTAGGGATTATGGATTTACTTGAAAGATGAAAACATAAATTAGAGAGAGATTAGCCTAGGGTATGTGTTTTCTTATAGCTGCTGTTTTCTTTCTCTCCAGCACCATCTCCATCAGGTATATGATGCTTGGGAGTGTTTTACTGTTTTTGGTCAATATGATTTTGTAATTAGGCCCGTCATAATTGTCAGCACCAGGCCCACTGGGCTCTTAATCTGGCCCTGCCTGCTATACTTTCTTGGAGGAGATGTCATCCCACTGGGAGCTGGATCCAGGAGTAGGAAGGGATGGCGAGACCCCCAGCCAAGCTATGATAGCTAGGGGGCTACAGTGCTGATGGTGTCTGGTGGAGTGCTTGGATTCTTCGGTGAGCACTAGGAGCATTGATTGACGGAGGCACCCGGTCGGGGTGGCAGGTGGTCCATCATACCATGCCTTACACATAAAAAATATGACAATAATAGCCCATCCCTCCCCCCACCCAATTTCTTCTCTTTTCTTAATCAAGTTTTCTCATGCTTTTCACTTATAGGACCAAATCACTTAATATATTATAAAATACTATTATGTAGAAACTTCACTGTTTACACTGCACGGGAAACTCCTTAGGATTTTCTATCTTTTTTTTATTAGATTAACACTTTACACCTATTTAATGATTTATTTACACTGTGCAATGGACACATTGACACTATGGACACTCGTCTGATTTATTAGTAATGCAATCTATACATTTCAAACACTCAACTTATGACAAATTTGACACTCCATCCTTATTAACTTACAGATTTAAGAAACACTCCAATATTTCTGACTAGAGGTCACTTTTTTGGAATATATAGACTTAAGGGGAGTTTAATAATTTCATTATCATTTTCTTCTAACTTAAAGGGATACTCCAGGCACCCGGACCACTTCTGCCCATTGGAGTGGTCTGGGTGCCAACTGCCACTACCCTTAACCTTGCAAGTGTAATTATCGCAGTTTTCATAAACTGCAATATTTACCTTGCAGGGTTAAATCCTCCTCTGGTGGCTGTCTATAAGACTTCTTAGAACACAAAAAGTGTTTTAAGCAATGCTAGACATCTTCATGCATGCGCATTAAGTCTTCCCCGGCGGGGGAGGAGAGTAGGCGGAGAGTAGGCAGAGCCTGACCAGTGCCGAGGGACATTAACCCCTTCAGCAACTTGGGATGGGGGGGTGGGAGGGAGAGGGGCACTACAGGGTCCTGCAGTGCCATGAAAACTAATATGGTTTCCTGGCACTGGAAAATCCCTTTAATATTGTATAAGGAAATATATTTTTTAATAATAGAGATGGGGGGAGAAAGGGAGAGGCATTGGAGCAATGACAGGAGATTGTAGGTTTTTCCATTTTTTTTCTCTTTTTTTTTTTCTCTTCTCTCCTTCCTTTTTTAAATTATTTTTCCACTATAGATTGTCAATAATTGATAACACTAAATTCTATATATTCTATTGAGAACACACTTCTACCTTTTAGACCACATGTGCTATACATTTTTTCTTTCATTTTTAACCATATAAATAACCACCAGTGACTGAATGTCCCTGAGCTTTTTTCCTTGCGTTTTGATTGTTCTTGTTGTGTTTTTAGATTGTTTTCTCAAGACAGTGACCGCATTTAATCTCCTTTATGGTAGCTTATTTAGTGTTTTACTTGTGTTTGTTTAGTCAATGTGCTGTGACCCCTGTGGAGGTTAGAGCAGACTTAGCCTTTCTTAGCTCAAGAGGGATCATCTCTGGGATATAAAATAATGTCAATCAAGCAATCAATCATTGCTTCCATCAATGCACATGGATTATATTCCCCAATTAAGAGGGGCTTTTTATATAGAATGTTGATTGATGAAAAATTGAAGAAACTCATTGGAGGAAGCATGAAAACTTTTGGAAATTTACAAAATTCCCCATTGTTTTAAGCGCAAACTTCTCAAACTCCAAGAAGAGAGGAGTGGCCATTATATGTTCAGTCAAGATTACATTTGAACAGCTTCATATTGAAAGAGATCCGTTGGGCAGATTCCTAATTCTAGTTTGTAAATTAAATGACATTATATATACCCTTGTCAATCTATACACTCCACATTATTTTTCAAGAAAGTGGAGAAAATTTAAAAAGGGGTTTTACTTATTTTTGGCAATTGGAAATCAATTCTAGATGTCAAGCTGGATAAAAACTCTAAAAATTCTAAGCGAATGTTGAAATTATACAAATCTCGCTCCAAATGGCTACAAGAGATTTTCTCTAATTATGATTTATATGACATTTGGAGAACTCAACGTCTGAAAAATAGCAATTTTACTTTCTTTTAAAGTTTTTGTAAGCTACTCAAGAATGGATCTGTTCATTACGGACTCAATAAACCTAAATAAGTTTGTAAGCTCCGAAATTGGATCTATTGTTTGGTCAGATCATGCTGCTATTAATATTTCTATAGATAATAATTTTTTTTTTTATTATTATTGCTTTATTTTTGTTATATAAAAGTTTTAACATTTGCATGTGAGGTACCCCAAAGGCCATCCTCCAACGGAACAAGACAACCAGACACAGAGACAAATGTCAAAAACACAACAATAATTAAACAAACAAGAAAGAAAAAAAAAAAGAAAAAAACATCAATATGACTGCTAAAAACATGGATAAGCTGGCAATATATTGTAATATAGGCACTGTGTAAATTAAAACACCGAAAGTATCCATATATAGTACTATATTTCCGTTGAAAACCATCTTACGCCCGATGTTTATTTCAATCCCTACATTTATCCACTGACAATCGATATCAAAAGGAATTCACACCAGAAATTTCCATGATATCGCTGTCACATTAATAGACATACGAAAAAAAAAAAAAATAATATAAAAAATATAAAAAATAAAATAAAAAAATAAATAAAAAAAAAGAACTAATAAATAAAGAAACGAAAATTATAATGCAAATAGGTTACATTCTCTGAGACTCGAAATGGGGGGGAACCACAGTCTGTTATCATAAATTCTGTCTATTTGTCCAGGGTAACCATAGTTTGGGCACATCTCTAATGCCAAAAAAGGGGTTTGATTCCATCCTATACTGATAATCTATTTGTTCCATGATATTGTGCCATATTAAAGGGATAGAAGATTTCCAAGCCCTAGCTATACATATTTTAATGACAAAAAATATATGGGTCAAAAGATATTATTGATATTTATCTTGCGAAGGGAAACCAATGTTAAAGAGAAAAAGTTGAGGGCTAATTTCTTTTATCTCCTTGAATATAGAATTAATAAGGCCAAGCATTTGAACTTTTATATCATTAAGACCCTGACACTCCCACCATATATGATAATAATTCTACATTTAAATTCAGACCACAATGGAAACGGGATGACTCTGTCCTTCTGACAGAACAAAATAGAGCCCCCTTAGAATATCTAGCTAAGGATTTTCTTAAGTCAAACGATAATGGTCAGGTTTCTAATGAGACTTTTTGGGCATCATTTAAATGCATGATGGGTATTTTATTCAATTAGAAGCTAAAACCAGGAAGGCAAGAGGAGCTAATTTAGCAAACCTCTACATTCAACTTGCAAAACTCAAACAACTTAATTAAAAAAAAAACAGTCCACTCGATTAATTTACTGATTAATGCAATCCAGTTTCAGATCAAATTTTTATTAGAAGAAAAAGTTAAACGATCAATTACACATTTAAATCAAAGATGGTATACTAGTAATAACAGAGTGGGGAAATCTTTCTAAAACACTTAAACCTGATCTAAAGAAATATGGAATTAATAAAATAATAGAAGGTGGAAGAATCCATCTGTCCCCTCAGAACATTGGCAAGGCTTTCGCAGAGTACTATGCCTCTCTTTATAACTTAGAGGATAATAGATTTTCTCATATTGATTTTTTTTTTTTGCTAAATTATCTCTTCCCAAAATTGATCTGGATAAACTGAATACTCTGAATAAACCCATCACAGCGGAAGAAATTAAAAGCGTAATTATGAATCTTAAAAACAACAAGGCCCCTGGCCCAGACTGAACACTCTCAAATCAGAAGTCACCAGAATCTTAACAGATCTAAAATTAAACGTTGCTTTGACCTTAGAGAGGTTCCCCTTTATCCAGCTCTATCAAAACCATTGTTATATCTTACCGTACATACATTAATGGCTGTTAAGCTCTGTATGGCTAAATATTGGAGAAGGGAGGAACTCCCCAATATACAAGAAATCCAAGGATTTTCTCTCTCTTCCTAGTGTGTGTATGGAGTTCAGTCATGTTAGGTGGATTCTACAGCAGGGATGTGCATATCAACAAAGGGATTGAACATGTGTAATATGTAACTTGTGATCACTATATCCTGGCTGATTAATAGACGAATTGTGTTTATTAGAAAACCTTTTGCCTGAGAAGCAAGTGTCAAGCTCTAGTCGTTGGGTTTTTACTACTCAATAAAGAACCTTTTGGAAGAACCATCTCCAGTATCCCGTGTGTCAACACTGACAAAGCTGCATACAGAGGACTGGGGAGAAAAAGGAGCTGGACATCCTTAAAGTGTCCATCTACGTTTACCATCTGAGCCATATTATGTGACTGGCTCCTCACTTATGAGTTATACTCTTAACCCTATTGACAATAACATAACCTGTTCCAGTAATATTACACTATTTTTCTGTCATTTTTTATTTTTACAGACTAATACCAGATTTTATCCTTTCAGCTCCACCTTATGTATGTATTATTTGTATATTGTTTAGAGGTGGTTTAGGGGATACCACTCAAGGTGTTTTGAGCTCTCATTTTAATTACTTCTAATTGTGCACTTTTTGTAATATTGCATATATCTAGTTATCAGCTTTTTACTGCACCAATCCTTCCAACACTGGGAGGTATGAAATTAGGCCAGGGGTTAAGTGGCCTATGGGGACAGGCCTATAAGGGCATGATGAGGCATGACTGCCCAAAAATCAAAAAAAGTTTTGATTTTGCTCAAATCAATCTGCCCACTGGATTGAACTTGAGTGCCTGGATCATCATTACTTTTTTCCCTAAATAAATAGCATATCTTCTGTGATCTTGTAGAGTGATATTTTATTGTTTGATATGTGTTCTTATGTGCGTTATTATATTTTGAATATTATTTTTGCAGTGCCACTGTAAGCTGGTTCTTGAAGTTTAGTCCTTGTATTGAATAAACCATTTTGGGTTTTCTTGAGATATCTGGATATCAAAGTCTTTATACTGGACCTAGCTAAATTTTCAATTATAAACAATGACTAATTTTATTCCCAGTCCATAATGGAAAAGACAGGATTGCCACTTGTCAGTCCTTCTTTTTGCTCTCCGTATGGAATCAATTGTCAACTAAATTTAGCTAATTTAGAAATATCAGTAGTGGAGGGGGGACACAATCATATAAACCTAATTTACTTACCTCCATCTCTCACCCCCACATTAAATATAATATTATCAAGATTGTGGGGTTTGTTTTATTACAAGATGGTAGGTTTTAAATATTTCTTTGCTAAACAGAGCTATAATTGTAGATGGAAATTGCAGCATTACAGATTTAGGTATTCAGTTGACACATAACTTGTGTTGACAACTCTGTACTTGCACACCTTGTGGTTATTGTGTACATTTAGAGATACTATATATTCATGATACTCAACCCAATTTTAGATAACCTCACTTACCTGCAGAGTGTCCTGGGGATGGGAGATATCCTCTTGGAAGGCATGTTCATAACATTATTATTTCAGGAATTTTAGCATTTAGCATAGTTACCCCATACCCACCCCTCTTTACAAGAATCTGAAGATATTTTCCATTAGAAGTATGTCATTACTTATAAAGATAGGTGTGCCATCCTACGAATGTATCTGTGTCAGAGAATTCAACTTACAAATAGTCAAATCTCTTCTATTTATGTTAAATTGCTATAGACTAAAAAGGTAAGTCCTTGCAGCTATCATGTACTTTGGCAAAATTACTTATTTTGCTATGCATATCAACAGTAGTAGCATACACATATAAAGAATACATCATATTACACCATGTATTTTCATTCGTTAAAATGTATAACAGGCTATAATTGGTTTTTGGTTGGACTAACCCTTTAAGAAAAAAAAATGCATTTGAGAACAAAATAATGAATGAATATATTTCCTAATCTGTGAATTATGGTGAATAGAATCTATCCAAGCCAGCTATTCTAACCAAAATTTAGATTAGCTAATAACACCAAAAAGCTAATCAAGCAGTTGTAATTGAAAAATAATCAGTTCCATCACCTGCTGTCCCTAAAATACAAAGTTTCTTGTAGGAACAGATTTATACATTAAAAATAAAATGTAAAATTATATTTTAATGTGTTCCCTTCCATATTAAAGTGATTTATAGTAATGCAGCAGGAACCATTTCTATCTAATTCTTCTGTACTAGCGATAAAAAAGAAAATGTTACTTGTTATTGAGAAAGTAATATTTCTATGATGTCACCACTATTCCGTCCTTCTATTGTAGACTTTTCACCATTCTAGTCGCTGATAGTGTGCATAACTGCAGCAATTGCATGAATGCTTATCTTAGGGTGAAAAGGTTAATAACTAACCTGCAATGAAAAAGAAAACATCCCATTATGTGCGAAACAAATATTTACTTTAGTGTACTTTCAGCAGTTGCACTGATGAGTAATAAGCTGACTCTGAAAAGCCATGAAACTAAATCTTGTTGCAGAGTACTAACATGACAATGTATGGCACAACAACTAAACAGAGACATCCTGGACAATGTCACGGTCGAAAGAATAGCCCACTGGGGTTGCAAGGTATGGGAAAAAAGATTGTTTTGCTTAAGGACGCACTTTGGGAGACACTAGCTTCTCAATCCCAGGAGAGGTCTGATGGCCATTCTGGGGTTTAAGAAGGAATTTTTCCCCTTGTTTGTTGCAAAATTGGAAAGTGTTTCAAACTGTTTTTTTGCCTTAGTTCTTTTGATCAACAGCAAAAACAGATGTGAGAAAGGCTGAACTTGATGGATGCATGTCTCTTTTCAGCTATGTAACTAGTAAATTGTGAAACTAATGGACAACAAAGTGGAAAAAAAAGAAATTTATGTAACATTCATTCATATGCCACTGGCATATATTCCACGTTGTACAGATTGCTTGAAACCTTTTATGTATTGTAGGCAATATTCGTAAAAATAAAACGAGAAACACAATAACCACAGTCAACGTTTAATTACTTTTCAATGGGCTTGGCAGTGGTGTTTATTCAAAGCTCAAGGGGCATACAACCTTAACTTTGCAACCATAACTTTGCAACCATAACCATATAACATATGGTTCACCAACTTTCAAAACTTTTAACTTTATTAACCACCAAATAGCCAGTCAGTCATAACTAACCTGACCGCGTTTTACTTAAAACTTTCAACTTTATTGCCAGTCAATCATAACTAACCTGACCGCCTTTTATTTAAAACCATTTACCACCATATCCTTCCTCAGAACTTGACCCTGAGGATGACGTTTCCCGCAATGCTTCATAACACCACGACAATACACTTAAATAAAAGTAAAGGGGGGGGATGGGGTCTGTCCGCACCGTTCCTGCTTCAGTCCATTCTGACAGGATTAAACTTGTGCTGTGTCTTTTTATACTGTTCCAGTTTCCCGCTCTTTTTCTGCTTGCAACTTTCAACCAATCCCAGGCCAGCTCCAGCCCCCAGAAACAGCTGTGTCATCCAACAAGTTCAAAAATCATGGAGAGGTGGAGATTTCAATGAAAGAATAGGAAAGGACAAAATTAAGTGGATTTTTGAATTAAACACTATAACTCCACACGGCCTAAACAACGATTTTGAAATATGTCATTTTTAAAAATAATATATTTTTTTTTAAATAATATTTGAATATAATTTTAAAATAAGTTTTTTACTAGTGATGCATTATTATTTTTTAAGATAACATATTATTGTTTCTTAGAATAATATACCACTATTTTTTAATCATTATAACTTTACTATTCTACAACATTGTTTTATGAATGATTTTATCCATGATTAGAGTATTAATAGATCTTCTTTTTATATTCTTATTTTTGTATATCCATAGCTTTGCATATGGAATCTCCACCCCTCCAAACTTGTCGTCTCTGCATCTCCTATATCTTTTTGTATATAAGCATGTACATTCTTCTACAATGATTATTATACTTTTTATATTGGTTGTTTAAGTCCGAGTCTTTTTTTTATTTTTTTTATTATTAATTAATTATTTTATTATTAGTTAATTCTTATAGAATTTCTATATGGTTTTCACCATCCCTTTGAGATTTATTAAGGTGGACATTGGTTCATTTAAGTTATTAATTAATGTATTTTCAGTTATATTGAAATTAACTTATTTTCTTTTTGTTCTTCCTTATAATTAGTGATGTCGCGAACACGAAATTTTCGGTTCGCGAACGGTGAACGCGAACTTCCGCAAATGTTCGCGAACCGGGCGAACCGCCATAGACTTCAATGGGCAGGCGAATTTTAAAACACACAGGGACTCTTTCTGGCCACAATAGGGATGGAAAAGTTGTTTCAAGGGGACTAACACCTGGACTGTGGCATGCCGGAGGGGGATCCATGGCAAAACTACCATGGAAAATTACACAGTTGATGCAGAGTCTGGATTTAATCCATAAAGGGCAGAAATCGCCTAACATTCCTAAATCACAATGAATATGGATTGACACCTGACATATGACATATTGACACCTTGACATATGGATTGACACCTGTCCTCAGAGCCCCTGATGCACACGGACACAGAGCAGAATAGGGACTGGTCCCCCTACATAGGGTCACTTGGCAGATATGGATTGACACCTGTCCTCAAGGACCATGATACACACTGACACAGAGCAGAATAGAGACTGTTCCTCCTACATAGGGTCACTTGGCAGATATGGATTGACACCTGTCCTCAGAGACCATGATACACACTGACACAGAGCAGAATAGAGACTGTTCCCCTACATAGGGTCACTTGGCAGATATGGATTGACACCTGTCCTCAGGGACCATGATACACACTGACACAGAGCAGAATAGGGACTGTTCCTCCTACATAGGGTCACTTGGCAGATATGGATTGACACCTGTCCTCAGAGACCATGATACACACTGACACAGAGCAGAATAGAGACTGTTCCCCCTACATAGGGTCACTTGGCAGATATGGATTGACACCTGTCCTAGGGATCCTGATACACACTGACACAGAGCAGAATAGGGACTGTTCCTCCTACATAGGGTCACTTGGCAGATATGGATTGACACCTGTCCTCAGAGACCATGATACACACTGACACAGAGCAGAATAGGACTGTTCCCTACATAGGTCACTTGGCAGATATGGATTGACACCTGTCCTCAGAGAACTGATACACACTGACACAGAGCAGAATAGAGACTGTTCCCCCTACATAGGGTCACTTGGCAGATATGGATTGACACCTGTCCTCAGAGCCCCTGATACACACTGACACAGAGCAGAATAGGGACTGCTACCCCTACATAGGGTCACTTGGCAGATATGGATTGACACCTGTCCTCAGAGCCCTGATACACACTGACACAGAGCAGAATAGGGACTGTTACCCTACATAGGGTCACTTGGCAGATATGGCGTGGTCGTGGAGGAGGAGGATGACTTTCTACCCCTGTTAGATTCCCTGTGCTGTGACATCACCCCCTATAATACTGTGTAAAGCATACTTTTTAATTTATTTTGCAAATGCTACATCCTTTCCGACTTGTAGTAATTTGGTAACATTTCAGCCAATTTCTGCTTATACCAGGGGTCTAGTAGCGTGGACACCCAGTACAGGTCGTTCTCCTTCAGCCTTTTTATACGAGGGTCCCTCAACAGGCATGACAGCATGAAAGACCCCCATTTGCACAAGGTTGGATGCCGAGCTACTCATTTCCCGTTCCTCCCTCCCACAGAGGCAGAATAGGACTGTTCCCTCTACACTTGGCAGATATGGATTGACACCCGTCCCGGGTCCCTTGGATACACACTGACACAGAGCAGAATAGAGACTGTTCCTCCTAAGCATAGGTCACTTGGCAAGAGATATGGATTGACACCCGTCCTAAGGATCCCTGATACACACCTCGACACAGAGCAGAATAGGGACTGTTCCCCCTACATCGGGTCACTTGGCAGTGATATGGATTGACACCCGTCCTAGGGATCCTTTTATTAAATACCGGACACAGAGCAGAATAGACTGTTCCTCCTAAGCATAGGGTCACTTGGCAGATATGGATTGACACTTGTCCTCAGAGCCCCTGATATACAATTGACACAGATCAGAATAATAGGACTGTTACCCCTACATAGGTCACTTGGCAGATATGGATTGACACCTGTCCTCAGAGCCCCTGATGCACACGGACACAGAGCAGAATAGAGACTGTCCCCCTACATAGGGTCACTTGGCAGATATGGATTGACACCTGTCCTAAGGATCCCTGATACACACTGACACAGAGCAGAATAGGGACTGTTCCCCTTACATCGGGTCACTTGGCAGATATGGATTGACACCTGTCCTAAGGATCCCTGATACACACTGACACAGAGCAGAATAGGGACTGTTCCTCCCATAGGGTCACTCTTGGCAGATATGGATTGACACCTGTCCTAGGGATCCCTTGATACACTGACACAGAGCAGAATAGGGACTGTTCCTCCTACATAGGTCACTTGGCAGATATGGATTGACACTCTGTCCCAAGGGTCCCTGATACACACTGACACCGAGCAGAATAGGACTGTTACCCCTACATAGGGTCACTTGGCAGATATGGATTGACACCTGTCCTAGGGATCCCTGATACACACTGACACAGAGCAGAATAGGGACTGTTCCTCCTATATAGGGTCACTTGGCAGATATGGATTGACACCTGTCCTCAGAGCCCCTGATACACACTGACACAGAGCAGAATAGGGACTGTTCCCCCTACATAGGGTCACTTGTCAGATATGGATTGACACCTGTCCTCAGAGCCCCTGATACACACTGACACAGAGCAGAATAGGGACTGTTACACCTACATAGGGTCACTTGGCAGATATGGCGTGGTCGTGGGAGGAGGAGGATGACTTTCTCCTCTTCCCCTGTTAGATTCCCGTTGTGCTGTGACATCACCCTTATATGCTGTGTAAAGCATACTTTTTAATTTATTTTGCAAATGCTGCATCCTTTCCGACTTGTAATTCTGTCACATTTCCACCACTGTCTGCTTATACCGGGGGTCTAGTAGCGTGGACACCCAGCACAGGTCGTTCTCCTTCAGCCTTTTTATACGAGGGTCCCTCAACAGGAACGACAGGCATGAAAAGACCCCATTTTGCACAAGGTTGGATGCCGAGCTACCATTTCCCATTCCTCCTCCTCCTCACACAGTAGAGCAGAATAGGGACTGCCCCTACACTTGGCAGATATGGATTGACACCTGTCCCAGTCCCTGATACACACTGACACAGAGCAGACAGAGACTGTTCCTCCTACATAGGGTCACTTGGCAGATATGGATTGACACCTGTCCTCAGAGACCATGATACACACTGACACCGAGCAGAATAGAGACTGTTCCTCCTACATAGGGTCACTTGGCAGATATGGATTGACACCTGTCCTCAGAGACCTTGATACACACTGACACAGAGCAGAATAGAGACTGTTCTCCTACATAGGGTCACTTGGCAGATATGGATTGACACCTGTCATCAGAGCCCCTGATATACACTGACACAGAGCAGAATAGAGACTGTTCCTCCTACATAGGGTCACTTGGCAGCTATGGACCATGTCCTCATAGACCATGATACACACTGACACAGAGCAGAATAGAGACTGTTCTCCTACATAGGGTCACTTGGCAGATATGGATTGACACCTGTCCTAGGGATCCCTGATACACACTGACACAGAGCAGAATAGGGACTGTTCCTCTCCTACATAGGTCACTTCAAGGATATGGATTGACACCTGTCCTAAGGGTCCCTGATACACACACCTCGACACCCAGCAGAATAGAGACTGTTCCCCCTACATAGGGTCACTTAACAGATATGGATTGACACCTGTCCTCAGAGCCCCTGATACACACTGACACAGAGCAGAATAGAGACTGTTCCTCCTACATAGGGTCACTTGGCAGATATGGATTGACACCTGTCCTCAGAGACCATGATACACACTGACACAGAGCAGAATAGAGACTGTTCTCCTACATAGTGTCACTTGGCAGATATGGATTGACACCTGTCCTCAGAGACCATGATACACACCGACACAGAGCAGAATAGAGACTGTTCCCCCTACATAGGGTCACTTGGCAGAAATGGATTGACACTGTCCACAAGGACAAGCTGCAGGCTTCCTGGCAGGGCCCATACAAGGTGGTAGAGCAGGTTTGTGATAACACCTTTGTGATCGGTGCGGTCACAGGCACGGGAGGCAAGCGCATGCTCCATGTGAACATGCTCAAGCCATACCACGAGCGCACGGAAGAGGTAACCGCGATCTGTGCACCTGCCACTGAAGATTATGATAATTTGCCACTCCCAGATCTCCTAGACCTAGAGGGCCAGAGCAGAGACCTGGGAGAAGTACAGTTAGGAGAATGGTTAGACCCCCAGGAGCGAACCCAGGTCCAAAAACTAATCCAGGACAAGGGGGCCACGTTTTCCAACCTACCTGGGTACAGTCCGTTAACCACTCACAAAGTTGAAACCCTAGACCAGACCCCCCTTCGCCAAACCGCCTATCGAATAGCCGAAGCCGTTAAAGAAAAAATTCAGAAAGAAATTGAGGAAATGATGCAGTTAGGGGTGATAGAACACTCTGACAGCCCCTGGGCCTCCCCGGTAGTACTAGTACTGAAACGGGACGGCATGACCCGTTTCTGTGTAGACTACCGGAGGCTAAATGATAAAACAACCTCAGACGCCTCATCTATGCCCCGGATAGACGAGCTCCTAGACAAAATGGCCAGAGGCCAGTACCTCACCACAATAGATCTGTGCAAGGGTTACTGGCAAATTCCATTAGCCGAGGACGCCATCCACAAGTCGGCATTTGTCACCTCGTTTGGCCTGTATCAGTTTAAGGCCATGCCATTCGGGATGAAGAATGCCCAGGCTAACTTTCAGAGGATGGTAGATCGGCTACTGGATGGGTTTCAGGAGTATGCCTGCGCCTACTTGGATGATATAGCCATTTTTAGCTGCTCCTGGCCCTAACACCTGACCCACATAGGAGCCATACTAGACCGGATTAGGGATGCCGGACTGACCCTAAAGCCCAGTAAGTGTCATATAGGAACGCGTAAAAACCTCCCCAAGATAGTAGTATGGGCCCCAGAGTGTGAACAGGCCTTCCAACAGCTCAAGATGGCGCTCATTAAATCATCTGTACTTTCTGCTCCTGATCCAACTAAACACTTTCTCGTCCATACAGACGCTTCTGTGTTTGGATTGGGAGCAGTACTGAGCCTAGTCGGAGCAGATGGCGGCGAGCAACCCGGGGCTTATCTAAGCCGGAAACTTTTGCCCAGGGAAGTAGATACACTGCCATTGAAAAGGAGTGCCTGGCGGTGGTGTGGGCCCTCAAAAAGCTGCAACCTTACTTTTATGGACAACCGTTTACCTTACTCACAGATCACAACAAATTTGGGGCACTGCGCGTGCAATCTAATGTGCCACCAGATAGGAGTGGTGTGTTTAGTACTATTGTTATCAGTTTAATCACTGTTACGCCCCCTATCCGCTGATGTGGAGCAAGACGCAGCAGCAGAAGAGGACTAAGCCGAGGAGGTTATGGAAGAGGATGGAGTAGGAGGAGTAGAGGAGGTGGCAGCAGGCCTGCCTGCAAGTCGTGGCAGTGTCACCAACTCCTCTGCAGAGCCACGCATTCCATGCTTGGCAGCCATCAGCAGCTTTACCCAATGCGCAGTGTAGGTGATATACCTGCCCTGACCATGCTTTGCAGACCAGGTATCAGTGGTCAGATGGACCCTTGCCCCAACACCGTGTGCCAGACATGCCATTATTTCCTTTTGCACAATCGAGTACAGGTTGGGGATTGCCTTTTGTGAAAAGAAATTTCGTCCGGGTACCAGTGAGTGAGTGGTGGCACTGGGTACAGTATCCACTGTGAGCCTGACACACCCGCTGGCAGACAACTAACTGCAATTCAATCTATAACAGTGAAAAAAGTTTTTGGGTTTTAAATGCAAGCCATTGTGACACCAGTGAGTGAGTGGCACTGGGCACAGTATCCACTGTGAGCCTGACACACCCGCTGGCAGACAACTAACTGCTATTCAATCTATAACAGTGAAAAAAGTTTTTTGGTTTTAAATGCATGCTATTGTGACACCAGATATGAGTGGCAAAGTACACTGGCAGAGGTCTGCAGAGCACACACTGAAGGCCTGACACCTGCTTTAAGGACACTGACTGCTATTAGCTTACACTGAAAAACTTTATTTCTTTGTAAAAGCACGCTATAGAGACACCAGATATGAGTGGCAAAGTACACGGGCAGAGGTCTGCAGAGCACACGCTGAAGGAGGCCTGACACCCAGACGCTTGCAGACAACTAACTGCTATTCAATCTATTACAGTGAAAAAATTTTTTCTTTTTAAATGTCAAGCTTAAGCTATTGTGACACCAGATATGAGTCGTGGCACTGGGCAAATGGGCACAGTATCCACTGTGAGCCTGACACACCCGCTTTAAGGACACTGACTGCTATTCAATCTATAACAGTGAAAAAAGTTTTTTGTTTTTAAATGCAAGCTATTGTGACACCAGATATGAGTGAGTGGTGGCACTGACTGGGCAAATGGGCACCGTATCCACTGTGAGCCTGATACACCCGCTTTAAGGACACTGACTGCTATTCAATCTATAACAGTGAAAAAAGTTTTTTGTTTTTAAATGCAAGCTATTGTGACACCAGATATGAGTGGTGGCACTGACTGGGCAAATGGGCACAATATCCACTGTGAGCCTGACACAGAAGCTGGCAGCAGTGGCAGACAACCAACTGCTATTCAATCTATAACAGTGAAAAAAGTTTTTTGTTTTTAAATGCAAGCTATTATGACACCAGTGAGTGGTGGCACTGGGCACCGTATCCACTGTTAGCGTAACACACCCGCTTTAAGGACACTGACCGCTATTCAATCTATAACAGTGAAAAAAGTTTTTTGTTTTTAAATGCAAGCTATTGTGACACCAGATATGAGTGGTGGCACTGACTGGGCAAATGGGCACAGTATCCACTGTGAGCCTGACACAGAAGCTGGCAGGCAGGCAACTGCAATTACATTACACAGAAAAAAAAGCAGACTGATGTTCTAGCCCTAAAAAGGGCTTTTTGGGGTGCTGTCCTTACAGCAGAGATCAGATGAGTCCCTCAGGACTGTAGTGGACACTGTATACCCTAACCTAGCTATGCATTTCCCTATCTAATCAACAGCAGCTACACTTTCCCTCCTCTCACTAAGCATGCAGCTTGAGAATGAATGTAAAATGGATGCTGTCCAGTAGGTGGGAGGGTCTGCTAGGGAGGGTGTGCTGCTAATTGGCTGGAATGTGTCTGCTGACTGTGAGGTACAGGGTCAAAGTTTACTCAATGATGACGAATAGGGGGCGGATCGAACTGCGCATGTGTTCGCCGTCCGCGGCGGACGCGAACACGCTATGTTCGCCGGGAACTGCTTATAATAAGAAGAGATTCAATAATATGCTTTTTAATCATATGTTTATTATCGTTATATATTTTTATGATATTTTTATGAATATGGAGCTAGCTGATGTCTACAAAAGCCTGTGTTTAATTTAATTTAATTTAATTTCTTATATATGTGCTGTATTTATGTGTGATCATCTGTATATATTTTATAGACATCTTTTTCACTTTTAGAATAGATGGTAAGATTTACACCATATTTGATACAATGTCACTTTAAGAACTACATTGGGTACAACCCCTATATGTATGGTCAATTAGTTGTCTTTTAGCATTTTTTGGTACATATGTGTATTACTGTCATTGATTGTTTAACTTTAACTGCAGTTTTTTGGTTGTCAATTAATGTGTGCTAAAATTGCCATTTGATATATATAATTTGATGTTATATGGATTTTAACAAGAATTGAATTGTGAAAATTATGCAAGCACCTATCAGAAGGGACTTTGCCCTTTATATGCCCATAACCAATATGGTGGTTATGAACACGTCCTGAGGAAGCCGCAATACGGCGAAACGCGTTGACGACACGAAAGGGGGAGGAGCTTGTTACAGACGGAACTCGGAGCGATCTTGCCAGAGACTCAAGCACAACTGCTAACCTGTGGATCTGACCGAGCCCTGTATGCATACTACAGCTTACCTGCCATCCCATTGCTACAAGCTCATATAGTGAGTTACAGCTGTTTTACTCACCAACACTTCTAGTAAGGGGCTAATCACTCTCCTTATTCACTATTTTTTTTTTTTGTTTTTTTTTATCATTTCTGTATTTGTTATATTTTTCTGCATGTAGCAGATAATAAATCTGTTCTTTTTATTGAAGCACATTATCATTGAGATATTCAAGTGATATAAGGTTCTATAAATTACATGTGAAGTGCATCACTTGCAGTTATTTACCATCTGCACTATCACTGTATATATTTTTTATTTTTTCTTCACAATAATATCATTTGGAGGAACCACCGGACACTTTCCTGAAAGGTTGTATTTTACCTTTTTTATTGCCTTTATATTGGTGTTTCTTTTTGCTCCACTCATCACTTTTGTTTTGTGTCATCAATTCTGCCCAGATTCCTGTCTAACTGATCAACTACCACAAGATTTAAAATTCCTCACATTCAAATCCCAGACAAAATAGATTAATTCTTTCACTGCCACCATACATATATGCCACAGTGTAGTGCCTGTGGCTTCTTTATTATGCATTATAACAGCATACCATTATCTCATATTTGCTTTTATGTTGGACTAAAAACATTAAACTGTAACTTGTCAGGAATTCGAATATTTTTTTACAATAATCAGAATAATTGCATAGTTGACTTGGACAATTTTTATTTTTATTTAAACTAATTTACCCTAAATTTGAAATTTGCTTTTAATTTCCAACATTTCACAGATTAGTGAATAATCCTTGAATTATTTTGAACCACAAACTGTAAGTAGCCCCTGCCTTTATTATGTCAATGTAACGGACCGTTTTGCACACAAGAGGTTAAAAACCGTTTAGGTGATATTCCCCTTCCCAGATGCATAGGCAGCTACTGTAAGCACCAATCTCCCAAACTGCAAACTACACGAATACTGGAAACAGCCGAACAGGAAAAACCATACGAAAGGTTTACACTCCTGGCAGTCAGCATACAATCCAATTCCCCCAATAACGAGACGACACTTCGTTTTGAGGGTTAAGCAGAATCTGGTTTACTGGGGCTAACTGCCCGGCTTTTATGCAGGTCTCCCACCTGGTGGACACTCCCCTAGGGGACCAGATGGGAAACTGGGAAACATATTGGACCTTAACCAATCACAAATTTACAATCCCACAATGCATCATAATCCCTCCTCTCTTTCCTGGAGATAATTAGGACGTAATCCAATTATCTCCAAGGACAGAGGCAAAACTCCATTAACCACATGGCAGTAAAAAGACAGTAAAAGACATAAAATTACATACTGTTACATTCATCACATAGAACATACACATTCTACCTATCCCCAGATAGCTTAGATCTGAGCGCACATTATTACCGGATGGCGCTCAGATCACATGCATACAGTTCAATCGCCATGGAGCCATAGTCTTTCCCATAGTCTTTCGGTATACGAATGGGCTCCATGGCTTAGCTATCAGGGGTAACACTGCTCACATAGGGAAAATAAAAGGTTTTTAATGCAGGGCCATGGTCCAGCGGCAAGCGGTGGGCAACCAGCCTCCTCCAGTGGCCAGGGGCGAGGTTGGTTCCGCCACAGTCAACGTGAGCTGTCTTGCTAAAAGAAACAACTCTTAGAACTTTGATGTTTTAAAATATTTAGTCCAGTAAGAAATATCATACATAAGTAACTGTGATCCTGCTAGACACAGGGAATTCTGAAAAGTGTGTAGTTATAAAATAGAAAATAATGAAAGAAAGAAATTCCTTCTAGTTATTAACAATATTCATTAAAATAGATCTCCATGACAAAGCCATCAACATTTTTCTTACAAATTTGCTGATACAATCAGAAATAATGTGACTTATCCCCTTTATTTAATTCCATCCTTCCCAATAGCTTATTCAGAAATGTGAGATGCACTTTAAAATATTTAATAAATAATCATTGATTGTTGATAAGTATCTATCAACATTTCATCATCCACATGTAATTTCCTAAACTTTACAGCCATGCTTGCAGAACTGGATAATGATAGTTAGATGGAAACTTTATAACTTTGAATGGCTGCTCTCTCTGGACGTTTTTCTGCATTGAAATCACTGTCAAGAGTGCAAAATAAGGAGCAGATATTTGACTGGGGAGCTCTGAACACATGAATTAACAACAAATATGCAAGTACAACTGTTGAGTATTTTAAGACAGACGCTAAATAATGAAGGATTGCCCAATCTTTTATGCCAGTTTTTGATGTAATGAAGTATTCTCATATAGTATATACATGTTAAGTGCTCAACAACCTAATTTTTAAAGGTAATTTGTGGTGTGAGAAGATTTTAAAATGTTAAGAGAGAAAATAAAGGAGCGAGCAAAAGACTACAATTACCATCAAGAAGATGTGAAAAAGAGCCATAACTTTGTGATAGCAAAAACAGACAGCGGGTAATGAACTTAAGTGGAATGAGCATGGTAGCAAGATCTACATGGATAGTAGTGATCAGGAACCAAACTTGCATTCCCATTTGGAAGGTGCAGTATAGCTTATACAGGTCTGCAGTGAGTGAGAGAGTGTTATCAAAAAGTTCCTTGGGATTTCCCAACAGAGGAAATATAAGGTAACTTAAGAGTCAGCAACTTAGAGAGTGTTCTTCCTGAAAATACCACTCAAAATATGCAGAGCTGCAAGATCTCCATCCACCCAGGATGTTGCGGAAGCCACACCATTTGCAGTATCTTTTATCACAATTGCTTGTGTATTAGTTTTTTATTTTTGACGCTATAGCCATGATGTTAATGTATGGGTATACGTATATCGATATTAACATTATGGCTTTAGTGTAAAAAATATATACCAGTTAAATGAGAAGGAGTAGAGTCAGGGCCGGCCTTAGGGGTGTGTGAGCTGTGCAGCCGCACAGGGCGCCATGCCACTAGGAGGTGCCATGCAGCCGACACAGCTCGCATACTCTCCTAGTGACAGCCTGTGAGGGAGTGCTGCCTCAGAGCTCTCCCCTAATACAGGCTGCGCTGTGTAGCTTGGCCATGCTCCAGCCTCCCCCCCCCTCTTAACTCAGGCCTCACTGATAGTCCCTACTCGGGTCTCTCAGTGAGGGCAAAGGGGGCGGAGTTAAGCGGCAATAGGAGGCGGAACTACGCAGAAAACTGGGGCAGAGCTGCAGTCAGGCGAACCCTCTGCCTGGTAAGTTAGGGGAAGCAGGAAGGCGTTTCTGCTCCCTACCTACCACCACACTGCCCCCTGCTCCCCCACCTACCCACTGTGCTCCCTGCTACCCCACCTACCCACTCGGCCCCCTGCTACCCCACCTACCACTACACTACCTATGCTCCCCCACCTACCACTATTGTGCCCCTGCTCCCCAACCTACCAATACACCCACTGTGCCCCCTGCTATGCCACCTACCCACTGTGCCTCCTGTTATCCCACCTAGCCACTGTGCCCCCTGCTACCTACTGTGCCCCCTGCTACCTACTGTGCTTGACTGCACCACCACCCACTGTGCCCCCCCTGCTCCCTCACCTCCCACTGTGCCCCTTCTACCCGCCACTTACCTACCACTGTGACCTGTGCACCGCTGTGCCCCCTCTCCCCCCACCTACCCACTTTATTGCTCTCTGCTGCCCACTGTGCCCCCTGCTCCCCCCACCTGCCCACTGTACTTTGACTGCCCACTGTGCCCCTGCTCCCCACCTACTCACTGTGCCTCCTGCTCCCCATACCTACCCCACTGTTGCCCCAGCTACCCACTTTGCCCCCAGATCCCCACCACCACTGTTGCCCCAACTACCTGCCGCTTGTTACCCTGGCCGCCTCTGTGCCCTTGCTCCCCCACCTACCCACTGTGCACCAGCTACCCCACCTACCCACTGTGCCCCTTGCTCCCCAGCTACCACCACTGTGCCCCCTCTACCCCAGCTACCCTCTGTGCCCTGCTCCCCCATCTTCCCACAGTGCCTCTGCTCCCCCAGTTACCCACTGTGGCCCTGCTCTCCTATCTATCACTACACTACCCATGCTCCCCCCACTATGCTCTCTGTTCCCCCACCCACCACCACACTACCTCAGCTCCCCCACCTACCACCACTGTGCCCCTGCTCCCCAACCTACCAATACATTACCCTTGCTCCGCCAGCTACCACCACTGTGCCACCTGGTACCCCACCTACCACCACTGTGCCCCCTGCTCCCCTACCTACCACTTCAATGCCCCTGCTCCCCCAGCTACCACTACACTACCGCTGCTCCCCCACTGATCCACCTGCTCCCCACCTACCACTACACTACCTATGCTCCCCCACCTACCACTATTGTGCCCCTGCTCCCCAACCTACCAATACACCACCACTGTGCCCCCAGCTATCACCACTGTGCCCCCTGCTCCCACACCTACCACTACACTGCCCTGCTCCCCCACCTACCACTACACTACTGCTGCTCCCTCACCCTCCTCCACTATGCCTCCTGCTCCCCACCTACCAGTACACAACCTCTGCTCTTCATACCAGCACACATATCACACACATCCAATACACACACATATCACACACAGTCAATACAACAATTACAAATATTACACACAGCCAACACATAGCATACATATCACACACAGCCATCACTCCTATCACACACAGACACCACACACTACATCATACTATTATGAGATTTATTATAGCAGAGCTCTCTCATACAAAATGCAACATGTAACTGTCCTCCGAGCTCCAGCCAATCAAAACGTTGCCACAGATTACTACAGGAAAGCTCTGTCACTGTAAGTGCCTGATCTCACAAGACAGTTACTTATGGTCTTGCACCGACCAGATTCCCAGCATACTGGATTA
>OW240922.1:61241513-61263131 GCA_933207985.1 Pelobates cultripes
TTCAGCTATGTAAGTATGTAACTGTATGCAAATATGTAATTAGTATATTTGATTACTAGACTATATACAGTAAGAGTATTTTATGGTGTTATGTTACAGGTCGTAAATTATATTTTGTCATCTTGTCTCCTGGAGTGAAACATTTCAGTTTTTTGCATTGTATTAGACTGTACAGATTTAGACAAAGTATCAAGAATGTCATAATGGGCAAGGCACTCTGGTTTTTAAACCTTTCAAAACTGCAGATGCCTCTTATCTGAAGCAGTGACCTCTACACTTAGGAAAAATATATATAACAAAAATACCGTGCTAAACTGAAATGTCATTCTACTTAAGTCGAGCTTCATAATTTCCAGAATACATGTCTAAAATGAAAGAGGCTTTACTATTTACCCTGTAACTGCTGCTCTGGTCAGAGTGATGTTATCTAAATCTTTAACCAGGAGCATTTTTGCAGCTATAACGTCGCTGAAAGGTGACTCTATCAAAACGTACAGCTTTAATGACTAAGAATAGTTGATAAATAAGCCAGCAATGCCTTTTAACTTGCGACCTCAAACAGACCTTTAATGCCAAACAGCAGCCATCCAGATGAACGTGATTTCAAGTAGTGGAAAAAATGTCAATACATATCATCGCGGGTGACATGTTTACATTGTGTCATTGTTAACATTCTGTGACATTATGTAATGAGACATTTAAAATGACAAAAAAAGAAAGAATAACATTTCACAGGTTATGACAGCCTTTAAGAGATTATAACAAAAAAAAAAAAAAAAATCCCTGTTTTTCTGTCTAATGTATTGATAGGGTAATTACAGAGAGTCTATCATTATTATTATTAAATATGGTATTAAGAGGCAACATATCCTGCAGAATAGAGATAATGTATTCGATTGGAATTTTATTAATATTCCCATATATTACATGCATTTTGCTTTTCAACAAGAATCTATCATCCCAATAATGGAAATATTAGCAATGGTAATAAAAATACTTTAAAAGGGACACTATAGGCACACAGACCACTTCAGCTTATTGAAGTGGTCTGAGTGCACTGTCTCTGTCAGTTTAACCCTGCAATGGTTTAACTCAACAATGGTAATTATTGCAGTTATTGAGAAACTGCAATAATTACCTTGTAGGGTTAACTCCACCTCTAGTTGCTGCCTACTAGACAGCCACTAGAGGCGCTTTAAGGTCTGGGATGCAAAGCATGAGGACATCCAGCATCAGCTAAGATCCCATAGGAAAGCATTAATTGGTTGTACTAATGCGTCCGTGGCACTCACCGCATATACGGATTAGGTCACCGAACTCCGAAGGAGCAGCGAAGGCGGAGCCTGACCCAGCGCTGAGGGACAATGTAAACAGAAGGAACATCAGTACCGGATTCAGGTAAGTGATACAAAGTTTTTTAATCCTTTCTGCTGCACTGCAGGGGGAGGGGGTGTGCAAGGAGGGCACTATAGGCTAGAAATACAATTTTGCATCCCAGCTATAAAGGAGGCAAAAGATGGCACACACAGGCAACTTAGTTAACAGTAACAGAGTTGAGCACAATGGTGACCGCCAGGTGCACTTCAGACCACTGTGAGGAAGAGCCCGGTATCCTGGCAAAGCTGGAACGCACCTTTGATGCCTTCTGGAAGAAATTTGCACACAAACTGAAGCAGGCTGCGACACACACAGCGCAAGAGTGCTTACCTGAGGTGCCATCTCCATGCTCCTGACACAGACAAGCTGTAGCAGAATGGGCTTCTCCACAGTATCTTTGTTTTACTAAGGGCTGTCCACCTTCCTTTTGTTGCTTTATTTTTCTAATATTGTACCTGTTTGTTACTTGTAGAAACAAGTAAAATAATAGTATCTGGTATCGTTCATCTGGTTCACCAGGCCACCCAGGAGAGGAGCGTGGTGCCAATTGACCTCCCTAACCTGGTTCACACTCTCTCAATTGCCAACACACGGACTGACTAGGGGATCCATTCGTTATATGAACACGTGGTGGTGGCAATCTTAGAATACGAATTACACCAGCGGTGTTTGGTCATCGAGTGTCTGAAACCCAAATCGGACACTCAATGGCACGAACACCGCAGAGACTTCTATCTTCGTGTAAGTTTGTGTAAACTCAGGAGAACAGAGCGGCATTCGGTGAAAGGAATCACACGAACCAGAGGAGTTGAACAAACCAAGGCATGAACCATGTTTTTATGTACTTTCATGTATTTCAGACTCAAGAACAGAGACCGACTGCACAACACATGGAACTATTCTCGGCTTACACCTCGTGTGCGGTCGGTAAAACTAAGACCTCCAGAAAACTATCGAACCCCTGAACCGATCTGGGTGATTTTTCAGTATGTGGGGCTATCAGGGGATGTCAGAATTATGAGTGTATGACATGTTTTTGGGGTACTTCTAGAAATGTATGAACATTTAAAAAAAAAATTGTTTGGAGATAATTGAGTTGATACAGTAATTAACTCAATTATCTCCTAAGGAAAGGGGAGGGATTGTGTGCAATGTATGGGAGTAACTTATTACCTGACTCTGTCTGTATTGGTTGTTTTCTGTTTTTACCAGTGCCCAAAAAGGGCCATCTGGGTGGTATCCTTTTAGGCAAAACCTGCATAAAAGGCCAGCCTGGCCATTATAGATTCAGTTCTGCTCCTAATACTGAGTGTCATCCTGTTATTGGGAAGGATGATGAGATATTTGTGGATTATCTTATGCTTATCTTGAAGTATCCTGTTTGTTTCTGCTGAGTAACTTGTGGAATAACCAGCAGAGAAGAAGCCCTGCTACCACTACTCTCCACTACAGAAGCACTCCCCAGACCACAGAGTGCTGGCAACTGGCGCCGGAGAAAGCAACGTCTAACCTACGTGACTGTGTAGGGATAAGAATGGGATCCAGCGCAAGAACTTGCTCACACGACAAACAGCAACAACGTCGGTGGTCTAACACCGAACCTCCTACCCTCTTGAAGGTGCCATGGTAAACCTGGTTTGTGCCGAGTAGCCTGAGCTGCTGATCCTTCATGAGCAGTGACAGCCTGCAGTACTCATCGTGGTTGCAGGACTCTGTTCATCCTTGAACTGTCATAGGTTAACCTGGGCCGGAAGGGCTTACTGGCCATTCACCTTACCTTCGGAGGATATATGGGCCACATCCAACTACTGTAGCAACTTCTTATGCCATTCCTAAAGTAAATGCCTTGCTCCACAGCTAACAAGATATCCATCTGACTGGTTTGGGGTCTCCTAGGGGACTTCTCCTGTCATATGCTCTATACCTTGTTCTTTATGCCTTATATTATCGCAGTTTCTAGACACATTTTAACTATACCTATAATAAGCACCTGTAGAGCCTAATTACATGTAGGATATGTTTGCTAGGTCTATTTATGCATATGGGGAGTCGGTCTATACCATTCTGTGTGAGAGGAAATATGTGACATGCCTAGTAAATTGTGATCAGCTATCAATTTTTTTCCACATGCTACACTCCCAACCTCTATAACTAAAACTTGTGCACTGTTTTAACCCCTTAAGGACACATGACGGAAATATTCTGTCATGATTCCCTTTGTAGCGGAACCAACCTCGCCACTGTACACTGGAGAAGCCTGGTTGCTCGCCTGCTCCCTTTAGACTATGGCCCTGCAGTTCAGCCCTGTTATTTCTCCTACTGAAAGGTTTATTCGTGCCTTTCTGCCGGGGTGTTCGGTAGATTCAATCTACCGAACAAACTACTGAACGATGGACCACCTGGGAGCTGGAGTGTGCCATCAATTGACCGCCCAGAAGCTGCGGTTAACCGCAGCTTAATTGATGAACGCTGGGTGGCTTTTGTTCGTCTGCCAAACACGTGGCAGCGGCCATATTACCTCCTGAACGGCCAGCGGTGTTCAGCGCCCAAACTATGGAACTGAAAACAGACACTTATTGGCGCGAACACCGCTGAGCCGCCAGCCTCCTTACCTTCTCATTTGGTAGCAGAAACTAATGACTGTTCATTTGGTAGTTTAACCGGATGAACACCATCACCCAGATAGCTAAGCGATTGAACTGTGTGCATGTGATCTGAGCGCCATTCGGTAGTAATTTGCGCTCAGATCTAAGCAATCTGGGGATATGTAGAATGTAAATGTTTTAGGTAATAAATGTGTATGTAATTTTATGTCTTTTACTGTATTTTTACTGCCATGTGGTTAATGGAGTTTTACTTCCCAATTATCTCCAGGACAGAGAGGAGGGATTGTGATGTAATTGTGGGAGTGTTTAAAGGTGTATGTATGTGATTGGCTAAGAGCCAATATGTTTCCCAGTTTCCCATCTGGTCCCCTAGGGGAGTGTCCACCAGGTGGGAGACCTGCATAAAAGCCGGGCAGGTAGCCCCAGTAAACCAGATTCTGCTTAACCCTCAAACGAAGTGTTGTCTCGTTATTGGGGGAATTGGATTGTATGCTGACTGCCAGGAGTGTAAACCTTTCGTATGGTTTTTCCTGTTCAGCTGTTTCCAGTGTTTGTGTGTTTCCTGTTTGGGAGTTGGTGAATTTGTGTAGTTTGCAGTTCGGGAGATTGGTGCTTGCAGTAGCTTCCTGTGCATCTGAAAGGGGAATATTGCCTAAACGGTTTTTAACCTCTTGTGGGCAAAACGGTCCATTACACCCTTTTATTCCTGAAGTTGTGTCCTTAAAGGACCACTATAGTGCCAGGAAAACATACTCGTTTTCCTGGCACTATAGTGCCCTGAGGGTGCCCCCACCCTCAGGGACCCCCTCCCGCCCGGCTCTGGAAGGGGGAAAGGGGTAATAACTTACCTTTTTCCAGCGCTGGGCGGAGAGCTCTCCTCTTCCTCTCCGCCTCCGTTACGCCCCGCCGGCTGAATGCGCACGCGCGGCAAGAGCTGCGCGCGCATTCAGCCGGTCTCATAGGAAAGCATTTACAATGCTTTCCTATGGACGCTGGCGTGCTCTCACTGTGATTTTCACAGTGAGAAGCACGCAAGCGCTTCTAGTGGCTGTCAATGAGACAGCTACTAGAGGATTAGGGGGAAGGCTTAACCCATTCATAATTATAGCAGTTTCTCTGAAACGGCTATAATTATGAAAAAATGGGTTAACCCTAGAAGGACCTGGCACCCAGACCACTTCATTAAGCTGAAGTGGTCTGGGTGCCTAGAGTGGTCCTTTAAGGGGTTAATCAACTTGCATTTCCCTACAGACCTACGCTGAACCTAATGATAACCATGAACCATGATCCTCATGATTATGCCATTCCATCACTGACAGTACCTAAAGCTACTCCATCTTGTTTTACCTTCTCTTAACAAAAAATAGTGCAACGTATATACATGCCATACTTATGTACCAATATGTATGATTCTATATGTCTGTTGATGCTGTTGTGGTACCACAAACTTGTCTGTAACTACCTGAAACAACAAAGAGTGTGATCCAGGGACAATTGTCCATAGAGCACAGAGGGGATACCTCAGAGTCTAGATTAAATTAAATATAATTAAATATAAAAACCTATACTTTATTGAGTTCCAAACAGAAAAATAAATAATGACATAATAATGACGGAATGATTCTGGCCACTCTTAACGCAGGATCCACATTTGAAGGACGTTATATCCCCCATGGTATCTATTACAGCTAGAAGGGGTCGAAACTTAAAGGAGATGCTGGTGCCTAGTCACTTCTCAACATCTAAATCAACTAAGGAAAGTTGGATTACTATCAATGGCACCTACCAATGTGGAAGATGTGCGGCATGTCGATTCATAGCCAAGGGGTCCAAGACACTGACTGACTCCACAAACACAGTGAAAATACCAGTAAAACAGTTTTTTTAACTGTAATACCTCAGGGGTTGTATACCTACTGACCTGTAAGTGTGGTATGAAGTACGTGGGGAAAACCAGACGCCCTTTAAAAAGGCGTATAATGGAACATGTTCATTCGATAACATCTGACAAAGATACCCCTGTTGCTAGACATGTCAGACACTACCACAAGGATTCCCCTAAGTGCATTAAATTTGCAGGGATAGAATGAGTTACTATGGGCAAAAGAGGAGGTAATCTGGATCTTACCCTCAAGAGAAGGGAATGTTTCTGGATACATAAATTTGACACAATGTCACCAAAGGGACTTAATGAAGGTTTTTCCTTCACTCCATTTATAAATACTTAGACAGATATATACTGGTCTGGATTTTATTATTTTTCATTATTGGTTTATATGTAAATAGTGTATATTCGTCATTGAAAATCAGTACTGTATAGCGAATCATTGAGACCATAATTAATTTTCCATACCACCCTAGGTTCCAAGTACCTTAAAGGCCAGGGGACCAGCAGCTAAGCATATTCTTGGCATAAGTGTTAGTGTTGGAAACTTTCAACCATGCATCAAACAAGACATCCTGGCATAGTCCACGATATTAACGTTGTTGTACTCACTGAATTGGACCTCTATTGCCAGTGTGTATCTTTGCAGGTAGTGGTCCTGCCATTCATAGTTGAATAAACCACCAAATATTGCTTTTTCAGCTGCAGTTGGTATTGGAATAGAAGGGAACCTATTACGAGGGGTTTTGCCTCTACTTCACTTCATCTATAAATACTTAGATAGACCTATACTTGTCCTGGTTTTTATTATTATTTTTTATTTTTGTTTACATGTTATTTTGTTTACATGTAAATAATATCCATTATTGAAAAATTAATGCTGTACAATGAATTATTTAGAATTTAATTTATAATCTTTTCCCTACCACCCCAGATTAGCATAATGGCAAGGGGACCAGCAGCCAAGTATTTTCCTGACATAACTGTCAGTGTTGGAAGTGTTTAACCATCCACTAAATGTACATCTTGGCATAGTCCACGACAGTGACTATGTTTTAGCCACTGAATTGGACTTCTTATGTCAGTCTGTATCATTGCAGACATTTATCCTGCTATATCTAGTTAAATAACAATACCATATGGTTCTTTAGCTGCAGTTGATATTGGGAATCCACTATGAGTGATTTTTGTCTGTAGACACGCCCACAAGGTCCGTCAACAGATACGCCCATAATGGGCGGGACTACGAATTGATTCACGCCCATAGTAGTCACCAGATGATGGGCTTTACTCCTCCCCTCCTTTTATGGCGCAGAATTTGTGTCCGTCCACCGGCAGGGATTGGAGCGTACAGACTCCGTCCTCACGATATTAGACAGCATTATGTACTAGACTGGTCATTGCCTTTGATAATGGCGCTCTAGTAGCGCAGAAACGCGACAGGCATGATCTTTGTTATTTTGATTTAATCACAGTCACTTTTTTATTTTAATTGAGCACTTGTCTTCTGGATGGGGGTGTTGTTTTTTATTAGAAGGGTGACAATATGATGGTCATTTAGGTGCAGACCGCGAGACACTCATTATATTCAGTGTACTAGTGAGATAGGACGTCAGTTGAATCCTCTGTAAGCTATCTTATTAATAGATAGTGGTAGTACCACTTAACATAGATTTTAGGCTTGGGGATGATCCTAATGATTCAGTAAGCCAACCCCTAGATGGTACATTAAGGGGATAGCTTCTTTTCTCTCAAAACATAATCACTGATTAATTAGGAGGTTTTCAATATTAACCTCCTGTCTTGCAATATTTGTCTGACTTTATTGGTTCAAGAGGGTTATTTTGTTAAGAGGGTACATTTGTACTATATAGTGTCTTGTCAACATTTTGATACAGTTATGTTATTTTGCAACTTTGATACAGTATCTAGTTGATCTAATGAGACATCACTATTAAGGGATTTGTTGTTTATCACAAATCCACCTATCATTAGTTTCTCAGCCTATACTATTATCGGACACTTTGAAGCTTATACAGCTCCCCCCTAGGAAGCTACTTTCTCTCTTTTGTTGTTTTATAAGAGTGATTTTGTTCTCTCTTTTTTTCATTCCGTCATTATGTCATTATTTATTTTTCTGTTTGGAACTCAATAAAGTATAGGTTTTTATATTTAATTATATTTAATTTAATCTAGACTCTGAGGTATCCCCTCTGTGCTCTATGGACAATTGTCCCTGGATCACTCTCTTTGTTGTTTCATAAAATATTAGGGTTACCCACTGTAGGATACTCTCAGGACACACACACATTCACCTTATATGGTGTCTTGCTGTAGTGGAGACCTGGTATTTCACAGGTTAACTCCACTAAGATCCCAGTGAGGCTCAGGAACAAGTGATGAAAAATCCCAAGAAGCAATAATTCCAATAAGAAAAGATGCACATTCATTAATACAGTACCCAATGAAATAGCAGTTACCTCCCACACTTCTCCCCCCCTTAGTATGACACCTAATCCCATTATACAGGATACAGTTTTCCCCAAGTTCTGGATGTACCCCAAGCTTAGCAGGTACACCCCTGGTAGCTCTGATCTGGGTGACTAACATATCCAAAATTCACACATATCGGACCAGGGGTTCGGGAGTTAGGTGGAGGGTGAAATTTGACCGACTGCACATGAGGTGGTATCCGAAATGGGTTCCATGCGTTTTGGCCCTGCGGTCGGTCTCCGTTCGGGAGGTAAGATACATTGAAATACATGCCATCCATGAATAAACTGTCATTCGCCTAAATGCCCTTGTTCAGTACTCCAAACTCACCGAACGGGGGGCTGATTCGTCTTCCCGTTCGGGAGTTATGGAGCTCTGGAGGTGTCAGCGGTGTTCGGGTAATCGAGTGTCCGATTTGAGTTCCAGACACTCGACGACCAAACACCGCTGAGTCTTTCATACGTGTTCGTATGTCGAATGGCGGCCACCCAGATACAGCAATAAACCACCTATTAGTTTGCGTTTAACACATGTTCGACACTTAATTGGGAACACACTTCACTCTGGGGAGGTCTTTTAGTTCGATAGTTTCCATTCGTATGAAATACATACGGAAACTACTGAACAAACATACGAATGCTAGTTACAGGGAATTACAAAACAGAATTAACACACGAATTGCAGGATTCTCATAGTCTTTTAAGGACAGCCACAGTGACATCCGCTACACTTGCGTTTTTTGTTTTGGTGTCAACATTATTAATCAAGAACCCAACTATCACAACAACCTACAGTTGGTCTTGGTCAGAATAATGTAACTAAGATATATGTATCAATTGTTTTCTGAATTTTTGGCTTTGTCCTTTCTATTGCAACAGACATCTAAAAATAACATACAGTGATAATAAACATGTGATTTAATCAAAGGTAAAAATAAGGAGATATAGCTGCATTAAAAGCAAATATAATTAATAAATGTTTACATGTAACATTTAAATATCCATTCGTAGGTTGGTTTACCTACATAATCCTTTGTCCCGTTAATCCATTGAGCACTGAAGTTCTTGACTGTCAGAAAATAAAGACGAGGATGTTCCTTTGCGAAAACACATTACTCCTGAGACATTTTAAATCTAATTTGAACATTAAGAATGATGACTTAATATCACACCATTTGTCGGCTGTCATAATTTAAAATGATAATCCAAAATAACTATATTCACATTATACGTAACCTTAATTGTGATTTCATGAATGCTGCATCGTATTATATTCAAGGTTATAAAAACACTTGGAAAAAAAAAACTTATTTGAGGACAGTGAAATTGTGTGTAACAGAAAGACTCTGCAAATTAGGCTTATATCAAAGAGATACAATTGCGGAACACATGACTTTGTAGAATTTCATTCCTGTTGAGACGGCACAAGGTCGACAATTTCAGAGTAAGAAAAGGAGGTTTCTCTTTCAACAGAGGCAAAAGGCTCTTTACAGTAAGCTCAGTCAACATTTAGAACACATTTTCTGCAATTTAATAAAGCTGTGAGAGGGACTATAAAAAAAAAAAAAATCATGTTAGGCATTTTTAAGTTTTAGTAGCTGAAAACAAAAATGAGAGCTTGGAATTAACTTTAAATCTGTTTTGCATATTATTGAGCTAAAGTTTTTTTTTATCCCTTTCCCCACACATTTTTGCAATTTAAAAAACAAACAAATACCTTTTCCATTCTCTGTGACAGCTGGTGAAGTTTTAAAATAGAGATGCACAGTACTCTACTCTTACAATTTGACTATGTGTAAACTTAATCTCATGATGTATTTGATTCTACTCACTTAACCCAATGTAGTATGCCACTGACCCAATTTCGCAACCTGTTTATCACCACAAATCTACAGAAATAGGAAAATAAAATCAAAACTATATGTTTAAAAATATCTTAAATATATTTGTTCTGTTATAAAAAGTAACGTATTACTCTCTTTTTTTGCGATCAGTCACTCTGTCTCTCAAATAGTCTTCTGACTTTGATCTACACAGATTATCTATGTTAGTTTCTTAGTCATATTAGAGAGCTCTAGTGTATTAGGCAGGCCTTGTGTTGCCTATCTTCAACTAACAATACTGCCATAACATCCAAGTTACTTGTTAATAAGAACTTTCTAATTGAACCAACTTTTAAAATATTAAAGGGACACTGTACGCGCTGCGTCTGCTTCATCTCATTAAACTAGTTATAGTGTCTGAAGTCCCCTGGTATTATCTTTTCTTTCAGCATTAAACAATTCTTAATGTTTTAATGCTAAACAAGAGTCCCAGACAGTCCATCCCCTCTGTGCTGCTTTGGCTAATGGGAAAGTATAAGCCTGAGCAGCAATAGACCATTGTGATTGGCTGAGAGTGTCATCTGACTGCTTTTCTGCAAGCCTATCAGAGCTGCAACTGGTGGTATGACAACAAGGAAGTGTGTCATTTCTGCCTTAGCCACACCTCCAGAAGGGGCTGGACTATGGGTGGCCAGAGACTCTTATTTACTGCTAAATTGTTCGAAAATAATTTAATACTGGATGGAGGGACAGTGCCAGCACTATAAACAATTCAAAGAGATGAAATGGTTATAGTGACTACAGTGTCCCTTTAAACATTTACCCACCTCTGAAATAATCTGACCACTTAGCTTGAGACTGAAAACCAGAAGAAAATACTTACTGGATCTGTAATTCAAATTGAATTGGCTGAAAAAGAACAATATTCACAAAATTGAGAATTGTGAAGAATTGAAAAGAGGATTCAATTTTTTAGGACAAAATAGCCAAGCTGAAAATATTGCTTACATGGCATTTTTTCTAGTTTGGTTATTATGCTCCAACATGTATAATTCAGTCAATTTTAATAACAGGCAATAAGCAACAATACCTTTATAAAATAAGAATATGAGCAGCTTTTGTAAACTATAGAAGTAACATTCTCTTCATCCCTTAGTTTAAAATAGATGGTTCTATAATGAGTCCAAGGCTATATGTATAACTCTGAGAAAGTTTGTAAGCATAGAACAACATTTAAAAGTAATACAATCTCAAACATTTTACATTTTATGAGAGGGAAATAAAAAAGTCTCTAATGAATATAAAAATGCAGCATATTTTGTACAACAAATGTATTATTCATACTGATATATTAGACTTGTAAAAATAATTTTTAGCCAGTTCTTCTGAATCAAATAATGTTTAATCCTCATCTCACACTCCTACTCAGTGGAGCTCTGCATTTAACATCCTGCAGCAAATCCAACAACCCTCAGGCCTCATCTCACACTCCTACTCAGTGGAGCTCTGCTTTTATTATTATTATTATTATGTTATTATTTATATCAACAAATTCCGCAGCGCTTTACAGTGGGTGGATGAACAAGCATGTAGTTGTAACCAGACAAGTTGGACACACAGGAACAGAGGGGTTGAGGGCCCTGCTCAATGAGCTTACATGCTAGAGGGAATGGGGTAAAGTGACACAAAAGGTAAGGATAGTATTAGACTAATTACAGTTGCAAGAGAGGCATCAGTCTGCAGCAAGTAACAGTTTAATTGATACGCTTTTATGAAGAAGTGGGTTTTTAATGGTTTTTTGAAGGAATGGACACTGAGTGAGCATCTAATGGAGAAGTGAAGTGAGTTCCACGGAAACGGTGCATCTCTCGAGAAGTCTTGAAGGCGGGTATCAGAGGTGGGCGTACGAGCAGAAGATAGACGCAAGTCTTCAGCAGAGCGTAAGGGCCTAGACGGGACATACTTGTGTATTAGGGAGGATATATAGGTACAGGTCATAGAATTACGAGCCCTGAAAGTGACAACCCAGAAGGTGAAAACATTCTGGGTGAACCGGCAACAACCAAATCATTTTATGTCAGATTTTGCCAGGAGTGCCTCTACCCTTACTCTCCTAACCAGCGACAAAGCTGAACCAGACTCCTTTTTTGGCACCAACCCCAAGGGATTCAGCCATGCGCCCCACCGATGTTTCCTTTGGGCAACTTGTCACCCAACACAGCCTCCTTACCCTGAATCAACCGCAGGATATCAGCAAAATGTGGCTCCGGCAAAAAAACAAAGGGGATCAAAAAAACGTGTTGCAACGGTTAGTGTAGCGCTCGAGCCATGGCAACATCCTTGCCACGCTCACTGGCATCCTCTCTTTTAAACACGTCCTCATGAGCCCCCGACTTAGGCAATGTCTGTTTTGCCTTCTTAAAGCATCAACTTGCGGGGTGAGCCCTCATGCTTAAACCTGCAGCAGGAGAACTACCTGCAGTGGCTCTCATTAAAGAGCCAACACACTCCTTTTTTCTGACCAGTCGTTGCACCGGAGAGTGCTCTGGCTGCCCCTGGAAAGGAAGAGGGACGACTGGGAGTCATGAGCAACAGCCAAAGTCCAAATCCCGGACACGCCGCCCTCTTTTGTCTGAACTGCTGGTCATAGCGAAACCAGCTCTGATTCTCATAGATCTTATAAGCACCCCAAATAAAGTCCAAATAGCCAAAAAATTACAGCGCTCACCCCGGAAAATGACGGGTCACTATACTCACAAAAACCTGCAAACCCTTGTAACCAATTCCCAAAGGTATGTGTGAGCTGTTTACTTTTATATGTGTCTTGTGGATCGCCCATCATAGGCCCTTTGTAAACTTTCTTTTAAATTCCTTACATATTGATTATGAGAAGCATGGCTCATACCATCAGAAGACACTTCTAAATGGATATCAATGGGCAGTCTTGCCTACCAGCCAAACATCAGAAAGTAAGGGGAAAACCCAGTGGATTCATGTCAGGTACAATTATGAGCATGGACCAGAGTTTCTACATGTTGACTCCAATTCCTCTTTTGAATCTTGTATAGAAGTGTAAAGAGTACGGTAAGAGTATGTGTAAAAAGTAGCCATTTAGATCTAAATAGCTACTGTTTCGTATTGCTATAGTTTTTGCTATAACGTTTAGTTACATGTACTCTTACCGTAGTTCTCTATCACTTCTATATTAAATACAGATTTTTACATCCAGTTTTAAATGACAGCGAGCAGCCACTGGCAGCTCGCTGTTTAGGTGACATGCCCCTACTACATGGGGGGACCCGGCACAGTTAGGGTCATGCGGCTGGATTTAACCTGTGCCAGATCCCCCCTTATTGCACTAGTGACTGGGCAGCAATAGTGACTGGGCAGTCACTAATATTTTTTAATTTGTTTAGGAGACATGCCCCTACTCATGGCATGCCACAAGTAGGGGTATGCAGGAGAATTTAACCTCCCTTTTATCAATATGGGGGTCATAGTGACCCCCATACTGATTTATATTTAGTTTTATGGCTGTTTAAGTGACATGGTCCCACTCACGGAGGGGGGTAGGAATAGTTTTTTATTAAAAGGAGGGAGCTGGTAACGCTGCCGGCTCCCTCCTTGTTTTTTTTTTGCGCATGAGCAGTGTTGTTTTCATCCTAATGGATCAAAAAATATATATTTTTTTTTTAAACTAATTTTGTTCTAAAATGAATGGTTAGTGGACGAAATGCAGGCGAAATTGCCGAATGAAATTTTTATTTATTACGAAATCATTTGTACGAAACAAAAATGTAACTGGTGCATATGTCTATCTGTTACTGTGTTTGACTGTCTGCCTGTAACTGTATGTGACTGCCTGGAATTGTGTGTGTGTGCCTGTCTGACTGCAACTGTGTGTGTGACTGTCTGTAACTGTGTATGTGTGTGCCTGACTAATTGCCTGTAACTGTGTGTATAACTCTGTGTATGACTGTATGTGACTGCCTGTAACTGTGTGTGTAAATGACACACACACACAGCCTGTAACTGTGTGTGTGTTTGTATGTGACTGTGCATGCGTGTGTCTGTTTGACTGCCTGCAACTGTGTGTTTGAAAATGACTGCCTGTAACTGTGCGAGTGACTGGCTGTAACTTTGAGCATATGAAAGTCTATCTGTGACAGTGTGCCTGATTGTCTGCCTGTAATTGTGTGTGTGCGCTTGTGTGTGTGACTGTCTGCCTTGGCTGTGTATGGGACTGGCTGCTTGTAATTGTTTGTGAATCACTGCCTTTAACTGTGTGTGTGCGTGTGTAACTGTCTGTAACTGTGTGCATGTGACTGTCTGTGACAGTGTGTGTGACTGTCTGCCTTGACTGTGTGTGTCACTGTCTGCCTGTGGCTGCCTGTAATTCTGTTATGTGTGTGTGTGTGTATGTCTGAGTGTAAATGTGTGTATGACTGACTGTGTATGTGACTGTCTGCCTATAACTGTGTGTGTGTGTGACTGCCTCTTACTGTCTGCTTGTGACTGTGTTTGGCTGTATGCATGCAACTTAAAGACTGTAACGAGTGGCCCCTGGGACTATGTATATGTGGCTATATGTCCTCTCTCTGCTTGGCATCTCCAACAAATATCAGAAGTATTACTTGAGAACTTTTTAAATCTTCTGGGAACTAAAATACCGTTTGTAGATGATTTTATAGTGCAGTTCCAATGTAGAAATACAGTGGATATTCTGAGTGAGGCGTTTAATTCCAGTCAGCCATACTATTCAAAGGAGTTGGGAATCCAAATCAGACTCCTATTTAATTATGGGAGGGGCCTTATATTTTCTGAATCCATTATTTTGTGAGTTTAAATTAAAACATCTCAATTTCTAAGATAGTATCTTTTTTTTTTTTTAAAGAATATAATTTTTAAAGAGATCATCTAGGCAATGATAAGGAATAAACTTTTTACCTAGTATAATTTTCTTTTTCTTTTCTAAGTTGTATAAGATCTTTTAATTGGAGAGTCCAAAAGTTTCTTGTAATTGGTCAAAAGAATTTACCAACCAAGACCTGACATTTTTTGCATACCTTTAGATTTCTATTGTGTAATATTTAGATCAGTAAAATTGTAAGAGAGTATCTCAATTGGGGCATCTAAAGATATAATATTACCCAAACAGAATCTCTTCTTCAACTTAATTAATGTGAATATTATATCATTAATAATCAGATTTCAGGATATTTCAATTTAAGGGAAAGGAGATTTGACCAAAATATGTTTGATATAATGTGGTCTCGTGTCTATTTTTTCAATAAAATACCAGTTAGTACACTGTGGATTTAAGTTTATCCAGGAAATGAAATTATTTATTAAAATACTTTTTTTAAAACTATTAAAAAGTAAAAAAAATGTATACCATATATAAAAATATTGCAACATATCAAAAATATCAAAATATTAACATATTTTTCAAACTATTAAATGATTTTAAAAGTTTAACCAAAAATATTAAATCATTTAAAAAGCTTAACTAAAAATATTTAATCAAGGTCATAAATAGATCCTAGTGGTCATGATATTGAATACAAGAACGTTTAGATTAGATCAGTTAAAATGGACAGCAGATGTATTTGTAGAACTTCAAAAATACATTGGATTAGTTAATAAGGAGCCTCACAGAAAAATTACAGGTAAAATGAAAACACTGCCTTTATATAACAATGACACATAGATGAAAGACTTTGTAGACCATTTAATGCCAAGGTTTAAGCATGAAAGGATCCACAACCTTGAGTAGAAGGATGATGTATTTAACTATTTTACCAGGCGACATGCGGTGGTAGAATATTTTCAACAAAGTGAAACATTATCACAGTATGCTAGGAAAAAAACTATTATGGTTAAAGCCTACACATTTCTAAGAAATAGGATGTTCTCTTAAATGTTATCAGAGAGTTGGACTAAAGTTATGCATTTATTTAGTCTAGCATGTGTAACATCAGATGGGATAACATATAGAACACACTTATATTGTGTACTATATAGAGTTAAAACAGATGTTGATTAATACAAATACATGATCTATTAAGCATTCCAATCTGTATTTTAGAATTTTATTTGGCAATAAGTAGCACTGTGAATAATTCCATTTAAAGTTCAAAAATTAATTGAAACCCTACCATATCAGATTTCTATGCAACATTAGATTTACTTGTAAATTGGTTAAAACATCAGACCCAGGGTTGTGGTAAATTAATTTTTTTTGGAAATGGTTACTGTTGACTTGAAGAAGACCATCTGTTTTCCTTAAAATCTTAAAAATAAACAGATGCCTTCTACCCCAGCCTTTACAAAAGTGATCCATCAACTTTGTTTAGGGTGATTTCTTCCCTTGCAATTTAGTATAAACTTAGCACTTAATGTGTTATCAAGATACATGTATACTAAGTAATGAGAAGTTCTGTGAGGATGGCAAATCTCATTGCAATAAACTCTATTTTATGTTAAAGAATTTCTAAATTGTATGAGTCTACAAACATCTATACAACTGTTTATGTAAGCATTTTCAACAGAGAAAATATATCACAGTCATGTTCAATTTATAGATTATGATGATAATGATTAATTCTTGGTAATCTTGCCTTCTCCAAATTTTTGAGGTCCTTGAAAGGAGACCAGGGTTGAAAGTACAATTCCATAAAATGAGGGTAAAGGGCTGTCAACTCATATTAACCACATTTTTTTCACATAGAAATACAGGTTTACAAATTTTATCATGGTATTTTATTTGGGTAATTTGTGAACAGCATGGGTCTGTTGCACATAGCTTGAAAAAGACTATAGAAGACTTTCTCACTTTATTCGGATCTTCCGTGAAGCCCTAACCTACATGGCCAAACCCTATCCAGGATCCTCACGATATTCTTTGTCTATGTAAATATTTGTAGAATATCAACAAAGAGAAATACACATTAAAAGATAATGCAGTAAAAATGAATATAAATTTCTTCCTTAAATTAACACTACAGACATTATAACAAATCCATCACAAGGAAATTGTTCTGGTGCAAGGAGGACCCAGGTGCTCTTACCTTAAAGGGTTAAAATCTTAATAAATGATAAACGCTGCAAGACATTGCCCGATCTTAATGGCTTTCTCTAGACTCTGCTGAAAGACTAAGAGCATCAGCTAAATAAATGATCTGGGCAGATGTTCTTTACTTAGTATCATCTGTTAGACTGCACTCGCAATCAGCTAAATGACCAGGATGATGGTTAAACATTATAAATATTATATTAATACTAGGGCCGATACTGGGCATGTACAGAGTGCCCAAGAGAAAGAAAGTTGAGGCAGAAGGGAGATGCCAACACCCCTCAGTGTTGCTCCTAATTGAAAGCAATGGGCTTGGTGAAATATTATGTTACAGGGCAGCACTGAGGGCTGCATCTCGCCCCACCTCCCCACTGCCTCATTGCACACCCCATTGCTTCCTAATTGATAACTTGTGGAGCAGTCAGAGGCTGGCACCCGGTGAGAGGGGGGTCAGGGTCCAGATCACCAGGAGGAGAGCACACTGCAAAGCACTCCCCCTCCTGATTGTCACTGAGTGCAACATGACCGAGCAGTCCACAGGTAGAGGATCTTCTGTATTCTCTATCTGGTCTGACAGGAAGCTGCTAGCTGAGAGCAACAAGCTGCATCCGGTCAGACTGGGTACAGGAAACAACTGAACACAAAATTTGGATACTGCTGTATATCTGAAACATGAATTAAACACTACATAGTATAGCACTGTATGACTGCATATAAACATGTTCTTAATAAAGTACACTCACAGACGTGTAACAGAGAAGAGCACCTCAAACAAAGCCTCCCCCAATCTCACTAATGGGGGGGAGGGGAGGCTGGGACCTCCTGCAATCTCCTTGTTACACAAGACAGGAACCAGATCTCTGAATATGGGTCTGTAGTATAAATGCTTTATTAGTAAAAACAAAAATCACAATGATAATTTAAATAAACTCAAAATCAAAAGGTCCTACGGGTCCTATGTAGTTAATTCATAGATGGAACTTCTTCAGGGTACAAACTATGGAACAATAAAAGCAAAATATAAAGAATGTCATGAAAAGCCAGCAGCCAACCAAACCCCCATAGTCAATGCCTTATCTAATCAATATAATCCATAACATCCAAAACTAATGAGAGAAGGATTCTATCTGTAATAGAAATGCTTAAACCCCACTGAAATTACCACTCATTTAGATCATTCTAAGGTAATAGCAGAAAGATATATCTATATTATATAAAATATAACTTTATTAAAGGTATAAGAGAACCAAAGAAAACTAAAATACTTAAAATATAGACAAAAGTGTACTGTGAAATGTAGAATAGTTAGACAGATCATTAGATCCATAAGTAAGAAAAATGTGGTAGACCGAACGGTAGATAAGAGTTTTCTTGCGGTGAGTAGGTTTGACATATAAGACCACCATAGGTGCCTGAAGGAGTCTCTTAAGACACTACCCCAAACATGCTAAGTCTGTAGACAACACTGTCTCCTTAAGAGTATACATGGTCTAAATTAAAAATACTAGATCGAAGAATGCTCAATATTATATTTGGAGTGAGTGTCATGAGCTCATTTAGGCACAGCCGTCAAAGAAGAGAAAAATGCAGAGTAAAGAGATGTGGGGATGGAGTTTGGTTTAATGAGTGTAGGTCTAGAAATACAGTTATCCCCTACCCTTTCTAGTAATCAGTAAATATACCTCCTGAACTGCTGCTTCAAGGCAGCCCCTTTAATGTAATCAGCTGGCAATTGTCTACATGGACAGTATACAACGAGGTAGAAATTGAAGGGAAACTGCTTCTATAATCATAATATAGAGGTAAAGGCTTTCCCTATCCCCTTTTCCAAAATATCTTCCCAAACTGCTGCTTCAAGGTAGTCCCCTGCTACAAACTGCTTGCACTGATCTAAACAAACAGATAATATATAAAGATGCCTGCTTAATCCCCCGATCTGAAAAGTGAAAAGTAAAATCAAAAAGAGTGCATCGGCACAAAAGGCTTTATGTGCATTTTAACGTTAAAGCACGCCTTTATCAAGAGCAAAGATGCATCCATAATTATAAAGGGGAGTTAATACCTCCTGCTTCAAAGGCTTGATCAATGATTGCTAAGTTACGTCACTGGAGGCGTGGTGAAATTCGCCTCAGCGATTCTGAGCAATCAATCCCTCCTTATTCAAGGGCTTGGCCAATCAATGCTATATTGTGTCATCGGGGGTGGGTGGAATTCATTGCACACACCCCTTTCTGGAATACTGGCCCATCGGTAGCCTGCTATCTTTCAAAGGGGCGAGAACGGTATTGGACCCATCGTAGCCATCTCGATGGAATTCTATGGCCCCGGTCTAATTACTATGACTCCCATCATCCTAACCCTCACAGTAAACAGGGAGAGGGACATATCAAGTCCTAAGTTCCCTTGAATGAATTTCCCCCAGTGAGCAAGGATGCAAGAACTTATCCATCAAGTCGCATCTGACTCACTATCAAAATACACTGCAATGACAACCATTGACAACCATTAGTGTCAGCCTCGCAAAGAAGCTGTGAATTTATTAGAATGGACGCAAATCAAAGGTGGATGCACAAAGGTTCTCATGGTTTCTATTATTATTATTATTGCCATCTATATAGCACCAACAGATTCCGTAGCATTTTACCATATTATTAGAGGGAGCGATTTGACTATAAATAGGACAATAACAAGAAAACTTACAGGAACGAGGTTGAAGAGGAACCGGCTGAAACAAGCTTACAGTCTATAGGAGGTGGGCTTTAAAACACAATAGGAAGGAAGATAGCAATCAAACAATGAGGGAGTAAATCAGAGCTGCTCTTTAGGAGAGAGCAAGAGACAGGTATGTGAGGTAGAGGCTACTCTGGGAGGCCTTAAGCTTTCCTAAAGATATGGGTTTTAAGGCACTCCTTAAACGATTGAAGACTAGGGGAGAGTTTGATTGTGGTAGGCAAGCTATTCCATAGGAAGGGAGCCACCCTGCGAGAAGTCCGCGCAGCAGACAGGGGAAGGTCACAGGCAGAGCAGGGGGAACGAGGAGGGGCATACCTATGGATCTGTGAGGAGCTATAAGAAGAGCTAGAATTGTTCAATGCTTTATAGGTATGGGTTAGTACTTTAAATTGACTCCTACAGGATACAGGAAGCCAATGTAAGGACTGACAGAGGGCTGAGGCATGAGTGGACCGACTGGAGAGAAAAATCAGTCTGGCGGCAGCATTCATTACAGACTGTAATGGGGCAATACGGCATGGACAAGCTACTTAGTAGCATCTTGCGTAAGAAAGAGGCAGATGCAGGCTATGTTTTTAAGATAGAATCTACAGGATTTGGTAACATACTGGATATGAGGGTCAAAGGTGAGACCAGAATCAAGCATAACACCAAGACAACACGCTTGCTAGGATGTGCTGATGTGGATACCACTAACTTAAAGCGAGAGTGAAAGAGGAGGATCGGTATTAGAAGGAGAAAAGACAAGGAGCTCAGTTTTAAATAGATTGAGTTCCAGAAAGGAAAACAGTAACATGTTGCAGGAAGGCAGGGGAGAAGTCCTGGGAGGAGAGATATATCTGGGTGCCATCAGCGTACACGTGGTAGTGGAATCCAAACAAAGTAATAGGTTTGCCAAGAGAGTCAGTAAAAAGAGAAAATAGAAGGGGACCATGGAGAGACTTGGGGGACTCCAACCGCAACAGGACAAAGGGAGGAGGTATTAGACAAGGAAACACTGAATGAGCATTGGGAGAGATAAGAGGAAAACCACAAGAAGACAGAGTCACAGAGGCTGAGTGATTGAAGAGTTTGAAAAAGGAGAGCATGACCAACGGTGTCAAGGGCAGCAGAGGTCAAGTAGAATTAGAATGGAGTAGTGGCCTTTTCATTTAGCTGCGATTAGGTCATTAGTAACTTTGATAAGAGCAGTCTCAGTAGAGTGAAGGGGGAGGAAGCCAGATTGAAGAGGGTCAAGGAGAGAGTTGGAATTGAAGTGAGACATACCGGGTAAAGATAAGTCTTTCCAGAAGCTTTAAGGGAAAAGGGAGCAGGGATATGGGACATAGTTAGAGGGGGAGGAAGGGTCAAGATGTGTTTTTTTCAGGATGGTTACTACGGTGACATGTTTAAGGTCAGCAGGGACAAAGCCAGAAGAGAGAGAGAGAGCAGTTGAAGATGTGTGTTAAGGAAGGCACAAGACAAGGGGAGAGAGATCTGATAAGGTGAGATGGGATAGAATCAATCAGGCAAGTGGTGGGGCGAGAGGAAAGGAGAAGCGCAACCACCTCTTGCTCAGTAGCTGGGGGAAAGTTTGAAGGGTAGGAAAGGCATGATCTACTTGTGGTTGAGAAAGAGAGAGGCATGG
>OW240922.1:61263231-61308863 GCA_933207985.1 Pelobates cultripes
TTGACATGTCATTGGACAGCAAGTGATCACCAGCTTCTCATTGTATCTAACTAACTCAGTGTATGTAACTATTACAGGGTTAAAACAGTTAATATACAAACACGTTGCTTGCCAATATTGCGCATGTGCTTGCTTTAACAGACAGTCACATGTGAGAATAGTATCATTTGACATAGCCTCTCAATAAGATCTGTGTTACAGAGACAAAAATTGGCTTTGCCAAGAACCGTCTTGTCTCTAAAGCCCACAAATAACATTTTTTAAACAAGATTAGTACAGCACAAGTTATACGTGTTTTTTTATGTTTACAGGTCACTTACTGCTATTATTTCAAAATATTACTGAACTTTGGATAAATCTAAGTAAATGCTGTCAATAGATGATTTTTAAATTATGTTTAAATTAAAACTTTTTTATGATATTGTAATTTAAATTGCACATTATGTGAGCAGCTAATTGGGTAATATACAGATAGATAAGTAGTAATATTTTGTGGACAGTACATGTATTAAGTTGGTGGCTAAATGCCTGCTTGTAAAATATTGAAAAAGTTTAGACTTGTGCATTCGGTTGGAAACTAACTGTGATTTGTCCAAACTTTGGGCATTTTGTGATCTAAATCTAAACTCAGAACTGCTATATGTATAAATCATGAAACAAACTAGATGGACAGTGGATGAAATGTTTTATTTGTTTCATGATTCAAATTTCTGTCCATTGTGCCAAAGAAAGAGACAATTTATGGAAAAAATGCGGATCAAGTAAAAAGTGACCAATGGAGGTAAACAAGTAGGAAAAACTAAAAATATAGTGGAAAATGTATTCATACTTACCGTAATTTTCTTTTCCTGGCTATTATTCATGGCAGCATATACACATGGGTTAGCTCCTCCCTTTACAGCCGATAGGACAGGAATAAAACAAACATTTAAAAGACATTTCCCTACATAGGTCCCTCAGTCAGTAACAGGCTCCTACAGAGGAAGCAAAACCAACACTGGGTGGGTAGTGTATGCTGACATGAATAATAGCCAGGAAAAGAAAATTATGTTAAGTATGAATACATTTTCCACTTTCCTGGCTAATCATGGCAGCATATACACATGGGAATACCCACGTTTACCAGGGAGGGACAGAAACATACATAACTGGCAATCAAATAATTAGAACAATTCAACATAGCTTAGAAGATTGAACTGAGTTAAGGACGTGACGTCGTGCCTCACTGATTGCTTCAATGTCCAATATGTAATGCAGAACAAACTAGTTCAAAGAGGTCTAAATGCCAACTTTACAAAGTTTCAGCAGAGACCATTGCCATGGAAGCCCACAATGCTGCAACTGCATTAGTGGAGAGTACCCCAAAATCCTTTGGTACAGGTAGAGAATGGCATTGAAAAGCTCTCACTTTAGGCAGGATTTCTGGTGCTAAATGCAAGACAACCATATCCTGTTGAAGTTCAGTGAATGGGGGTACACAGGATCAAGCCTGGAGTTCACACATTCACCTTGCTAAGGTACCAGCCACCAGCATTAGCACCGTCTGTGCAAACATCATGGAAGCTCCTGCTAGAGGTTCGAATGATGGTTTAGTCAGAGCCTGTAAGACCAGTGGTAGGTCATAAATGGACCTCAACACCCTCAGTGAAGGCTTGCGTTTAATTACTGCTTACATGAAGGAAAGCACCAGAGGCTCCAATACTCAATGGGTATCCTGCAGTACAAGTAGATAATGACATTGATAAGCATTCACCTTAGGCAGGATTCTGATGCTAAATGGAAGACAACCATATCCTGTTGAAAATTAGTGAATGGAGGTACACAGGATTAGGCATGGAGTTCACATTCACACATTCACCTTGCTGAGGTACCAGCCACCAACAACAGCACATTCTGTGCTGACACCATGGAAGCTCCTGCTAGAGGCTCGAATGGTGGTTTAGTCAAAGCCTGTAAGACCAGAGGTACGTCACATATGGACTTCAACACCCTCAGTGCAGGCTTGAATTTAATTGCTTCTTACATGAAGCAAAGCACCAGGGGTTCCAATGCTCAATGGGTACCCATCCATGTGTAAAGTGCCAATCTGTGCTCTTTTAGAGTGCTATAATTCAGACCATATCAAGGCCTGATTGAGGAGTAATTCCAACCTATATTCTTGAGACCAACAGACAAATGCATGCCAAATTTGTAATCCGTAAAGTATATATAGGACTGGAAGAGGATCTTAATGACCGTGTCAGGGATGCCTATACTTCTAGAGACACCAGCCTCAACACCAGAGCTTAAGGATCTTGGTGTGTCAAGGGACCCTGTAACAGGTCTGGACATACTGGAATATTCCTTGGAGGTTCCAGATTCATCTTACTCATCATAGGAGTTTAGAGTCTTTGTGGCCTTCCACCGTCTCCTTTGAATTTCCTTTAGTAATGTTGAAGACAGGAAAAATGTGTACATCAGACTGAAATTCCTAATTTGAGTGAGCGTATCCTGACCTTGAGCATTCTGGTCCTAAAAACGAGAAAAAAAAACCCAAAATCTTCTGGATCTGGTAGTTCCGAAAAGTGGCCATCAGATCTACATAGGGTATCAGCCAAATCTGAGTCAACCTTGAGGATATGTCGGGACAAAGTTGCCATTCCACCTTGACCACTGTTACTTGGCTCAGGTAAGCAGCCATTGTATCCTGCACCCCTGGTTGTTCTCCTGTGCCCTGCTCATCATGGGCTGTAATTGCTTCATCAATAAGTGGCTGTGACACCCACCTTGACAATTGATATAGGATACATTTGCATTGCTATTTGATCAAATACTGACCCACTTGTTCTTCAACAACCTTCCGAAGTGAAGAAGAGCCCTGAAAATGACATTCCATAACCTTTGATGGAAATATTGTTCCTTCCCTTATCCACAGACCTTGCGTAACATGGTCCAGACAATGTGTATCCAATCCTTGAAAACTGGAATCTGAGCTTACAATTGCCCAAGTTCTGTTCATAGGAAACCCAGAGACAAATTCTCTCCTTCAGCTACCAGAGAAGGTGTAACTTCACTGATGGTGACATCATCAGTGGCTGACTCTAAGTCATCTTTCTCTTGTTGAACTGAGAAAGGAAGGACCCTTGAGGAATCCTGAGAGGCCATTGAGCCCATCTGACAATTCTGATGGTGTAAGACAGGATTCCTAGTAGTTGCATCTACTTCTTGCTGTTACCAAGCGAAAATGAAGAAACTGGAAGAGAAAACTTCCAACATCTGTGGAACTGTTCCTGGGATAGGGGAAAGCAGAGTGTGAAGAAAATAAACAGATTTTCTGTATTTTCTTTAGTATTCGTGACTTTCTGCAAGATTTCGTTTATTTTGAATTTATTGGTTCGGTAGTTTTAAACACCGACCACCCTCCTGGCTCATTTAACTTCAAAAGAACGTCTATTAAGCGCTCTCTGGGCGGCCGTCGTTCGTATAGCCGAATGCCACGTGGAACAGAAAAATGGCAGCCATCTTGTTTGCATGAAAGAAGGCAGCGGGACTTGGTCGTCGAGTGTCTGGAACTAAAAACCACCGCTGAAACATACGAACGCCTGCTTCCTTTTGTTGCCAAACAGCTAGGAGAGCGCCATTCCGTAGTTTGATTCAGTCAAACAAGGGGAGCAATCGCTTCTATGAGCCAGAAGGCTCAATTCATGTGTTTATTAGTTTTTATGCCATTTTCTGAACCCCTGAACCGTTCTGGGTGAAATTTGAATATGTTGGTCTCCCAGATCAGGGCTAATTCAGGGGGTTCCTGTTGTATAAAGGGGTGTTCCAAGTTTTGGGGAAATTGTGTGCTCTCTGCCTGGAGATAATTTTGTTATTCCTTAACTTATCTCAGAATCTCCCAGGCAGAGAAAGGGAGTGTTTTACTGTTGATCTGTACTATGATTGGTTGTTCCTTTTGTTTACTGTGGGAGGTCCTCTTGCAAGAGGATTTCTATAAAAGTCAGTGTGGCATCAATAAAAAATTATTCCTGGTGTACCCTTCATGAAGTCTAGGCTCATGCTTGGGTAACCTTTGATTTGCTGGGGAGAATCATCTTGGAAGCTGCATTCATCTACACTGTTCCTCTACACTCTAACTGCAGCTATAGTCACTTATGCTCAGCTATTGGGAAAGGAATAGAAGAACTCAGTACCATAACCACTGAGGTTCTTAACACAGAGTATAGAATACTCCACCCAGAAAAGTCATCCTCTGAGCTGGCATGAGACTACGCTTTTTGGTAATCATCACGCAACCAAACTTCAAGCGTTCTAAAAGAATTCTATCCCTCTGTGCGCCTGCCTTCTGTGGGTCTGAGGCTACTAGTAGTAGATCTTCCAGATAATGGAACAAGGTGGTGTTCTGGACTCTCAATATCACTATAAGCACACCTAAGGTTCTTGGGGCTGCAGTGAGGCCAAATGGTAGGGCACGAATTGTAAGTTCTCTTCTGAGATAATGCTGAAGATCTAGGCCGATTGGAATGATAGTAAGAATTCTTGAGATACAGAGATAAGGAACTTGTCCACCACTCAGAGTGGGCCACTCTGAGATCCACCCCCAAGGCTCCCTCAACCTCCGTCCCCGCATACCCTGGCAACCCAAATGTAAGACCAGGAGAACCCATCCCTCCCCATCCCCAGGGGCATTCTACCAACCCCCTCTACCCTCCAGACTTGCTCTGACTCCCTCTCTCCCCACCCTCCCCTTGCCTATCCAATTCCCAACTACTGCAACTCCCTGTCACGCAACTCCCCCCTCACGGCTCTGACAGGGGGGACCTGTCGTAGGCAACACTCCCATTAAGTCGCGACCAGCTAGCATGGGTTCTGAGATGACATGCGTGCCCATTAACTGTAAAGGTCTCAATAAACCCTAAGAGGCATCAGCTTATGAGATGGGCTAACTGAACTGGAGCTGATTCGGTGCTCCTACAAGAAACCCACTTTACTCAATCCAAACCATTGCCCCTCCTAAGCGAACACTACTGTGAATGCCATACAGAAAACTCTCCCACAAGCAAACAAAATGGGGTGGCCATATTGGTATGCAAAACCTGCCCTTTGCACATAAAACAGATTATTAAGGACCCCCAGGAAAGGTTCATTACACTTTCCAGTCAGGAAGGCACCAACAATTATGCTATCACCTCGATATACGCCCCAAACACCCCAGACAACATGTTCTGGGACCTACTACACGTGCATTTGGCCATATTCCTGGCCCATTATAAGATTATCGGAGGAGACTTTAACGCCTCAATTTCATCATCAGTGGACAGATACTGCCCACACCACCACCACCAACATTCAGTACCCTCGACCAAATTGGACAAACTGCTCCAGTCCTTCGCCTCGCGCCTACATTTGGTGGATGCATGGCGGATGCTGCAACTGTCTACCCGGGACTATACGTATTATTCACACCAACACAATTCATACTCCCCCGGATAGACCTCTTTTTAATTACCCCCTCCCTCCTGCATATGGTCAAGGCAGCCTCTATTGGAACCATCTCCTGGTCGGACCATATTAATTCCTAACAACGCTCGTCCATGGTAGTGGAGACTGAACCCAAACCTGCTCCATAACCCTATCTTAAAAGATTCCATCAACAAAGACATAGTAGACTATTTTACTCTCATTGCACCCTCTGCATCCTCAACGGGAATACTGTGGGTACCTTACAAGTGCGTACTTAGGGGGAAACTGATCAGTCTAGCGTCCACACAAAAAAATCTCAGCTGACAGAGTCACTCACAAACCTTAGGGTTCTTGAAACCCGCCACAAACAAAACCCATCCCAGACGTGCTGACACAATTGACTGACTAACACAACAACAACAAAAGGACTTCATGGCCAAGGACTCGGTGAGAACTCTCCAATGGTCAAAGCAGACATATTACAAAAATTCCAACAAAGCTGATTCCCTACTGGCAAGGAAACTGAAGCACAGGAGCGACCAGAAATGCATTGACAAAATACAGACCCCAGACGGACACACCCACTCTCTTCCCACAAAAATCGGTGAAGTTTTCCAGAAATACTTTGCCACCCTATATGACCATAGTCTCGCCTCTAGACAACGACCAGCGACGACACTACAATCCATAGAGAAATATCTTCATGCCATCCCCCTACCAGCCCTAAACTCGGAGGCAATCACTAAGCTGAGCAAAACCCACCTCTATGGAAGAAATAGGTAAAACCATTAAAAAGAGAAAATGCAAAAAAAGGTATACCGGCGCTAGAAATTGATAAATATAATCTGTAGAAAGTAGCCGCTATAACACCAAGTGTATCCTTCCCATAGACACCAAATAACATACAACAAGGAAAAAACAAAATGGTGTAGTGCTTATAAAGATATCCAATACATGAATAAAATATACTTAACTAGTATTATACTGGTAGTTATTCCAAAAATTTCACAAAAAACACCTAGGAAAGGAAAAAAGAACAGAGGACTCCAATAGTGTAAAATAGTAAGTACAAAATAAAAGTGAGTGTATATATATGGAACCACTCACATTTACACAAGCTAAATGCCTAGCTCAGGAGTAAAGGCGACCTTTTCCTTCTTTGTTGTAGTAATTTTCATGTAATCCTGTATTAGGGCTGGAGCAGAAAAAACAAATATGGTGCAGTATCTTATGTACTGGAGGATGGAGTATAATATTTATAGGAATATACTCACAAACGTGGAGCCGTACCAAAGGCTCAATCTCAGCGCGTTGTGTAGTGTCAGGACTACATGCCCATAAGCAGAAAACCACTGGCCCAAGGTATATTTGTAAAGGTTATTTATTAATAGGGTATATTTCCCAAAATAGTATAAAAACATATAAAATAAAACATAAAAAAGTCACATATAAAAATAATATAGTCAAAATACAAATACACTATAATCAGGGCATAAGGGTAATCTTAACTGTTCCCAAGTTACCATCAAAAACACCAAACCCAAGAAGAACCCGGGACCGGACGAAATCACAGGGTTATATTACAAAACCTTTCCCGCACTATTGCTCCCCCACCTTTGCAATCTCTTTAATTCCATGCTTCCAGGGAACTCTTTGCCTCCAGACATGCTGCAGCAAACATCTGCCTCCTCCCTAAACCTAATAAACCCCAGATAGGGCCGAGCCAATTTCCTTATTGAACGTCGACATTAAACTGTTCACGAAACAGCTCGCGGACAGATTAAACCCCTACTTACACAAACTCATTCACCGGGACCAAGTAGATTTCATTCCATCCAGAAAGGCATATGATAACACGAGACGGACCTTTGATCTACTCTGGGTAGCAACACACAGACAGATACCTACACTCTGCCTGTCCTTGGACGCCCCATTTGATCGCCTTTTATGGCCCTTCCTATTTGCAATCCTCTGCAAATTTCGACTCCCTCAAGCCTTCCACAATGCGCTTAAGACTTTGTACTCTACCCTGGAGGCTAACTTCCTTATCTCGAATGCACACCCACCCTCATTCCGCATTTTTAACGGTACGTGACAGGGGTGTCCCTTTTCTCCGGTCCTGTTCCCACTATTTCTGGAACTCCTCCTCCAGGCCCAAAGACTAGACCCTCACATCGCGGGCATACGCATCCGGAGGGAGGAATACAAGGTAGTGGGCTATGCCGACGACCTCCTAACCCTCACGGAACCGACACGCTCACTCCCACCACTATTACACGCCCAAGACGACTATTCGAAGGTCTCAGGCTACCGCCTAAACCTGGACAAAACTGAAGCACTACCGGTTCAAATCCCTGAGGACACGATGTCCTCACTTCAAGCCACCTACTCATTCCATTACAACCTAACACACATCCACTATCTTGGCACCAATCTCCCTGCGGATGTCTCCCAAACATATAATCTAAACTACTCCCCTCTCTTAAAACAGGCGACGTCCAACCTTAAGACCTTGGTGGGCCACTCTATATCATGGTTAGGAAGAGTGGCATCTATAAAAATGAATCTCTTACCGATATCCCTTTATTTATTCCAGACACTGCTGGTAAAGGTCTCCATCAAAGACTTCAAACAGTTACAGACCCAGATAGATCAATTTATTTGGGCCAACAAAAGGGCCAGAATAAGAGGAGATATCCTATACCTTCCAACCAGTGCAGGAGGACTAGGCCTGCCACACTTTCTACATTATTTTCATGCAGCACAGTTAGCTCAGATTCAAACCCTACACCCCCCGCTGGGCTGAGAAGATGGGTGGACATGGAGCACAACCTGTTCGGCAGGGACTTATTACCCCATATCCCACAGAACACCCCAGCACTGACTACCTCTATCGAAATATGGAACAAACTCACCCTAAAACAAACACTGACAATGAACCCATCGCCCCTCACGCCAGTTCTGAGGAACGAAGATTTTATACCGGGCATGAGCCCACGAGACAATAATCTCCACAGAGTATACCGTTTTTTCCGGAACCAACAACTAATCCCATTCGCGGACTTATCTTAAACCACACCACTCACTACATACGACCACTTCCGATACCTCCAGATAAGAAATTTCCTAGATACCACAGAATATAAAAAAGCAGGACAAACCTCCCTCACTGCTTTTGCACAAACATGCATCCAAAACACCATACAGAAAAGTCAGATCTCTACGACCTAGCGACCCAAACTACACCACTGTCTTACGTCTCAGCTTGGGAGATGGACCTGGGCCCCCTGCTGACCCCACGGACTGGATAGCCATCTTGGAGGACACGGCAACAGTTACTATCTGTGTCACAGAGAGCAGGCCTATAAGACACTAATGCGGTGGTATCACACTCCCCTAAAGTTAAAACAGATGGGACTCTCCACATCACACCGGTGGTGGAAGGGATGTAGACAAAAGGGGATGTACTATCACCTTTGGTGAGACTGCCAACTCATAACTCAACTATGGTCAGATGTAACGATCTCTAAAATTCTACATACTACCATCCCAGGGACCCCTGGCTGTGGCTGCTTTCCAAACCATTGAAAGACACAGCTAGGGCACAAAACAATGTTACTGGCCAAACTAGCCTTAGTGACCTGGAGATCCATTGCCACACACTGGAGCGTAACCACAGTCCCGACTATAAACGACATAAAAAAAAGAGGAACGAAGCTAGGAAAATGGACAGCATGTCGGCTCTTATTCATGACACAACCAAACATTGCAACAAGATATGGGACCCTTGGCTCATTGAATTCCCAACTCCTACCTAATACCAGGAAAGCAGCGGGAGCGTGGCCGTGCGACCCCAACTAACCCAAAACCACCCGCCCTACTCCACCACTTTCCCCTTCTTACTCCAAACCCCCCACTATCCCACCAACACTGGAGATGCTTAACCACTAGTTTCAACTCAACAACACATCTATGAACAACAAACATCCGCACTTGGCCAATACCCAAAGAAATGAATTCTCTTCAACCATACCTCACTCCATTCCCCGCAACGTGCGACCCAGCCGGGCCACCAACCCAAGATGCCCTAACCTGAGACAGGAGGTCCTGAGCGTGTCATGCAATCACACTTTTGAAGACCTTCACCATACCTTTCAAGAGCATGTTCCCATGCCAGGCATGTATGTCAAGTCAACAAGCAAATGATGCATGAACTTGATATGTCATGCCAATGAGCAATAAAAACCTAAACTTGATATAGTATGCCAATAAAAAAGTAAATGCATACACTTGGTATATCATGCCAATGAGCCATATATGAATCCAAAAAGTGCCATCTGGGACCCCAAACAACCTGCAAGTGCCCTGTCTTTGCCCAAGCCTCTCTGTGCTATCTTTCTGCCTCCAGTCTTTCTGTGCCATCTGTCTGCCTCCAGCCTCTCTGTGCCATCACTCTCCCCCAACAGCTCTGTGCCATTGCTCATCACCCAGTATATCTGTGCCATATTTCTGCTCCAGCAAATTGCTCAGGCACCCAAATGACATCCCCAGCACTTACTCTACACCCAGATGCCTAGCATCCCCTGCACCTTGGGGACCAGATGGCATCAGCAGGACCTCCCTGGTGTCTAGTGGGAGTCAGCACAGTGCCATGGTACAGTATATCTGCACAGATATCCTGTCGGTTGTACTCTTCTCATGTTTGGTGAAGTTAGAAGTCGCAGGTCAAGTGACTCGTGATCGCTGACTTTCTGAAATAAACGGGGAACGTGAAAGGCAAACAGACGGCTAGAATTTTGAGCAGACTGTGGGGCAAATGCCTCCCTGTTCCAGCAAACCCCTGAATGGGAGGATGGTTTATCTAGCCTTAAATCATTCACTCTTTAAAAGCTTTACAGGTTATAACAAATCCATGTCCTTTTAGCATATCTATTTCAAGTCTTTATGTTCCTGACTTGTGGGTAAAATAAATAACATATTTAGATTCATGTCAGCACTATAGCCAGTTGATCATGGCACATCTGGGTCAACTCGTAGCGTAACAATGTATTTCCATGGAATTCTACAACAATTATTCATAAATTAGACTGTTGTGACATTTTATGGAAAACACGTTTTCAGGTACGGTGTTTGAAACAATGCATTATATTCACTGTTACAGGGAACTGCAGCTGTTTCGCATTACTAATCAGGTCACTTTGATTACAAAATGTTTATTTGTAACACAACAGTGACAGCTATCTGTGTGATGGAAGGCTGTGTACGTGTGGTCGGCCGTATGTCTTTTGTGCTGGGCTTGTTAACCTCTTAACTATGATGCCTGCCTTTATACTCAAGTCATTGATCCTCATGCAATTATTAGAATGAGAGCAGAAAGTTCAAACTTTAAACTAAAACATGCATTTTTGACAGTCGTTATTTTAAAGGTGAAACATTTAAGACAAAGGTGATATCAGTAAGCCACAAATCTCTGTTGTTGATAACATGATGGTGACACTGTATGAATAATTTAATAGTGTTTACATGTAGTCAGTGATGAAAAGCTATGATCTCAGCAACTGTCTAAAACCACTTTGGGGGAAGGATAAAGCATTCTAAATGCACAGATATCAGTGTTGTAGTATAGTAGGAACATATATTATAGCAAGGGGACAAAGTAATAGCATGGATAAGGTAGATTGCGTGGAATGATAGGTGTGCTGATGGAATGAGGGACATCCCATTAGAGCAATCTCACAGATAGCCCAGAAAGATTGTTTAGTGATAGTACTGGATGGACTCTTAAGATCCTCCTTCAACAAAAAGTCAAATAATTGATACCAGGTAGAAATACATCACTCCACTGTGTGCATAAGTGAGGTGGTCAGTGATTCTATATATTATATATATATGTGAATGTATGTAGATTGGGTTAGCCATATCAGTCCAGGAGACAAGATGCCAAAATACCAGAGTATTGCCTTACCTAATGATAATATCTCGAACATAAATAATTGGCAATTGGCAGCAATACATCACATGCAACGCCATAGAACAGATTGACAGACATACAAACAGTCCAAACAGGTTATCTTGAATAGGTTCTCTGATATTTAACTTTCAAATAGTGTAAACATTATAATATACACAGTAGATCAAATAATCTATTTTGAGGTATGGCTATATTCCTTGGCACAAAATCACTGTACACACAGACTCACTTATTGAATTGGACGAACACTCATTGACCCATAGACACCTTCACTGATTTAGATTCATGCACTCAAAGACCCATGGTAATACACTTGCATTGATTCTTATACACACATTCACTGATCCATACACAGACACACACCTTCACTGACATGAATCATTATTAAATACATTGTTGAGCATTGTACAAGCCTAAAAAAAGCATAATTTAAAGGTGTTTTTTTGTGTGTTGGAATTAGAAGGAGGGATGTTTATTTTGTAAACCTCCTTTGGGGCGCTCAAAGCCCATTACTAGATGACAAGGTTGACCCAACCCAATCCATCACTGTCAATCTGTTGACCTTTCCCTGCTGAAGATGATGCTCTACAGCAGCAGTTGTCACACGGTAGCTCATATGAATTGTAGCAAATTTGACATCTCATTGGTTTAAGAAGCACATGTGAAGATCTCAGGAAAGAAAAGGCAGTTGGAAGCCAATGTTTTCTTCCACTGGATTGTACTGGGTAATTACAGGTTTCCCAATAGTTATGAATAAAAGAATAGCCAGTGAATGTATCTGATGAAGTAGATAATTTGAATTTGGTAATTTTCTGTTGATGAGTCGAACTGCTAGAAAAAGTTTCACCTTCAACTGACCTGTGCTACAAAAGCCTGACGATTTCTGTTTCTGTGACCTTTGACCAATTGTCTATCAGGATGATTTTACATGTCACTTAGGATAAACTCAACAAGGAAGTAGATTTCACAAAGATACATCCTGCTGAGACAGTTCCCATAGATGAGAGATGAGCAAGACTAGAGTATAAAGTAAACCATAATATCAAATTCTTTAGAAGAAAAATGTGATGAATTAGCACAATATGATATTAAGAGAAAGTGATGAAAACACACCAAATGGACAAAGATACATGTAATAAATAGAAAGTGCATGTTACATACCAATAGAGTATATTTGCAGGGTTCATAAAAACAAAAAACATAACATAATGGTAAAAATAAAAATAATAAATTGGTAAGACCATGAATATTTATATAATGTTTAAATCTATTCTCTCTGTACACAATGCCCCAGTGTAGATGCCTCACCAGGAACATCGTTTAGATTGTTTACCAAGACATAGCAAGCTAGAAACAAACCCAGACATTGTCTAAGTAGTCTCAAAAATGGTAGCTATATTGCTGTTTTCATACTTTCCTTTTCATTTGAAAATGTTATTAATTTGCGGTTAAATGCTTGGGCAACAAAGTTATAAATCGACAATCTATACATAACCAATAATGTACTGTTCTTAGATAGAGCAGGTAACGGAAGAAACTATATAATATAGCTCAAGTGTATATATTAGCATCTATACATAATTTTCATGAGAAGTTTTAAATGACAGGCAAAGAACATAAGGCTTTATGCATCCCAAAGACTTGGGTCCACCTGCCCTGAACTATCACATATCTAAGGTCTCTATGCCAAACTTAAACTTCTGTAAGCCTAGAGGCTGTGAGAACACATCTCCATCACACAATGTTAACAAACAGAAAGACTTTTTTATTAGGGAAAGGTTGCAAGCACATTTTCTCAAAATTTGCTAATGGAGACCCTAACATTGTGGGTTGGTATCTAGTCTGGTCACATATCAGTACAGATTTCACTTGTAGATCTGAAAACAGTGTATGAGATGGCTAGTTGTAAAGGGCCTTTAACTCAAGATATGCTATGATATCAACCCCGGTGGAACCCTAGAAAATTATAGTTCCTAAACTTTGTGATTCAAGGTGGGCACACCTATTTCCATAGAGAACATGGGAGTGACCAGTGGTGGTTGCATAAAGTATGTTTAACAGAATCCCAAATATGCAATGTGAGCTTAGTAGTTGGCAGCAGAAATTGTATTTTCTGCCTAAAGTGTTTTGGAAGCCAGAAAAGAAACTGAATACCATTCCATTCTAACCAGGATTATTATTTTTGAATGCAATGATTATCAATGAAAACCTGTGATGGCACTGCACTTGCACACGTGATATCACATTATGCCTGAATATGAGAGCCGGGAAGTAACTGTATCGGCTCTCTTATCCAAAGGGCTTGGAGTTATGACTTGAAGCCTTTCTTCCAAGCCTTTTAACAATTAAAATATCAAGATATTGAGGCTACAAAATGGAGAGGGGGACTACTTAAGGCACTAGAACAACTACAATTAAATGATGCTTGTATAGTGAGTAGTGTTCCTTTAATCAAAATAAAAAATAAGAGCTGTTGAAAAGGTTGAGGATTGTTCACCAGAGAACCCAATTATTATATTATTACACCAAGTAATGCGGTTTGTTCAGATGGATGTTTTGTAATGTCTTCTGTGTCCTCTGCAATGGCAGGATTACCACAGATGCATCTGCACAAGAGCCCACAAGCTGATGGGCATTTCTGATCAGGGGTTCGATCATTTGCCATGGTGTTTTACAGACAGACCAGCAGTGCTGGGAGAAAGCGAAAGTCACACTGGTGTGAGGAGGGAGAAGAGGAATGAGAGCCTGCATTAGCCCCAGACTCCAATCACCCAGCTGCCAGATCCACAGAAGCACAGGGGAGCCACCCTTCTGCTACCAAAATGGTGAGGGTTAACATAAGGAAATTATAACTTCTATATGTGTCAGTCGCATGTGTATCTGTGTGTCAGCATGTACCTGTATGTGCATATATGTTTGTGTATCTGTGTTTTTGTGTGTGTTAGTATGCAAGCTTTCCTGTGTTTGTGTGGTTGTGCATATATGTGTCAATATGTGTATGTTTGTGTGTGTCTATATCTATGTTTGTGTGGCATATACGGGTCAATATCTGTCTGTCTGTGTGTGTGACAGGCACAGCGTGGTAAAATCATTTTCAGGATCCCATGAGCTCCTTTATTAAAGATTAGTCAAGTAGCCACATCTGGTGCTTGTCGTTCAAAACATAGTGACTTAATCATAGACATTTGATTGATTTGTTTAATAATAATAATAGTTATTATTAGTTTTTATAATTAACTGTAGCCGCAAAACTACACTTGTCTTATCATGTTATTGGTTCAATAACTTATCAAGTGAACAAAGAAATAGTGACAATGAAGACAGACAGATCCCTGACTGTAACATGGGTACTTTTAGATAAAAGCAGATGGGCAGACCAATTGACTTTCTGTCCTTTTTTTATGTTTACATTTTTAGGATAAGCACAAGTGGAACTCTTAGGAATACATGTGTCGAATACAAATCAAAAGCGTACTCAGCACTGTTCTCTAGAAAGAAAGAGAAAAAAATGTTATAAGATTTTAAAACATTCTCCTATTTTAGGTTTTATTACTTAAATGGATATCTTTCGTAAATGATAAACAAATCCATACATAAAATTCAAAACAGAAAAAAAGATTCTAGAATCAGTAAAAGATCAAAACCATTTAAAAAAAAAAAAAATCAACAGCCAGGATCAACCATTGTTAAACAAGTTGTTTAAGTTCTTGACCCATGTGGTTCCATTCTGACAGCCCACTGCGTATCTCCTGTACACTGAGGATATTTTTCAGTGTTGCTAAAATTATGTCCTGTTGGCTTTACCATTGAAATAAACATCCTGAGGACTTGTTTTATTCCCTTTGGTCCCAAAGTACTCCATTACAATGATTTTAAAAGTGTCTGGTGCTCCAGAGACACAGCGTATCACAAAGCAGAACTGATCCACCGCCTGTCAACTGTTGAAATTCCTGGTTACGAATCCCCTTTTGTGTTTCCATCAGCTGTCAACCTTCATCCTATTTTTAGGTAAGCAATACTCACTCCCAGTAAAACCACATAGCAAACAGCGAAAGACAGAAATCTTTACATGGTTGCATCCTTGCCACTTCCTGTAGCATTTGCCAAATAAAAAGCCCCAAGTTCACAACAGCATGTGCTGAATTAAAAGGCTTATCATAGTTTTGTACATGTGGCATGTTGGTCAAGCAAGCTTAAGCTTAACCATATTGCAATACTCTATCGTATGATCATGGCAATGTGATCCTTCTCTTTTATCACACACATGCAATTATTTATTTTCTTCTCAAAGCTAAAACGTTTGTAAGAAATAGCTTCTTTGAATCAAGAAGTTAGATATTTAACTTTAAATACATTTTTCAGTGAACAATTATTTCTGCTCCTATTGAATTACAACCAAAATGTACTCTGAAATATTTATCCTTAATTTTACAAAAAATGATTTCCATTTGTATTACCTCTCGTGTTGGACAGTCTGAATAATGCAGCTGTATAAATGTACAAAACGTAAGCCCTGTGCTCAAACACCCATTGCTCCTGGGTGTCAGCAATGGCCACAGTATTTATCAAGCAAAATACATAGAACAAAAGAAAAAAAACCTTAAAGGTGCACTATCCCAAATTTATATGTACATTTAATTAACTAAGTGGCCATTAAAGTGCAAGCTCATCTGCCACGTCAAGGCAAATATTCTTAGGTGGTTCCTACACTAACTATTGACCTTGCTTCTTTCAGCTGATAGGCAAAATCCCCAATGACATGGAAAGGAGTATTTCTATGAACCCCTACACACTTATAAACCCTTAATATTGCCTTAACAAGGCAGGTGAGTTTGCAGTCTAATGGCCACTGGAGTAATTCTAAGAGTCCCACTATTTAAATGTGCATAGGGATTTGGGAGAGTGCACGGGTAACTATTTTTTTGGGGGTTTTTTTTTGCAGTTGTATACGTTTTGATTGAAATGCCCACTTATATGCAAACTCAATGCCATAGTTTCCTTACAGAATATTTAATAACAGCTTCTACTAAATCTCAGGTTGATCATAGATTGCACTGTTATGACTTGTTATTAGCAATTCTAGAATTTAGAATGTTAGCTTTAATTTACATTACAGCTAGTGTACGTTGTTAGATCCCCCTTTATGTTTGTTTATTGACTTTTTTATTGGCTAGCTTTTAAAATAAACCTCCAAATGTTTGGCCCTGAGGCATGCATCTCTTTGCAATTCTAATAAGATAGATGTATATTGCAATTCAAGATTATATTACATAGTTAGTTACATAGTTACATAGGCTGAAATGAGACATGTGTCCATCAAGTTTAGGCTTCCTCACATTTGTTTTTTTGCTGTTGATTCAAAAGAAGGCAAAAAAAAAACAGTTTGAGGCATATATATTAATATAAGCAATATAATATTACAATCAGGCTAGAGATCTCTCATCTCTCTCCATCCACTACCAACTTTTCCCCTAACCACACTCCCGCAGCTGTCCTATGCTCATTTGCACCCGCTACAGTAGAAGAGGTTTCTGCTCTGCTCCGTTCCTCCCACCCCACCACCTGTTCCCTCAATCCTATTCCCTCGTATCTCACTTTGTCTCCTTTTCTTGCCTTGTCTCTCACTAAAATTTTCAGTCTCTCCATCTCCTCTGGCACATTTCCTCTACCCTTCAAACATGCAACTGTAACCCCAATTCTGAAAAAGCCCAACCTCCACACTAATTCCCCCCGTCCAACTACCACCCTTTCTCGCTACTGCTGTTTGTCTCCAAGATCCTTGAGAGAGTTGTATATGCGAGATTGACAGATTTCCTTGAACCCAACTCTCTGCTTGACCTGCTTCAATCTGGATTCCGCGCTCGTCCCTCTGTTGAAACAGCTCTGACCAAAGTATACAATGATCTTAAAAAATCACGCAGGGGTGGAAATCAAATGTAAAAAATTGGTAGGGAAGAATGGGACTATAAATAAAAAGCTTTAGAACCCCATGAGTTGAACATAGAATTTGATCTCTACAATTTGTTATAATATTTTTACAATAATTTTTTATATTTTTATATATATTTTATAAGCTTCAAATTTCAACAACGTTCTTATAGTGGGTACTGAGCTTTTGATTCGTAGTAATGTTTTCTATTGCTGTTTTATGGTATTTTATGATGCCTTCTCTTTTACTTACTAATTACTGTTTTTTTTTCTCTCCTGATAGCGGGTGTGTGTAATTAGATATTAGTTGGTAGTTTTCATTGATTCCGTGACATGAATATTTTTTTATATTACAGTGCACGTTTTAATATTATGAGGAGCTTATTTGTTGCAAACTATATAGGATATTTTGTATATTTTTATTTTTTACACATTAACATCTTTATATGTACTATTATGTTTTATACTATTTTATGCACAACATTTAGTGGATATTCCCCCTTTATGTCCACTACTTAGAGACTGTTGCATATGGAGGAGGTCTTTGGACACATTCAATAGATTTTGAACATTCCCACTTGTTTAGAACATCCACGCCCACTCCATGAGTTTAAATAGAGACTGTGTACTGTTGAAAGGCGGATCTTGTCTGTTTCCCTCCAAGATAATGGCACTACCATCCGCTCTACCTCTCAGGCTCGCTGCCTAGGTGTTCTCTCCGAACTCTCCTTCACCCCTCATGTCCAATCAATCGCCAAATCCCGACACTTCCATCTCAAAAACATTGCGCGCATCTGACCCTATTTAACGCCTGATACGGCAAAGGTGCATGCCACTGTCCTCTCCTGCCTTGACTACTGTAATCCGCTTTTCAGTGGTCTTACGTGTTCCCAACTTACCCTGTTACAGTCTATAATGAATGCGACAGCAAGGCTCATCTTCCTGTCCACCAGCACCTCCCACGCCTCCTCCTTTGTCAGTCCCTACATTGGCTTCCCGTAAGAAATAGGACTTAATTTAAGATCCTGATACTTGCTTACAAATCTCTACACAATGCTGCTCCGACCTACTTATCCTCACTAATACACAGATATGTCCCATCTAGGCCCCTACGCTCGGCTGGAGACCTACGTCTAACCTTTGTGAGTACTCCTACCTCTGATGCTCACCTAAGAAGTCTCAATTAAAGACTTCTCTAGGGCTGCACTGATCCTATGGAACACCCTTCCCCTCTCTGTTAGACTTTCACTCAGTCTCCACTCCTTCAAAAAATCTTTGAAAACTTACTTCTTTAGGAAAGCATATCAATTAAACCGTGAACAACTTTTCCCTCCCCGCACCCTGATTTCTCTCCAGCAACTGTCATCAAAACTAAGCCCTCATTGAACACTATCTTAGCAACCTACTTTTCTACCTTACCCTTATCATTTGTGTCACTATACCCTACTCCCTGTAGCATGTAAGCTCATTGAGCAGGGCCTTCAACCCCTCTGTTCCTGTGCGTCCATCTTGTCTGGTTACAAATACATGTCTTTTAGCCCATCCATTGTACAGCGCTACAGAACATGTTGGTGCTTAATAAATAATAATAATAATATAAGTTGTGCTTTTTGTAGATTTTGTTTTGTGTTGTTTTAAATGGTTGAAAGAAAAAGTTAACATGATATTGGGCCTTGCTGACTGCAGGTTTTTATGTTTTGGGAGAGGTTGGTTGCCTCATTAATCATGCAAATTGACACAAATTAAGTATAACGTTATTTCAATTTTGCTAGTTACTACAGATAAAGCTAACTACTGATTCCCATGGTAACAGAGTTTAAAAAATGTGACAGTACTGGGCCTCTTACAAAGGCGCTGGCCCAGTTAATAAAATTATTCAATGTCAACGATGTAGTTCAGTATTTGCTCCCAAGCTGTATCCAAGTGATAGCATAAATATAAGGTTCACTGATAGATGCATGCAATTAATAAAATATAATAAATGTATACCCTTTTTCTCCTCACATCCAGCCCATATGCAATAAAATGAGTTTGGGATCCCTGGTTTCCTTTTCTCTTTTAAGCTAATGTGTAGAGAAGAGGGACTGAGATTATTATTAATAAACTATCTTACATAAACATATCATAATGAAGTAATGGTGATATTGTTCAAATAAGTTTATGATCTAGAGGAGGTGGGGTTTAAATACAAAATAGATAAACCTATTTATGTAAATTGCATATATTATGTGTATTAGGGTCGACTGCTATGGGATAACGCATGATAGGTTGATATGATTCTAGAAGTGTTTTTATGGAGAATCTAGAGACTAGATAAAAATCTAATGGTTATGCTGACATCCTACTTCCAAGCTGTTTATGTTCATTTTTACCAGTATGATACCCAGAGTTCACCAAACGCATGTGAATTGGGATTTCATGAATCAAACAATCTAAATTCAACATTGTTCAAGTCCGTTGTAATATCATAAAATTCTATTGATTAGACACCCAAAAATGTTCTGCTTTTGCTTAGGCTATTGCGTATGAAAGGTGACTACAAACACAGAATGACATAAACAATATAAACATACAAGATAAGACCACTCCTATTTCTCTTCTTTTACCTGAAAAAATATAAACTAACTGGATCAAATATTATATTATATTATATGCTTATAAAAGCATTCAAATATGCAGAGGGATGAATTATTGAAGGGTATTTAAACGGATAATAACATGTAAGGCAATAGGCATCATTCTATTTCTAAAATTGAGAATTCTTAACTCTTAACAGATTACAAATGATATATTATTTATAATTATTATTTATAAATATTTATATATATTATTATAATTATATAAAAACACACTAGAACAATAACATTATTTTTTAAATGAATTTTGAATTTTAAAAAGGAATCTTTACAAAAACAAAAAAGGAAGAGAAAAGGTTAAGTTTTGAATGAAAAAGATGCAGGTGCACTGTCAAATTTGCAGCTGACTGTATGTCATCACTATACTGACAAGTTCAACACCTGCGGCTCAGGGCAGGGGTTTTTTAATTGCAGAACCATGAGCTGGAGTGCAAAGCTGAGTGATCGGCTCTCATCCACCCTAACAAAAGCACAAAAACAGGATCTAATAACTTCTGTGTCAGTAAAGCACCTAGGGAACTTAAGCTCTAGACAAATTTAAAGGGACATTCTGAGGATCATGAAAATGTGTTGTCATCCATAGGTTATAGTGCAAGATTGTCCCCCATCATGGTGTACCTGTACCCAAATGCTCTTATCTCCAATTTGCAATAAACACTGCAGCAATGACACTACTGTTTCAGTGACTGATGTTACTGCTCCCTTGTTGCCCCACTGGGGGTTATGTGCAAAAAAAGTGTTGCATTCTGAAGATTGTTCTAACATACTAACATAAAGGTGGGGAAGTCACCATGGAAACCAAGGAACCAGCAGACACATTGCATTTGTAACTCCATCTCTTTCCATGTTTGCACCAATTTCGGAACAGGTACTTTTTATACCAAACCCCTAATGTGTCCAACTTGATATGAGCATGCTGGACAGATGCATGGCAGACTTATCCCAGCATCCTTTCTATGGTCTGACCTGCCACTATGTGTAACTTTGTTCATTCATGCACTGTTCACAAAACTGTATTTAAAGAACTGAAGGTTACTCCAAGACTGAAGAATACCTTTATAGACTATCATTGCAGGGTAAATAAATCTAATGTGTGCAATTGCAATGTCTGGAATTTGGATATAAGGAACATTCTATAAGGTAGGGTACACCTAGAGCTGCAAGATACATTGTTACATCTATCTATCTATCTAGAATAATGATAACTAGTAAAGTCTACAATAATATTATATTTGCATAGATATTTGCCAGATGGATGAGTATGGTGATGGACATCACTTGTCAAGACATCAACCTTACCTTAGGTTCCTATTCTCAAAATCCCAAAGCTGGCAGCCAAATGTTTTAATAGAAACCAAATTAAAAATGGTTCAAGTACCCATCGGCATTAGCCTCATGTCCACGTTTAGGAGTCTGCTCTAAATAAACTCTCCTCTTCAATTGTTATCAGTAATCTCATCTGGCTGTCTGTCTTTCTTACATAATTTAGCCAAAAACCATTGGGAGAAAAGAAAAAATCCAAACAGTGCAAAATGTAATTAAAAACAAACTACAAACAGTACAGTTATTATGCCATCATTAAAACCACAGCTGTGACCAGCAATAGGAGGAAAGACACCATCATGATACCGATAGCGGTATCACGTTGGTGTCTTTTGCCATACTGCTGGTCTCATCTGTATGAAAACAACTTGATAGTGATCCTGAAGCAGTGTTTGTGATACTATATGAAAATTGAATGTATCCTTACTAAAACAGTATATAAAACTTACAAACATAATATATGCCCAATAGCAAAAAAATATCAGTATTGTTATTTAGAAATGTTCTGATTTCCGGCACTCCATCTATTTGATAACTGAATGTGGGGTGGTAACAGATGGTTAAAAATAAAATTCCATATTGTCTGAGTATACTTCAGCTTTCAAAAACATTTCAATCATTATTCCAAACACTTTTGTTTTTAGTGTTTCCGGTGTAGTCATGCATTGTTCATAATGTAATAAATAGTTTCATGGTTGATTTAGTGGTTCATATTAGTATGTGGAGGTTCTCAAAACCTGATTTGTAGTAAAATGAAAACAAAGCTGCGATATGTAGGTTAAAATAGTCCAGCTGTGGTTATAGTTGGGTAATTTAGGCAGTTAAATTGCGTCCTAATTGGCAGTTTTATACTGTTTACTAGACTCGGATATTGGTTTCAGTCTTAACTTCAATTCGTCTGATTTTGGGCTGTTTGGGTGATCAGTCAAATTTTTCGAGCTCCATGCCAAAATGTACATGAATCACAAACCAAATGAAATGTACAATGGCTGAGCAGTTTGTTTGGGGTTGTGATTCTGAACATAACCTGTGGTCAGCTTTAACCGGTCTGTCCATAAAAAAGGTATTTTTGCCCATAGACTTCTGCCTACTGGATGTTTTTTTGTTCCTTGTGTCTTTCTCTGCAAATCCCAGAAGATCAGCAGTTTCTACGATACTATAATTGTATGCATTAAGTTGCTGTCAGATGAATGCCTTATTGTACCTAATAATTTGGCCAATGATAACATATGCATATTATTTTTGGCATCTCACAGAATCCTGTTTTATGTATTCTACTTAATAACTTGTATTATTATTCTAAGGTTTTAATAACCATTACGTTCTCAAAAAAAGTTATGAAATTGTAATTCATGGACAACTATGAACAACAAGCATTTTCTTTTATTTTCTTTTTTTTTACACTGGCTTGTTGAGTGAGACTTTTTTAGTTAATTTTTACTTTGAGTTACTTTTTTTATTTAGCCCTCCTATTTCACAAGACCTTGTGTTCTGTTTCACAAGAACACCCTTTTTTTCTTCTGTTGTGATACATTTTCATGGTTTACAATGATTAGTTACGTCTGATCCTTTAAAAACCCTACATGCTAAAAGCTGGAACCACTTCAAAAAAACTTTAAAAACCCTTAAAATAGGGCAATGATTAATGAGATTATGAGTACATCATTCTAAATAATGTAACCTTCGTCTAACACAACATTGTAATATTTCTATTTAGCATAAAATAACTTTGTTTCATAATTTTTCATGCAGCACAAAACTAATTCTGACCTGGTAGAAACCACAGCGTTGCAAATTCTGAACATCCATTATTAAGACAAATGAAAGAAAACCATTTCACCTCAAGAACTGTAGACTTCATAGAGCTCCTGCTGTAGTTAATTATCTTCATATAACAGTTATGCTTACGTTCGTTAGCTAGCCCATTTCACAAGACTCCCAGTTCATTTGCATATTTCAAATTATTTACATTAGGATGTGAAGACAAATTAGGTCATTGTTGCCAATTGCAGGTCTTTTTCAAATTGGAAATTATACACACATTTTTCATTAAACATTGAGTTGGTATGCATAGACAATTAATTTACTCTAAGTTTTTTCGGTAATTGATATGCTTGAGTCAAACGAACGTGAGTTGTTTTTGGTTAATATCTTCTTCAATGCATTTGCTCATAAATCGCTGATAAAATATGTAAGCCAACATTTGAGAGTAGTCTACTGACATTTTCTGATGCGTTTTTCTTCATTAGATGTCCTACACTTCCAAAAATATGAAATAGAATCACATTGTAATCTAAATATATGTACTAGTAAACGTGGTTTACAAATGTTCATTTTTACAGGAACGCTGAGATATTTTTCTTCTGTTACGTGAAAAGTACAAAAGTACAAACCAGAATCCACATAAGCAGTGGTGTAAAAAAATCCCTTTAGTTTTAGTGTTCATTAGGGATCGAAACAGAGCAGTAGATTACTCCAATGACCATCTTGTGAAGTATCAATTTTTTTACATGCTATAAGTTTATTAATTTATCTGATCTACTGTAGGACAGTATGTATGTCACCTACTGAATTGTGGACTTAAATTTTTTCTCACACAGCACTTACAATTATAGCTCTGCATGATACACTAAAAAAGGTTAGTTTTAAAACTGAGGGATGACTTAAATGATCTCTTCTTATCTGACTACTTTTTTAATGTAAGCATGTTACCTAAATAAATGTCTTACAGGGATTTCCATTAAAGCAAGAATTTTCAGTAATTCAAAGTGAATTCAGAGTAAATCTCAAATGTATGGCTAAAGAATTCAAGCAGGAAATACTTTTCCCAGATTTTCTTACAGTTTGGCTATTTTGGCATTAAATGTTAAATTTGCTTTGAAAACTTGTCTCCTCACATTAGTTACTAACTCTGAAGGTGTTCCTATAACAACCCAAGGCCTTAAAATACAAATGTAAAAGCAACGTGTTTGCATATATTTGCTGAAGCTTTGCTCTTGAAATATATTTGTAGAACCACATAGTGGAATATCTCATATAGTACATATATAGCACATATAGTACATGTTCAAGGGTTAAACAAATTAATGTAATGAATGGACAGAGTTACACACGTTACCTAACAAATGTGAACTAGTGTTGACCTATAAAATGATGCTGGCTGCTATGTTGAGGGTTTGATTGAACAATGTCTAGGTAAACCACTCAAATCAGTTATCCCATTTTCTACACATTATTTTAGAGGTTTTGTGACTATTAAATACACATGATAGTTCCTCTTTAGTGTTAGAAATTCATTTTGACCACTTACTTAACCCCTTAAGGACACATGACATGTGTGACATGTCATGATTCCCTTTTATTCCAGAAGTTTGGTCCTTAAGGGGTTAAATGGGGGGAGTAATTTACAATTCTACTCAACCTGATGTTTGGTTCTAATTCTAAATATATATTTAATAATAATAGGTTACTCCTAAGTAACTAGAATATAATCCAGTAACTGCCCACCCCCCAAATTTGGCACTTTAAGAACCTGTAAATGAAGGGGAACTTGCTCCTCCTTGTGTGGTAAGATAGACAGTTATAATTAACAATGTAGAAGGTAGCCTACTCTAAAACTCATGACCATGTTTTCCTTGAGCGTATAAGATGTGAGAAAGGAGTAAGAGCATTCACCAGCCACTAGGTATTTAATTATTATCCTATTACTTATCAAGTATAACTTGTAACTGGTTGTTAATAATGTAATGCATTGTGGCTGTAGCAGGTTCCAAACCCGTTTTTCAGCTTTCCAACATTATGCCAGCCAAGTGATTAGGGAGAAAAAATGCCCAAACTGTGCATAATACATTTTAAAAACAAAATATCTTTAATTCTTAATTTAAAATTTGTGGCTGGGGCTGTACAGCTGGGGGGAGACACCACCACGATGATGCTTGCATATTTCACGCCTCACGGACACATCAGAGATTCTCTGTATTTGTATTGCTTTAGCATGCACAGAAAAAAAAGGTACAGTGTTACCATTATTTTTACTGTGATAACCCCCATACACTGTAGAAATTACAGGAGTGAAGTTTCACGGTGACTGTGCACATTTAAAACATTTAAAAAGTGGAAATCTGTATCCAAAATGCTATGGTGTCCCACTCCCTACTCCTTTCTAGCACCCTCTATCCCCTTCCCCCTCCCCTCCCCCTGGTCAAGGCTCCCTCTATGCTGCTTTTCCCCAGGCAAAATAATGGAAGAGGCATAATATCTTTTGTGAGGGTCCAATCCAGTGTTCTTCACTGTCTGGGGACCTAATGCACATGCGCAGCAAGTGTCCTACATACATTTAAAATTGCACATAGGAAGGCATTGAGTCAATGAATGTTGTGACTGAGTTTTAATTGGTCTGTGCTTTGGAAGTTTCTCAAAAACTGCAATGTTTTACATTGCAGGGTTAAGGATAAAGGGACACTGCATCCAGACCACTTCATTGAGATGAAGTGGTTTGGGTGATTAGAGTGTTCCTGTAAAGGAGAGCAATCACCTCCCAGGATTTTTAGTGTTCCTGACCCTATAGTGTTAAAAAACACCATATAGCCCCCCTGGACTCCACTTGCCTCCCTAAGTATAGCAAAATCTTACTTTTATTCCAATCTGCTTCTGCTGGCTCTGTGCCTGATCTGCCTGCTTGGCTGACATCATCAGAAGTTATGTTCTGAGCCAATCACAATGCTTTCACATAGGAAAACATTGGTTTGGCTAAGCTTGTCAAGGAGGTAGATCGGGGGCAGAGCCAGCACAAGTCAAAAAAGCCCTGGCCAATCAGCATCTCCTCATAGAGATGCATTGAATCAGTGCATCTCTATGAGGAAAGTTCAGTGTCTCCATGCAGAGGGTGGAGACACTAAATGGCAGTGATGTTCACTGTGCAGGACTGCCCCAGGAAGAACCTCTAGTAGTCATATAAGGTTTCTAATAGTTGCAATGTAAACACTGCCATTTTTATTTACTTTATTTTTTTAAAACATGGTGTTTACTGAAAAAAGCCTGAAGAGAATGATTCTACTCACCAGAACAAATGCAATAAGCTTTAGTTGTTCTCTTGACTATAGTGTCATTTTAATGACCGACAGCTCAAATAAAAAATATGGCATTTGTTTTAATTTGCTTAATGACTGAAGTTACATTTTTCCGCAGGAGAAAACAGATCCTGGGAATTTCTAACAAGTGAGTGTAACAAAGGATTTCAGAAGGGGTACTTGGTATTTTGTATTATCTTGCACTCTTTCCTATGCATTGCACTTCTGTTTCTATTTACAGACTGCGTGGTTGAGACACAACACTCACAGCATAAAGTGAGGTCACAGATGCCAAAAAAATAAATGACCCCTGCCATAAATAGCGTACAGTCAGGTACGGTGAAAAAAAAATAAGATGTTACTACAACTATCATAGTAGATTGACATAAAAAGAAAAAGATACAATATTACAAAAATATGTAGTACTAATGAATCCGAAAACTTTAAAATTGTGTGATTTCTCACAACTGTAATTTTTAATAATCTAAATAATATTAAAAAGACAAATCAACCTGCATAAATGTATTTTATTTTGACTTTTCTGGAAACAGGCAAAATGCAACATACAAACCAATGGTGTATTACACAGGTTCAAGAAACATCTACTATGTATAGTAAATGAAATGAAATGTATTTTATATTGTTTGTGGGACAAATAAAACATTAAAAGTGAAAGGTGAAAGACTAAGTCCAAAGCTGACACTTAAAGATCTGGCAAAATGTTTGTAAATTGAGAGCATGCAGATCATACAGTGTGCTTCCTGGAATATTTTATTCAACAACCTAAAACATAATAATACTTAACTTTTTATTACTTGCTTTCTAACATTCGATAAAAATTACAAAATTGAAAAATGAGACGCAAAATGCATCATTATTTTTCTTAAGTGATAACCAAGTGCAAGCAATGTTCATATTCTTTATGTTCAATAGATAATGTACTATTCAAATTGAGTCAAAATGCAGGTTGGGATCTAAATGGGAGACAGGTAAGAACATTAGCTTTGCATCAGGTGAAGGAATAGGCAACATAATGCTGGCAAAGCATCATGGTAGATGTAGTTCACAACACCTGGAATGCCATTAGTTGCCTACCACTGTGGGGTCGTGCCTCTGAATGAACGTGGAGATTAATTATGTCATAGAGGATATAAATACACCTTAAGGTGGTGAATCAACCACATCAAGTCAAGTCAAACCAGCATGAAGTCTGTGCATTTAAATGGATATGCAGAATTGCTTAAATATCTAAATTAATCACCGATTAAACAGAGACACGTTAAAGTACAATAACCTACTTAAATGTTACTAATGGTCAAGGTTGGTATTTGCATCCCATAATGTTGCAAGGCTATTGTCTATAAAAAAAAAATGATTTATCATAATAATTACCAACACATTTCCACATTTGTTTTGGCTGTTGATCTAAAAGAAGGCAAAGAAACAAAAAAAACACCAAAAAACTGTTTGAAGCGCTTTCCAATTTTGCAAAAAACTAGAAAGACATTTCTTCTCAATCCCAGAATGGCAGTCAGATCTCTCCTTGGATCAAGAAGCTGTTATCCCACAATATCTTCAATATTATGTTTTTGCAAGCAATCACCCAGTTGCTGTTTAAACATATGTGCAGACTCTGATAAAACCACAACTTCAAGCAGAGAATTCCACATCCTTATTGTTCTTACTGTAAAAAACAAAACAAAAAACATTTCTCTTACTTTAGACTGATAGTAAACTGACATACAAACTGATAGTAAAATAGCATTAATAAATAAAACATAATTTGTGGTTGCAGCAGCCCTTGCTGGGTTGACCCCACCCTAAAAACAAAATGCAAAACTTACATGTGATTCCATGCAGCCAGATCCACCTTCAGTGACATCACTCCCCGTTGGAAGGAGAAGGTCCTCCAGGAGGCTGGGCTGAAGAAGAGCTTAGAAAGTCATTCGAGACAGGCATGCTGTCATTCATCACCAGCATACTATACCTGCTGATGAACAATGTCTTTTGGGCAAATAATTGATATTAGCAGCTCGGAACTCATGTTCTGGGCACCTAGAAATCATGCTTGAAGAGTTTGCAAACTTTTTCTCTCTCTTTTTTTTTTTTTCTTGATAGAAGAATTTCAGCCATGAGTAAGTTTGGCTCCAGCAGAATTTCGGTACTGAAAAACTGATTCAGGAAACAAACCAGAGGAACCAAAAGAGTAGGATAATGGGCCAATCAGTGTACAGTAAAATATTTATTTTATAATATTTATATTTATACTTGCAGAACACTGATAGGAGAATGTTCCTGCCATTTGAATAACATATCAACTGAGAAAAAAGTAACCAAGAGACAAAAAACAGGAAGAGCAGTATTATGTTATTATTTATATAGCGCCAACAAATTCCGCAGCGCTTTACAATGGGTGGACGAAAAAACATGTAGTTGTAACCAGACAAGTTGGAAACACAGGAACAGAGGGATTGAGGGCCCTGCTCAATAAGCTTACATGCTAGAGGGCTATACGTGCATATATTTATAAATGATATATTTTTATCCCTCTTTTGCTACCTTCTCACTTGATGTGTGAATAAAATAAAAAAATTAGTGATTGTACCCTAGTCATCAATTATCTCTTTTTTGGCACTAAGGATCACAAACCAAAATGAGCATGCTCATTCCATTGTGTGTTTCTGCTAGTCTGTGATTGTGCAACATTTCGGCACCTAATTTAGGAAATAGACTAATCACCCAATCGGCCCAAATTTGCAGTTCAGAACGATACAAATCTTCAAGTCCACATTTTACTGCAGTTTACTGTTTAATGAGAAATCCCATGTATATTTTATGTTCACATAAACCAACAATTCCTCTGTTTTTAGCAGCACTCATATGTTTTTACTTTAGGATTTTAGGTTCCAAACAAGTCAAACAGCCTGCTTTTCCTTTGCAGACATGGCTTTGGATCGCAACTATCACAATAAATTACAACTGCTGTTGTGGTTAAGTTATTTCATCCTCTGCAACTACAATTTTATTCTTCTGCTCAGGCTCCAGATCTCATGCTCCGAGTAGCAGCTGAAGTGGCAAAAATATCAAATTTAACAACCTTTTGGTTTTTTGGTTTTTTTTTTTCTTTCTATTTCAGGAGGAATAAATACACATCTCTCTTATTCCTTGCTGTACATTCCCTGTCTCTCAATTAAACAAAGAGGCCAGGAAACCTCTGATGTAAGCTTGAAGTAGTAACATATGTACAGTAATCCAGAGTTTAAGGAAATTCCTTAAATGGAAACTTGGATGATACATAAAGTGTCTTGTTGCCAGTCTGCATGTGGATGTGCAGATGACGGGTAATTATCATCTGCTTTATCTATTAGGCTATTTTAGAAGATTTTTGTGACATTTTCTAAAATCACTCCAGCATCATTTAGAAGTTGTAGAGTCTTAAAATGTTCTTTACCTGTGCTTTATTTAGCAAGTTTGCATGCATCAGAAAAATGATGCCACAATATGACTGATGCTTAGAGGTACCAGCATATATTTTTTAAAAGTGAATCAAACTGAATTATAGAATTCTAAATACAATAAATCTATGCTATAAGTGTATGACCCAGCCTTGGCTGTAACAATATTTCTCTAAATCAATGCCAAAGACATTTTTTAATTACGATTTTGCACGAGAGAAAATTAATTTGAAGCTAATTTTTCTTCATACACACATTGATGATAGCATGATGTGGACTTGTTGTTGTTAGTTTTAGCTTTTTTATAACATATTGTAGAGTACAAATTGTATATAGATTAAGTTAGAAGTAAATCATAAAGTATTCTATTTATTATTTATTAGAAACTACTCAAAGACTGATTGTTCATCATGCATTGAAATATTTTATGTACACTGATCAGCTGCACTATTAAAACCATTGACAGGTGAAGTGAATAACATTGATTATCTTGTTACAATTGCACATGTCAAAGAGTGGCAGCAAGTGAACAGTCGGTTCTTGAATTTCATTGGAAGCGGGCACAAAAGTGAGTGACTTTGACAAGGCCCAAATAGCGCTGACTAGACAACTGGGTCAAAGCATCTCCAATAGGTCAAGTCTTGTGGGATGTCCCTGGTATGCAGTAACTACCTACCACAAGTGACGCAAGGAAGGACCACCGGTGAACTGGCATTAGGGTCATGGGTGCCCAAGGCTCATTGATGCATGTGGGGAGCAAAAGCTAGCCCATCTGACCCAATCACACTTAAGAGCTACTGTAGCTCAAATTGCTAAAAAAACATAATAGTGGCCATAATAGAAAGGTGTCAGAACACACAGTGCATCACAGTTTGCTGCGTATGGGGATACGTAGCCACAGTCCAGTCAGAGGTCTCATGATGACCCCTGTCCATTGCTGACAGCGTCTTCAATGAGAAACTGTACCATCAAGCAATGGAAGAAAGTTGCCTGGTCTGATGAATTGTGTTTTCTTTTAGATCAGATTGACGGCTGGGTGCATGTGCATCATTTACCTGGGGAAAAGATGGCAGCAGAATGCACTATGGGAAGAATGCAAGCCTGTGGAGGCAGTGTTATCTTCTACTAGAAAACCTTGGGTCCTGCATTCATGTGGCTGTTACTTTGACACAAACCACCTACCTAGAGATTGTTGTTGACCACATACACTTCTTCATGGCAATGGTATACCTAGGGCAGTGGCATCTTTCAGCAGGATAACGCACCCTGCCACACTGCCACAAATGTTCAGGAATGGTTTGAGGAACATGACAAAGAGTTCAAAGGTGTTGCCTTGGCCTTCAAATTCCTCAGTTCTCAATCTGATTGACCATCTGTGGGATGTGCTGGAACAATTAAATCAATTCAAGTAGGTCCCCAGTGGTGTATCCTGGTTTTGTGCTGCCTTAGGCATGACAAAACTCAGGCGGCCCCCCCTTCCATAACACCACTTTCCTTTGGTCCAGCACTGTGTAATACTTTGTGAGTATTACACTATTTTGAAACCCACCTACAGTGAAATTACTAATGAAAATAGAAACATAGAATGTGACGGCAGACAAGAACCATTCAGCCCATCTAGTCTGCCGAATTATACAAATACTTTCATTAGTCCATTGCCTTATCTTATTTCTAGGATAGTCCTATGCCTATCCCATGCATGCTTAAACTCCCTCAATGTGTTAACCTCTTGAGCTGGAAGGCTATTCCATGCATTATCTCTTTTTCCTAACTGAGGTCCCTTCCTTCATTTTCATTTGTAAACACTGAACAAAAATATGAATTGAGGCAGTCAGCTAGACCTTTATCCTCTTCTACATACCTTTCAAGTTTTGTTTTTAATCTAACTAATCCTTGTTTTACTTTCCTTTTCTCATTTATGTATCTAAAAAAAAAGTCTCCCCATTTTTACTGATTGGGCTAGTTTCTCTACTGTGTGCGCTATGGAAGCTCTTGTAACTGACTTTGCTTCTTTTACAATCGTATGCAGAGTTGTCATTAAATTGTGCATCAAAAAAGAGAAAATTTGTTTGTGAGCAGCAGGCTAAAGAGAAGAAAATGTAGGAAGAGTATGAAGCAAGAAATGCTCTACAAAGGACAGAGTATGTAAAGTTGCCCACGGGAAAGGGGACGGGAAGGGAGGGAGAATGGAGAGAAGAATATGGAGAAAGGAAGAAGAGAGAAAAAAAGGGGGTTTGGCTAGGGAGAGGGAAGCAAAAAAAAACAAAAAAAAAGAAAGAAAAGGTGATTATAATTGATTTGAAACTAAATGCACAAGTCTAGTGCAGAGCATGACAGAGTGTGACAAATAAAGCATACACATTCACACCGTTTGGCTACACATCAATATGCCTTAACACGTTACCGTACTATCATGCTTTCCTCCTAACTGTGAATGAACTGCAATATTTCACATATATATATATATATATATATATATATATAGCATGCATTTTTTCATGCTTTTCATTAACTACATTTTTTTTCTCCTGTATCATTTTTCTCAATAGTGTATTTGCCTCCCTAAATGAATTATTGGAGAGATTCACACTGACTTTAAGATTGAAATATGCAGTTGTTACTCACTGTGCATGTTATAATAAATCTCTCAGAGTGTGTTTCAATTTCTGTATAATCTTTGCTCTATTGCCCTCATTAACCCACAGTTAGTTAAATATTAACATCAAGTTGTATTCAATTACCTGTAATGTACACTGATTTCCATTGAAAGTTGCCATAAATAACAAATACATATATAGAGCATACAATTAAATTAAAATCATCGGTAAAAAAAAAGTGAACACATCACCTGAAAAAAATTACATTAATCACTGCAATATGAAAAAAATGTGACTGTGTGATCCCTTTTTTTAATGGTTTGTCCTCTAGTCAATGGGTGGGAACAGATCAAAGAAACATTGCATTTGATTGCAGATAAAAGCCAACTGGCCGCATAGTCTGCCCACTTCCTATCTAAAATCAAAGCCTTTAATCTAGATTTTGTTTCCTGCTTAGGACAGCACTATGTCCATCTCAAGTCTTCTTGACTTATTCCATTATAATAGGTCTCTATTCAAAGTCATCTGTTTCAGCAAAAGAAAGAAGTGTTTCCTGACATTATCCCTAAATGTCCCTCTATTCATCTTCATGCTACATATTCCAATGTTCTACTTAAGTTACTTCTACAGAAACTATAACCCTCGTATACACTATGAAATCCCTTGAAATAGTCATTTGAATGTTTGTAACATGGCATCCCTTTTCTTACGTTGGCCTTGATTTAATATACTTTCCAAATGATTCCAATATGTTCAAAAAAGTTTCCAAATGATTTGCCTACAAAACTTCCCAAAGACTTTAATGGTGAGTTCTGTAGATACATTATTTTGAATGTTTTTTTCCAACAGATTGGAATAATTTAGAAAGCATATTAAATCGAGACCTTTGTTCCTAGTATGCATATAGATGTTGATTAATGATAGCCTGATGCTGTTGACATTGGTGTCATGACCAAGTTACACCAAAAGTGCAATTTACTAAGTAGTCCAACTTTGCTATGATACCAATGAAGTATAAGATGTTGTTTGCAGCTATAAATCACAGGCTTATTCCTTTTATTTTCCCCAGTGCTGTGCAAAGCCTACACCAACACCGGGAAAATAGGTCTGCTGTCTGAACTGAGTTATGTTCAGAAGACAGGCCTTGGTAAATATCACAGTGTTTAAACGAATTGCCAATCGTTGCTGATTTTAGCTGCAGCAAAGCTCTTGACAGGAAGTTATTTAAGATTTTTAGTCTTTCTTGATATGTTTTTGAAGATTGTGTCTCTAGACCAGACCTGAGGACAACATGACATGTGAAGTCTTCTTACAAGTGGCATCATCACCTCTCTTTTCAGATTCCAGTTTTTTATTTCTTACACCAAAATATGCTTTTACCTTCAACTTGTTTCTTATCTTTACTTTTTCAAGCTAGTACCTGCCACCTCTGCTTCTTTTCATGTTAATAATATTCAGTTCAAAGTCAGACTGTTGTGCCACAAACAAATAATTTAGCATTTCATTACAACATGTTTTAGATATCGCATGCTGGTTTTCTAATCTCCTTTAGAGAAGGGCTTCATTAAGTCATTACCTTTTTGTATTATACATAAGTGGCTATTTTCTATTGCATTTCAGTTACCAATAGCTGAGCCAAGGGAGCCATGTATTAAGATGTCCTTGTTTCTTACCTCTAACAGACAAGTGGATATCTTCCATTTTGCGAGAATTTTCAACTCTGGCTATCCACCGATCTGTTGTAGGTATCTGAGTTTGTTTCCAATATACTGGAATAAGTGCATTTGCTTCACCCAATAATACCCATAATAATTTTTTTTTTAATGGGAATCCAAAGAAGTGCATGGCCAGCCCATAAGTACCTGTGATGGGTATACATTTGATATCTGTAGTGAATACCCCTCTAATAACTTCTATGACTCCATCCCAATATTATTAATATTATTATTATGTTATTTATTGATATAATAAATAATTTATATAAAATATAATCGTATATATTTACGGAACCACCATATGTGTTCAATATCGCCTTCTTCCTCCCCATACCTCCAACACTGATCACTAATGAGTGAATGAAGAGTTCTATACCATCGTGCTATGCGTTTATAGAAGGTTTCCCTCTTAGTTAAACTTACAGAGACCTCCATTACCATTCTAAATATAAATGACCAATCTTCATCAGAAATTAGAAAGATTAAGGTTTAAATCTTACGGTTATTATTTATTTTTTTACTGTTTTGTTTTATTTTGTGATATATATGAGCAAATATGTTTTATATTTTAAGCTAACGTCTGAAAGACTTTTCAGTACTTCTGCTACAGTATTGTTATGTGGCAGACATGCGTGTAAATGCTAATCATAGAGTTATGTAAAAATTTTTATTATGTAACCATTGAAAAAACAAATAAAGGGGGAGCGTGTCCGACTGCCGAGAGGAACGGACGCATGGAGTGAGAGCTCCCGGTCCGAGACAGCAAAAGCGTGAATAGAAGCAGCTCTTACCCCCTGGCTGACGGCGAAAAACACGAGAGGTACCACCCCTTCACCTCCCATGGCCCCGGCAAAACAAACAAAGCTGACGGACCCGTTCCGCCACGGGAAAAAAGACCGGATGCGGCCGGCGCAAGATGGCGGCGGTGAGGAGCTGGAACCCTCACAGGCCTCAAATTCTACCACAGAGTTTGAGGAGCAAGGATACACTGATGCCCCAGTCACAGAAAAAAAGCTGTATGCAATGCTAAAGGATTTTAGACTCATTCTGCAGTCTGATCTGAAGAAAGCCACAAATGATATTAAAAAAGAAATAACAGATCTGGGGGAAAGAACAAACAATTTAGAAACACGCACTGACGACATATGCGCAGCGCAAGACGCCCTGGCAGACACAGTACAACAATTAGTGTGTGAACAGCAGTTCCTAAAGAGGAAATTAGCGGACATGGAAGATCGCTCACGCAGAAATAATATCCGCTTCCGTGGCATACCAGAAAGCGTCACGAGAGAGCAACTGCCGCAATACCTTATCTCCCTGTGCAAGTCGCTGGCGCCGGAGATATCGGACCCAGAATGGCTCATGGACCGAGCTCATAGACTACCGAAACCGCAGAATCTGCATAAAGATACACCGCGCGACGTGGTCGCTCGCTTCCACTATTATAAAACGAAAGACCATCTTCTGCAGGCGGCGAGGAAAATCACCGTGATGCCCACCCCGTATACAGATGTACAATTATACGCAGACCTGTCAGCTATGACAATGGGCAGACGCAGAGAATTCATCAACGTGACGAAGTCCCTGAGAAACAACGGCATACAATACAGATGGGGCTATCCAACAAAACTACTTATATGGAGGAATGCCAAAACGCATACCGTCAACGAACCGGAGGTGGGAATGCGCTTACTAAAAGAATGGGGCCTATTCCCGCTATCACCGAGAGACGCTTCGACTACAGCATCCCCGAGAGGACCGCAGGCTGAATGGAAGATGGCGGGCTCGCCACAAAGGAAAGAATAGGGCTCCAGTCGGGACCCAACAAGGACATACCACTACCCACTATAAAATTGGACACTGAGAGACACTAACTCTATGCTAGCCTCCGCTATATGATGTGCTAATGTAACTGGATTGTGAGTATGACATTCTGAACCTCTTAATGTAATACATATATGTGAGTCCCTATTGCCCAAGGAGTAAAGCACTACGTAGCGGGGTGACCAACCTTGTCAAACCCAGCGGGTGGGGAGTCAGGGCAGGTACAAAAGGACGGTAGGGACGCAACTCTACGAGTACTACAGCAAAGGGGAGATATAGGGTACAGCAATTACGACTTAGATAGTATATACTGCACAGGTTTTGTGACAGCATGGCATATACATGGTAGCGAGATGGAGGAGAGGATATTGGTTATGACAAAATGGTGGGCCCTGGTGGACATCTTAGACGTATTTGTGGGGTAGGAATAAGTATACCTAGAGAAAAGCTGTCACGCACTCGGCTGCACCACCCAGGTGCGTCCCCAGGATGAGACGTGAGACGGATAAAATCTGCCCGCTCACACCTCACCCACGTAGAGCGCTAGTTCTCCATATGGCGCTTTGTACATACTTTAGTTATTTTTTTCTCCCTCCCTGTATTTGTGTCCACTGCCCCTACGTTTTCCCTTTCGGTCCCGGACCAGCAGCACACCGCATGTCGCAAGTAGCGAATGTCATCCCACGGCCCCAGCATAGTATAACACTACACCTAGATCATGGTTGACTCTTTGACGATCCTCACCTTAAACGTTAAGGGTCTCAACAGCCCACACAAAAGGAGGCTAGCAGTACAGGAAATGACCAAGTCCAAGGCAGCGATTATAGGTCTCCAAGAGACACACTTCTGCATTAGGAAACACCCCAAACTCACTGTCAAACAGTATTCCCAAGGATACCACGCCATGTCAGACACTAAAGCTAAAGGAGTTGCTATCTATTTCCATAGGGATTGGGCATTCACACCATCCAACCAATTTGCCAGTCGAGACGGGAGAATACTGATATTAGTGGGCTCCTTAAATGGTTTATCGGTGACTATAGCTTCCATATATGCGCCGAATGATAAGCAAAAAACCTTTCTCAGCACAGTGTTTAGGACAATTGACAAGCTCAGAGTGGGTCATACAATTATATGCGGGGACTTTAATTGCGTTCCAGATCCCGATGTCGATATAAAACGTGAAGGGAACAAATTACCACAACAACATTCAATCTCACTAAGCCAACACTTTAGGAAATTATTGCACGGGCATGACTTCTATGACACGTGGAGAGGCTTGCACCCGAGTGGGAGGGACTACACGTACTACTCGTCGGTCCATAGGACCTACACGAGAATTGACCTTTGTCTACTCGACACCAAAACATTGCCCTTCGCCATTAAGGCTCATATTGGGCCGATCACGTGGTCTGACCATGCCCCGTACATTGTCACTATGCGAATTCCGTACCCGGCTAGGGGTAGAGGCAAATGGCGCCTGAATGAAGGTCTATTAGACGTACCAGCACATCTTCAACGACTACAGGTCCGGGCTGCGGAATTTTTCGCTGACCACGTTGACTGCTCGTCATCCGACACCACAAAATGGCTAGCCCATAAGGCGGTCATGAGGGGAGAATTAATCCAGATAGGGGCTAGGACAAAGAGGCTGCACAACACAACACTGGACAAGGTAGAGAAAGACCTGGCCACAGTAGAATCCACCCATAAAACAAACCCCACTACGGCAACACATAAGCGACTGATGTCGCTTCGTACAACACTACATAGCCTAAACCTCGCTGTAACAGAACGACACTTGAGGTTTTTGAAGCAATCACACTATGTCATGGGTAACAAAGCTGGGAAAATGCTGGCCAACAAAGCGAAACAAACCAAACTGCAATCTAAAATCCCGTATATAACCTCCACAACTGGAGATAAATTATACAACCCCCAAGACATAGTGAACGAACTAGCGAAATACTATGCCACATTATACCAATTAGAAAAAGATCCCTACACACACCAACCGACGGAAGACGAGATAGCACGTTTTCTGGATAGAGCGCCCCTAGCCAGCCTAACACAAGCACAACGAACCCAATTAGAGAACCCCTTCACGGAGGAGGAAGTAGAAACAGCAATCAAATCCCTTCCCAAACATAAGGCCCCAGGACCAGACGGGATATCCAACTACTACTACATAAAACTGACCAAACAACTACTCACGCCTCTCACCAACCTATTTAATCACATAAAAAATGCAGGGACTATGCCCACGGAAATGCTGGAGGCACATATAGTGACGCTACCCAAACCCAATAAACCCCCCACACACTGTGCAAACCTACGCCCTATCTCCCTTCTGAACGCAGACACCAAACTGTATGCCAAACTCCTCGCTTCTAGAATTAAACCAATCCTAGCTGACCTTGTCTCGGAGGAGCAAGCGGGCTTTGTCCAGGGACGTCAAGTAGGGGACAACACTAGACATTTCCTGAATCTGATTGACTGGGCGAACACCTCGCATCAAGCGGGACTCTTGCTAGCGCTGGACGCTGAGAAGGCGTTTGATCGCCTACACTGGAGGTATATGTTGCTCACCCTCACCAAAATGGGATTCCCACCAACCTTTAGATTAAGCATAATGGCACTGTATCAAAACCCCTCAGCAAAAGTTTTTAGTACGGGCTTTGTATCAGACAGGTTCGCCATAAGTAATGGCACCAGGCAAGGATGTCCCCTCTCCCCCCTAATATTTATCCTATGTCTGGAACCACTAATAAGGATAGTAAAAAATGATCCCAATATAAAGGGGCTACACACCCAGGGGGGCGATAAGAAATTGGCTCTGTTTGCCGATGACATACTACTGTTTGTCACAAAACCGGAGACCTCCCTTCCCACTCTAATGAGAACGCTGGTAGACTATGGGGAGATATCGTACTATAAAAACAACTTAACCAAAACGCAAGCTCTACCCATAAACCTACCAAAACCTACGTTAGACAGGATAAAGCCACAACATCCCTTTGATTGGCGCACCAATTCCTTAAAATACTTAGGTGTAAACCTCACCAAATCCCTTCAAACGGTGACCAAAGAAAATCACTACCCCGTGCTAAAGAAAATCAAATCCTCCCTCGAACAGTGGGCTAACATGGATACCTCATGGCTCGGACGCATCAACCTAATTAAAATGATGACACTGCCACACATCCTATACCTATTCAGAACCCTGCCCATATTCCTCCCGACTGCGCTGCTCAAACAATTCCAAAGCACGATCAATGCTCACATATGGAAGAGGAAACCCCCGAGAGTAAATAAAGGGTGTCTGGGACTTCCTTATGTCCAAGGTGGACTGGGGATGCCGGACGTAACTGCGTATTATAGGGCCTCTTTCTTGGCACAGGGAATGCGACTCATTAGGAACCATACCCTTCCTCGTAAACCGCTTTGGCTGTCATTAGAAAATGAATGCCTAGAGGCACATGATACAGTCCATTACTTGTGGACATGTTCCTTGCCCCGAACATCCGCCGGCATAACCCTGAGATGCTCGAGCACTATGCTTAAAGCATGGAAGACATGGTGTCCGAAGGTGCTAGACCCGGTACGATTATTTAGGGAAGCACCCATCACGACACTAGCAGCCTACTCCCCAGGCATACAGGTGGGCAAATGGCTCAACAAGGGAGCGAGATTAGTGAGGGATTTAATGTCAGGAGACGCGGTGAAACCATTCCCTGAATTGAAAGAGGAACTGGGGTTAGACTCGAGAGATCTGTACCTTTATTTAAGGATCAAAAACATAATACTAACCCATGGTAAACAAACAGTCGCCCGAACTAACTCTCCGGTACTCCAACCAAGCCACTTATCACTGACAAAAGCAGTAAAACCACTCTCCCTATGTTACAATGCGTTGGTCACAGATAACACTCCAGATAAACTAAAATACATGGCAAAATGGGAGCAGGACCTGGGATTTCAAATCTCCCAAGCAGACTGGCAGTCTGCAAGGGCAAATACAAAACAGGCATCGAGTAGTCTCTCGCTGTGGGAGGCCTACTGCAAGATAACTATGAGGTGGTATCTGGTACCACAGAGACTAGCAAGTATGTACTCAGGAGCTTCGAACTTGTGCTGGAGATGCGAGTCGGACACTGGAACCATGCTACATGTGTTCTGGAAATGCCCGCTGCTAGACAGATTCTGGAAACAAATCCAAACCCTGATCTCAAGTACGACTGGCACCTCCATCCCATTACGACCGGACAAGTACTTATTACATGTTATACCAGACCTAGACACACACCCTCACAAAAAAGTGATTCTGAATATACTGACGGTAGCAAAAGTAGCCTTAGCTGGTAACTGGAAAAGCAAACAAGTTCCTCAGGTAGAGGTGATTATCAACAAAATGAATGTGATTAGTATATACGAGAAAATGGCTAGCAAGCTAAAAGGATGCCTAGGAAAGTATGATAAAGAATGGGTATGTTGGACGGCTACATAGTCACTGAATGACAATTAAGACAAGCCGACTGCTCGAAACAAACGGTTAACCCCCATAGCGGGCCAGTAAGGAAGCACACAGGTGCAAACATTAGGGGGCCAAAGGGGTCAGGGCGTTGAGGTGCCCAGGCGAATATATAGTCTCACCAACCTCACAAATTGCACAAGGAAGGTGTTCATAATGTACTGCAGGCTGTGGCGTGAAGCTGTGATCAGGGATTTCCCCCCCCTCCCCCCCTTTTTTCCTTCTGTACCCCATCCCCTCCCTAGTTATATCTAAAAAATGTACCGCATGCTTTGAAGCTGTATGCATCACACCGAACATCACCTGGCATACGGATTATTGTATATTCAATTGGTTATTGGTTTAATGGAGTGAGAAGTATGGCTGGATACAGGGCGAAATGTAGAATGTTATCCGCAAATGTTGTTGTAAAAGCGGACTGTAATTATGTACCATGTTATGTGTTGCAAATGTCATTCAATAAAAATGATAAATGAGAAAAAGAAAAAACAAATAAAAATTAATTAAACAAAAAACACTCCTGGTACCTGCACGATATTTTTGCATTTTCAATATTGTGTAGTTTTTCAAAAAAAAAAAAAAATGTTTTGCATCATTCTACATCTTAACCCTGCCATTCTGCACTGCCCATGCACTTCTTTCTAAATTATTTTCTTCCTGCTGGTTACTCTAGTTAGTATGTGATGTCATTACTCCCAGTCTGTCCTTCCGATTTGCATTGCTTTTCAACTGAGGTAATTTTTAGGTCATTGTGAAGCGCAGCATAGGTTTCTGTGAGTTGCAGTTCTGCTAACAGTTTTCAGAAATAAACTGTGGCACATGAATTTATGGAAAACATACATTTCTTACAAATGTTTCACAGAAAGAAGATGAGAGTATACGTACTGGCTATGGTACCTCTATAAGGGACTAAGGAAAGGCAGTTGCCGCTCCTGGATTATTCACCCCCATGTGCCCCCTTGCATAGATGCCAGTGCTCAGCAGGGGCCCACTGCTAAATATACAGTCAGGCACTCTTACTTGGCTGGGTAAGCATCTACCTACCCAGGTGGCAGGTGCCTATTTAAACACCTGTTTAAATATATTGTTGTGTATAAATGTGTCTATGATTGTGTTGTATGTCTGTGATTATGTGTGTGGATGTCTGTGATTGTATGTCTGTGATTGTGTGTATGTCTGTGATTGTATGAGTATGTCTGTGGTTATGTTTGTATGTTTATGTGTGTTAGTCTGTAGTTATGTGTGTGTCTGTGCATGTCTGTGATTTTGTTTGTGTATCTGTGATTATGTGTGTGTGTTTATGTCTATGAATACGTGTGTGTGTGCACATAAAAATGTGTATGTGTTTGGTAGATAGCTTCCTAATTTGGTATCCTTAAATATGGCAAACCTATATATGGATAATAAATAAGGAAGTGATTTACTAAACAACTGAAAAGATCAAAATTAAGAAACTTGTTTTTCTAAATGTTGATCTTTCAGCTATTTAGTAAATTGGTACCATTATGTGGGGTGACCATATTTAAGACTACCAAATTAAGGCACTGTTAAGCAGAAAGTCCCCTTACTTTGTGTCCTTAGATATGTCAATTCCAGATAAAGATAACAAAGTTATCTACTAAACAGTTGAACGATCAAAATAAGTAGTATCAATAGCTGTCCCAGAACAAAGATTCCAGGTGGCTAAATGGGAATTCTGTGCAAATCTGGTGTCTGCACTGCATGCTGGCAACAGACAGCCAATGGCAGCCTGTTATACACCTGTGGAAATTATTAATGCCCCCTACCCATCCTAGATTTGATTCTTGTGTCATATGTGCCCTCCCTAATATATTGTTCCTAGAGTCGCCACAGTTAAATGGCTAATAACTTATCTGGGCAGTGCTTACTTACAATGTAAGGACTGTTTGCAGATTAAACATTAGCAATAAAAAAATATCCAGTTGACCATCAGGAGATAAGTGCTCAGCACTCATATCCTGGTGGTCATTTCCTGTAGCGTGGCCGAGCACCAGTACCTCCGCTGCCCAGCGTGGGAGGAAGCTCCGACCCAGAACCACATTTCCTGTATAGCTCCCTCGCGCGCCTGTAGAGGTCCAGGGAGCCGTAATGTGATGTGCGGCAGCCCACTGGACCCCAGGCTGTGGATCAACTCCATCTCTCCAGAAGGTAGGAGGACTTGGTGGTTTGAAAAAAGTGTGTGTCCCAATACTATCCCTCCCTCCAACCATTGCCCCAGTCCCCCCCACACTGCTGACCTGCTCCCTCAATACAGTTACCATAGCCCCAGTACCCTATAATGCTGCCCTGCCCCTCAAAACTGTTCCGATCCCCCATACCATAGCCCCAGTCCCCAACAATGCTGCCCTACCCCCCACAATTCCGCTCCTGCCCCATATACTGTTCATATCCCCCTCAACATAGCCCCAGTCCCCCACAATACTGCCCCTGCACCTCCACTAAAGTTCCAACCCTCAAATACTGTTCCGACCCCCCCATAGCTCTAGATACCAAAATACTGTTCCTATCTCCCCCCACCATAGACTCAATCCCCCACAATACTGTTCCTATCCCCTTGCTAATGCCTCTGCCCACACAATACTGCCCATATCTCACCACACTGAAGCTCCATTCCCCACAATACTGTTCCTAACCCTACCACTAACTCTCCAATCCCCCATCATACTGCCTCTATCCCCCAACACTAAAGAATCAATCCCCCACAATATGGGCCCTGTCCCCATACTAAAGAATCAATCTGCGACAATATGGCCCCTGTCCCATCACAATATAGCTCCAACCCCCCACAATACTGCTCCTATTCCACCCTCGCTAAAGTTCACATCCCGCCACAATACTGCCTGTATTCCCCGATACTATTACTAAAGGCCCTGCCCCACACTGTACTGCCCTTATCCGCGTACTAAAGCCCTATTGTATAGCGCTACAGAATTTGTTGGCACTATATATATTATAATAATAATAAAGTCCCTATCCCACACAATTCTGCCCCTATTCCCCACACTAAAGCACAGTGGCACAGAAAGGGGCTGGTGGGCAAGTAAGAGGGGGGCGTGTAAAACACTAAAGGGGGATATAATATACTAAACACATACAGTGATAACATATTCAAGAGGGTTATGTAACACTAAAGGGAATAAGAAATTCAAAAGAGGGGTTATGAGGCACACAGGTGAAGATACATTTTTTGGGGGGAAGGGGATTGGCGGCAAAATGGATATTCGCCTGTGTAGCCAAAAATCATTGTACCGGACCTGAGGACCTGTCCTTTGCAGACCGCACGGACACAAGAAGAGCTGTGTGGCTGCACATGGAGCTAGGCAGCCGCCAGCTGACACAGCATTCAGTACGGTACTGGCTTAGACCGGTGGGCCATGCAAACAGTCCTGGGGGGAGGGCACTGTATATGTCATGGCATCTCAGGAGGCTCAGGCTAAGATGTCATGGCGAAAGACAAGGGGAGGGAAGGGGAGGGACTGGGAGACAGGATACTGACATAGAGACAGGAAACTGGCTGGAAGAGAGTTCTATATGTGTTCTATATTCTATACATATGTTATATATTTATTTGTTTATTACATGTGAATTTTGGAGAGGTTTTTGTAAACTGGCACTTTACAATAAATGTTGCACTGTAGTTACTGAGAAATATATATGCATATGAGCTTATCATTTTTTCCCCCCAGGACTTAACCCCTGCATAAAGGAATGTCAGATGGTGTTAGGGTGTGGTGACCTCTGCTTGACAGTGTGCATTAATAGATAACTGGGCTTCCCAATCTGTAAAAATGTTGCTACTGAGAAAAGATGAAAAGGAGAAATTAATCATGTAGTTGTTAGAAACAAAGTACTGTATATTTGTTTTGTAGAGTCTGTGAGGCTGTCTGTGTCAGTTGTTATGGAATTGATAAGAAGCCCTTTAGGGAGTGGATGTTGGCTAACCATTACTTTTAATGTTTGGAAATAGAAATGATAATATAGATACTTATTTCTCCTTCTGACATTCGGACACTGGTAGGTAACCTTCAGCACTCCAGATGCTGGGGACTACATCTCCCATAATGATCTTACAGTCATAATTCTGGCAAAGCATCATGGGAGAAGTAGTCCACAACATCTGGAGTACCAGAGGTTACCTACACCTGATCTAAATTGTACAAATTCTAACCATCTAAATGTTCAGTTTGTGCAATCTGAATTACAAGTTCTCTAGTGCACAGGCCGATTTTTATTGTAGTGTGAAGACCTAGTTTTGCTGGGTTAAGGAAGTTTAAGCAAGTACATGCACTAAGGAGTTTGCAGATCAGAGTGAAAACTGGAGAGACTGGAAAGATGCTCTGTTTTCTAGGATTCCAGTTCACCTATTTTTAACATAAATTTAAAAAAGACACTTGAATTTGCATTAAATTCCTGACAATTCGCACTTTAATTAAAAACCCTGTTTGTGCTCATAGGTGACAATTGTGGCATAGAACTAGAAAACAAGAAATGTGTTGTCCTGGTATTTAACAGTGGGTTTATTTTTCCCATAGGCTTGTAAAATAGATGTCTTGTCTGTGAAGTTTAGCAGACACATGATTACAGGGCAAGGTTTAGAAGTAGTGCCTTTTTCTGACCCAGCTGTTGGGCCCTTTTGCTAAGCAAATAATCGTCAATGTCATATGGAAAGTAGAGTTCACTAGAGAGTCTAGGTATCAAAGTAAGGGTGGAAAGTATTATGTCAAATTTACAATGTTTAAGTTGTTCAAATGATTTATGTTTTAGCATTATTTTAGATTTTTCTGTCAGCTGGTGAATTTGCTAAATGTGTAATGAATTATGGTTTTGTTGTTGTACGTCAATGTAACCATCAATGTTGTGTCTATTACATCTGAGAAGTATGAGGAAGGTTTATCTAAATGTGATGGTGTGGCTGAACATTTGTCTGCTTGTTTCGAGTGGGTTTTGATGTTATTTTTTTTGTCTGTATAATTTTCTCCATGTTTGAGACATTTGAGTGAGGTCTAGGTAAGACTACAGGAGGGGTGGTAATACTGACATAATGAAATGTTTGCAGTGGTCTCTGGTAGTACTAAGGGTGTCATGTTACTTTATTGTAAGACCTTCAACAAAATATGAAA
>OW240922.1:61314107-61425696 GCA_933207985.1 Pelobates cultripes
GAGACTGAGGGAGAGGGGGGAAGGAGACTGAGGGAGAGATGGGGGAGGGAGAAGGAGACTGAGGGAGAGATGGGGGGAGGGGAAGGAGACTGAGGGAGAGATGGGGGGAGAAAACTGAGTGTGGGATGGGAGAAAAAAATGAGGGAGGGATGGGGGGAAAGAAAAGAGGGGGGGGGAGAGTGGGGACGACATACACACAGCACCCCTGCCCTACACATATCACCCCACAAAAAGACACACACACACCACCCCCCCACACACAAACACACCACCCCACACACAAACACCCCACCCACACACATCACTCCACCCACAAACACATACACTGTACCCCTCAATGCAGTGTGTGTACACTCAGCAGTCTGTCTGTGTGTGTACACTCAGCAGTCTGTGTGTGTGTGTGTACACTCAGCAGTCTGTGTGTGTGTGTGTACACTCAGCAGTCTGTGTGTGTGTGTGTAGACTCAGCAGTCTGTGTGTGTGTGTACACTCAGCAGTCTGTGTGTGTGTGTGTACACTCAGCAGTCTGTGTGCGTATTCAGCAGACTGTGTACTCAGCAGTCTGCTAAATACAGACAGACTGCTAAATACACATACAGACAGACTGCCGAGCACACACACAAACTGCTTAATACACACACAGAGATGTTAATTAGTTCGCACAACTGTATGAGTTGTTTTTTCTAAACTTAAACCTCAGTATTCAGGTTTAAATGCAGTTTTGGCATTTTGAGGGGGAAAAATTGGCATGTATTACGGTTTGGGCACTCGGGCTCAAAAAGGTTCGCCATCACTGGTCTAGTGAATGTATTTAATAAGGATGCTTAGCTGTGTAAAGTTATCTGTATGCTTATTCATTTGTTTATGTGCTTTATATATATATATACATATATATATATATATATATATATATATATATATATATAAAAAATTGTAGTGTAGATTGTAATATGGTATTGATTAACCCCTTAAGACCGGAGGGCGTACTATTACGTCCTCTAATAGGCGGCTCTAAACGCCGCCGGGCGTAATAGTACGCCCTCCGGTCTTTCTGTACTTACCCGGTCGCCGGCGGTCCCGCGCCGGCGATCGCGGTGGGGGGGACTCCCAGGGAGCCCCCCGCGGCACGACCGTCCTCCAGGAAGCCCCCCGGCCGTGTGAGAGTGGGGTCCTAGCGAGGACCCCACAATCACATGGCCGGGGATAGCTGGCTTCTGTATTACCAGCAGGGGGGCTGCCTGTAATGACAGGTGGTCCCCCTGCTGGCTGAAAATAAAAATGAAATAAATAAATAGTGTAAAAAAATAAATAATATACACTTAGATCATATATATATATTATATATATATGATCAAAGTATATATATACACATATACATACACACATGTACACCGTCTAGGTGTATTTTACTATTAATATATATATAATTATATATATATATTAATATCAATTTACACGTACACTGATACTGATTAAATATATATATAATTATTGTTATATATATATTTATATATATTATAAAAAAAATTAAAATGTAAATACGTTAAAAATAAAATTACAAAAATAATTAAAAATAAATAATTAAAAAATATATAGATGTGTGTTATTTCGTTCTAACTGTATTGTGAAATTAATATATATATATATATATCAAAATACACATAGAACGAAATAATATATATTTATACACATAAATATATACGTATATATCACTATATATATATACCTATATATAAATAAAAATATTTTAAAAAAATTATATAGATATATACATATATATACACATACGTATATATATACATATATTGATTCTACATATATATTTATGTAATATTTTTACATAATTAGGTGTCTTAATTAATTACAATTAGCAGGACCTGCATGACAACCCATGCCGAAAGTATAGGGAATTTAATTTGCTAGCACTATATTTAACCCTATAACTTTCCAAGACACCATAAAACCTGTACATGGGGGGTACTGTTTTACTCGGGAGACTTCGCTGAACACAAATATTAGTGTTTCAAAACAGTAAAATGTATTACAACGATGATATCGCCAGTAAAAGTGGCGTTTTTTGCATTTTTCATGCACAAACAGCACTTACACGGACGATATTATTGCTGTGATACTTTTTACTGTTTTGAAACGCATCCAATAATTCGGTAATCTCTCCATACCCTCGTAGCCTTTAACGGGGCTATATTTTCCCTAAAAGAAAAATTACAGCGTCAAATATAAGGCTTGCGTTTCATTTTCACATTAAAATTCGCCAGATTGATTTGTTGCCTTTGAGACCTATGGTAGCCCAAGGGTAAAGAAATTACTATGATGGCATACCATTTGCAATAGTAGACAACCAAAGGTATTGTAAACGGGGTATGTCCAGTCTTTTTTAGTAGCCACTTAGTCACAAACACTGGCCAAAATTGGCGTTTTTTGCATTTTTCACGCACAAACAAATACTAACGCTAACTTTGGCCAGTGTTTGTGACCAAATGGCTACTAAAAAAGACTGGACATACCCCATTTGCAATACCTTGGGTTGTCTACTATTGCAAATGGTATGCCATTATGGGTGTAAATTTCATTCCCGGGCTACTATACAGTCTCAAAGGCAACGTAACCAATCTGGCGAATTTCAATTTCAAATGTAACGTGCTATATTTGACCCTGTAACTTCCCAAAACGCCATAAAACCTGTACATAGGGGGTACTGTTTTACACGTGAGACTTTGCTGAATACAAATATGTGTATTTTATTGCAGTAAAAGCAAACAGTATTATGACACTGACCGTTTAATTGTCATGTAGAACTAAAAAAATCCAATAAAATCGTATTTTCTCCCATTTTTTTCATATTAAATTATGTTTCATAGCTAAATATTTGATATTAAATGAAAGCCCTGTTTCCCCTGAATAAAATGATATATAATAAGGGTGGGTGCATTTAATATGAAAGAGGTGTATTACGGTTGGACAGACATGTAGCGCAAATGCCAGGTTTTGTTTACATTTTGTTTTGTTCACAACGTGTACATTTGGCTCCGTCCTTAAGGGGTTAATCTGTGTTTTGTTTGATATCCTGATTTCTAGCTATTGTGCAACTACCTGAAAAAAGGCTATTATGTAAAACTTTGCTGGTTCAGTCAGTCAAAAGAATTGGTAATTAGGTTGACCTCTTGTTAGGACTTGAAAAATACATTCACAAGCCCGTCACACGACTTCATACATGGAGAACTTCAGATTGTTTTGTGTTTTAGAAACCCTTCCAGATGTTGTTCCGAGCATAATAAACTCTATCTCTAAGAGGTTTTAGTCTATATGTTTACAATGGCTTGAAATGTTGGTTGCTGGCAGATTGGAGCAATGATTAAACAATTAAAAAAAGGTGGGAGGAGGAGGTACTCATTTCCTGAGGTCAAACACAAAAGGTTTTTATTTTTGTTTTTTTTTTACATTTCTAAAGAAATAAAACTGAAAAAAAAAAAATCAAATACGGCAAACAATGGTCACTATTTTGTTGTAACATTGTAGTTAATTGATTAAGCTTTCCATTTTGGTCAAGTGCTGTGGGAATTAATATTATTGGAGTAATTTATTCAAAAAGGGCCAAGCCCCACCTAAGTCAGCTTTTTTTTTTACATTTCATTCTTTTGCCACCCATACAGCTATGTATGTTGATTAATTGTTGTATTTTATATATAAATACTGTAAAAATAATCATGAGTCACATAATATTCTTATGGAATGGCCCATTACAAAACCAAAGTTGTTGTTTTCTTTTGCATATAAAATTGATGGAGTTAGGTTTTAATTGATCATTATTATTATTTTATTATTTATATAGTGGCAGCAAATTCCATAGCACTTTACAATGGGTGGACTAACAGACACGTAATTGTAACCAGACAAATGGATGCACAGGAACAGAGTGGTGGAGGGCCCTGCTCAATGAGCTTACATGAAAGATTTTTTGAAGGATTGGAGACTGGGTGAAAGTCTAATGGAGAGGGCAAGGGAGTTCCACAGAAATGGTGCAGCCCTGGAGAAGTTTTGGAGGCGAGCATTAGAGGTGGGAGTACGAACAGAGAATAGGCGTAGGTCTTCGGAAGAGCGCAGGGGCCTCGACGGGACATATTTGTGTATTAGTGAGGATAGGTAGGTTGGAGCAGCAGTATGTAGGGTCTTGTAAGCAAGCACCAGAATCTTAAATTGAGCCCTATATCTAACTGGAAGCCAATGTAGGGACTGACAGAGTGGGGAGGTGTCATGCACTTTTATTTTTGTATTGTGTTTAGCAAGTTGATACAATAACAAGCAACATAGTGACAAGAAGTATGTAGTAAATTGGTACAGTAACACGGATTACAGTTACAGAATTTGCAGGTGTAGCTAGGTTACAGAAACCTTAAATATATTGCAGGTAAGGACCATGGATGCGTCAGTTTCTTAGTTTTCAGGTGTGTCGCCAGTTGCCTATTCTATAGGAGTACCAGTTGCTGATACTCTGGCTAGTATTTAAAGGTGAACACTTTAAAAAACTTTTTTATTCATTTACAAATAACGATTCGGTGGCGTTTAGGTGGTATAATATATCCCAGTTGTTGAGGGCTTTATGTGACTGAATCCCCCTTAAAAGACAGTGATCGGTAGATATGAACCAATCATATATGTAGGACCGAATGGGTCCAAGAGAGTGTGGGAGGGGTCGGTCGCTGCTTTGCAGGAGGGGAGGCATGGATGGGGAGAATCATCATAATGTAGTTCTGATGTAGTTGTTGTCAATTTTCATTGTGTGTTCTGCTGTCCGTCAATAAAAGTGTAGTCAGGGTTCCCAAATTGCCCTATAGAGGGGGTATTCGTTAGATAGTGATACGTGTATTTCTTCCATCGTTCTGATTGAGTCTACCCTTGATAGATCATGGACCTTTTATGTCCATAATAAAGACTTTCCTAGATCGAAGCCAGCTGCATTTAATAATGCTTCAGGAAAACTGATTCCCCAGGTGTAATAGTCTTTGATAGTGATAGTCTTTGTTTCACTAGAACATATATACATAAACAAATACTTCCAAACTACAGTTGTGCAATGAGTGTGCTTTGGGGATAACAAATAACATGCTTTTAACAATGTGCCATAGCAAATTTAATATGGATAAGTGCAAAAAATGCATTTTAGGCATACAAATCCAAGGGCAGATTATAGAATATGTGATAGAGTCCTAACCTCAACATCTGAGGAAAAGTATTTAGGAGTAATTACTTCAGATGACTTAAAGGTAGGCAGGCAGACAATGTACTAGAGCAGCAGGAAATGCTATCAGAATTATTGGACATAGAGGGAGAGGTATAGAAAGAGGGAAGTGTTCAAGCCATTGTACAGAGTACTGGTGAGACCTCCTTTGGAGTATTGTACACAGTGCTGGAGCCTGTATCTCCAGTGGGCTATTGATACTTTGGAGAGAGTTCAGAGAAGGGTGGGGAGACCACTAAGGGACAAGGGCAGAGTTGGAGACATTACAAAGAAACAGGGGAAGGGGTAAAAGAGTCACACAAGGGGGCTGGTGCGGAGAAAGACACACAGAGGCACATGAGGGGGGAGAAAGACACAATGATGGGCTAGAGATGAAAGCGACACAAAGAATGGCCTTATGGGGGGGAATGCACAGGGGGCTGGGGGTGAAAAAGACACCGAGGTCCTGGGAAAGAGACACACAGAGGGGCTGGAGAATGGGAAAAAGAGACACACATATGGACTGGGGTGAGAGACACACACACAAAGAAGCTGTGAAGAGTAAGAGACACAAAGGGACTGGGAGAGAAAGAGACATACAAAGGGGCTGGGGGAGTAAGACACAAAAATATGGTAGGATGTAGGAAGAGTCATACAAATATGGAGGAGTAATAGACACACAAGGGGGGTTATAAGAGATACACAAGGTAGGAGTAAGACACATAAGAGGGAAAAATAAAGGGTATGATATACCCAAGATTGTAAGACATTTAAAAGAGGGGGTAAGAAACACAAAAGGGGGGTTAAAAATCACACAGGTGAAGATGCTTTTTGGGAGGGGGAGGGCATGGCATCAAAATGCATCTTCGTCTGTGTACCCAAAATTCCTTGCACCGGCCCTGATGGTGTGCACATCCTGCTGGTGTAGACCATAATAACCTCTCCCTCGCATTTCCAGCAACTGCATGTTGAGTCAGTGTGCAGGCTGGGAGTCCCGGTGACTGCACCCTGACTAACTAACTGAGCACCAGAACCGCAAGGGAGACATTATTATGGTCTGCACCAGCAGGAGGAGCAGACCACGTGATCCACCCCCGACTGACCAGGAAATAATTTTCATTTATAATATTGCCAATCTGCCAAAATGTTAAATAAAAATATAATGCCTTTTTTTACTGAAGGCGGCTAGGTGGCCCCTGTTGCTGCAAAATGTGTCAGCCACCTGGCACGCTTGCTGCTGTGGCGCCCTGTGCAGCTGCAAAGTTCGCACACCCGAAAGGCCGGCTTTGCACTCTGTTAACCTGTAATGCACTTCAGCAAGCTTAAATAGCATCATACAGCTCATCAGTGTGCAAGTTCATTCCCACATTTTTTGATAACAAAGTATTTGTTTATGTTTCACAAATAATTGTAATTATTGTATTTTTATGTGAAGTTTATTTTCAGAAAGAATAGTCTGAATATTCAAGAGAGGATTCCAAGTCATTTTGTATTACTTTAAATTATACATGTGGCATCCCAAGGTGCCTGGCATTCAACAGGTTTTGCAAGATACGTATCATTTAGGACGAGGTGCCTGTTCTCACTACTGTAACATTTATCCTCATGTCTATTTAGGATGAGGAAACAATTTTAATATATCTGTTACTCTTTATATTTGTGTTTTTCCTCCAACGCAGTGGCTTACCTCCCAATAGTGATGTCCCGAACGGTTCGCCGAACGGTTCGCCGCGGACTCCAGTCAGCAGACACATTCCAGCCAATCAGCAGCAGACCCTCCCACCTCCTGGACAGCTCACTAAGAATGCAGCTTCAAAATGGATGCTGTCCAGGAGGTGGGAGGGTCTGGGAGGGAGGGTCTGCTGCTGATTGGCTGGAATGTCGAACCGCCGTTCGGCGAACCGATTCGGGACACCACTGCCTCCCACGTTTCCATATTTAGTAGGAAAAGTCCCTATTTTGGGCCCAAATCCCTCTGTCTCTCATTTCTATCCTAATGTCCCTTTTTTTAAAATCTCAATATTATTGGTGTTCACAGCCTTCTTTGCTCATATCCAAGGGTGCCAATATTAGTGGAGGTCACTTTATATATTTATGGCAGACATATTAAGTACCTGAAATGCCTCACACAACATATACATATTTTATTTTATAAATCACAAACCTTAAAATGGCATATGCATCACTCATGTATATGTATCATACACTGGATAAATTGTTAAACACAGATCTGCACACACCAGTCAAACTATAAGACTTGCTCTACCCACAGAAATCTCACATGTGCAGTGATACTACTGCTGCAAGGGATTCTGGCATACACCCAGAATCCCTTGCAGTAGTAACATCACTGCACATTTCTGTGTGAAAAGCAAGTCTTATGGCTTAACTGGCTTGTGCTGATCTGTGTTTAACTATGTATTGACTATCCACTGACTTCATTTAGGTGGAAGGGATTTTCAATCACTTTTTTCCCCACCATAACTTTCTTTGTATCACACACTTACAAATACATTACACTCTATTAGAATGCTGAACTTCACATACATATTTGCCAGGGTGTGATATATAGGGTTATACAAAAACCACCCAATTGTAGCAAATTGAAATCCGAATTGAATTGCATTTTGTAGTATATTGAGTACACCCCATATTGTACATAGAATGAAGGGTGAATAAACGTGACTAGACATAGTGTAGTAAAACAACACTAAAGCCATAATGTGCAGATGGTTTTATACAGGGCCGCCATCAGGGGGTGACAACCATAACGGTTGTCACTGGCCCGGTGGCCCTGGGGGCACCGGGGGCCTGCACGCCTGCACGCTGATGGGGCCTATCGGGTGTCCCATGCACTTAGGGCCAACCGATGGGCCCTAAATCTTCAGGGGCCCGGTCAGCGCTGTGGCCGTGGTATAGCGCTACCGGGTCCCTTTAAAAAAAAAAAAAAAGCAGCCGCAGCAAGTGCTGCTGGGAGGAAGTGGTCACTTACTCCCAGCTCACTCCGTGCGGGAGGAGCGCGCACCCGGCAGTGAGGGAGAGCCGTGCCGACTACTCCCATGAGGTAAAAGGTAAAAGACAGGAGGGTGGCTGGAAAATGAGCTGTGTGTGTGTGTATGTCAGTATGTATGTATGTCTATGTCTGTCTGTATATGTCTATGTATGTATGTATGTATGTATGTATGTATGCATGTCTATGTCTAGCTGTATGTATGTCTGTATGTATGTCTATGTCTATGTATGTATGTATGCATGTCTATGTCTGTCTGTATGTCTGTATGTCTATGTATGTATGTCTGTATGTCTATGTATGTATGTATGTATATGTCTGTCTGTATGTCTATGTCTGTCTATGTATGTATGTATGCATGTATATGTCTGTCTGTCTGTATGTATGTATGCCTATGTCTGTCTGTATGTATGTATGTCTGTATGTATATGTATGTATGTCTGTCTGTCTGTCTGTATGTATGTCTATGTCTGTCTGTATGTATGTCTGTCTATGTCTGTCTGTATATATGTATGTCTATGTCTGTATGTCTGTATGTCTGTATGTCTACCTATGTATGTCTGTATGTATGCATGCATGCACATCTGTATGTATGTCTATGTCTGTCTGTATGTATGTCTATGTCTGTCTGTATGTCTGTATGCATGTATGTATGTATGTCTATGTCTGTCTGTATGTATGTCTCTCTGTATGTATGCATGCATGTATGTCTGTATGTATGTATGTCTATGTATGTATGTCTGTATGTATGCATGCATGTATGTCTGTATGTATGCATGTCTGTATGTATGTCTGTCTGTATGTATGTATGTATGCATGTATGTATGCATGTATGTATGCATGCATGTCTGTATGTAGGTATCTGTCTGTCTGTATGTATGTCTGCATGTGTGTCTATGTCTGCATGTATGTCTATGTCTGTATGTATGTCTATATGTCTGTCAGTATGTATGTATGTCTATATGTCTGTCACTATGTATGCATATATGTCTGTATGCCTGTCTGTCTGTATGTATGTCTGCCAGTATCAATGTATGTCTGTATGTCATTATGTATGTCTGTCTGTCTGTATGTATATATGTATTCATGTATGTATGTATGTATGCCAGTATCAATGTATGTATGTATGTCATTTTATATGTATATATGTATGTCTGCATATCATTATGAACGTATGTCTGTGTGTATGGATGTCTGTATGCATGTATGTCAGTATGTCTGTATATATGCATGTATGTCAGTCTGAATGTATGTATGTATGCCATTATGAATGTATGTCTGTATGTCTGTCAGTATGTGTGTATGTATGTTGGTGTCTGTATGTATGTGTCTTTATGTCCTCATGCATGTGTGTCTGTATGTATGTTAGTATGTGTCTGTCTGTCACTATGTATGCCTATGTGTCTGTATATGTGTGTATGTCTCAGTATGTGTGTGTCAGTATGTATGCCTGTATGCGTGTATGTCTGTTTCAGTATGTGTGTCTGTTAGTATGTATCTGTGTCCTTTTGTATCAGTGTGTGTGTTTGTGTCTGTGTGTGTATTCCTGTGGGCGGCATTTGGAGGCGGACCCTGTGGGCAGTATTTGGAGGCGGGCCCACAGGGGGCCCAGACCCTGAGCTGAGTTAGGGGCCCCAAAATTTCTGGTGGCGGCCCTGGTTTTATATAGGAAGGATCTATGCTGTGCGCATATGTGAATGCAATGATGGGTTTACATATGCCCACAAATGATAATGTATATGGACACTTAAGTATAGTTTTAGATATGTCTGCCACTTCCAGTAAAATGAATACACCAAACACCATAACATCTACATAAGTATGCAGTGGTTATGGTGCCAGGAATGCCCTGGTAACCCCCATTGAAAGTAATTAAAACAAGTTACAAAGGGCTTAACTTCTCACCATTCTCAAACGGTTTAACGCCAATGTCTGTGTTCCAGATCCAAATCTCCCTGCCTCTCTGCCGTTCAATTTTCTAAAAATTTCTAAACTGGAAGGCTCTTGTAGAATCAGGCAGCGGCGCCTCTAATTGGCAGACAAAAAGGTACCCTTCTGTTCAAGCCAGTTTTATGAATGGGAATTCGCTGAATGGCTGAGAGCATCAACTGAGCACTCTCAGCCAATCAGTGGCGCCGCTGGCTGATTTTGCAAAAAAACCACCAGTATAGAGATTTTGCAAAAATAGAAAGGCAGAGAGGCATGGAGATTAGGTGGTGGAACGCAGACTTTGGTGTTAAACTGTTCGAGGACAGTTTAACCCCTTAAGGATGAGCCAGCACCATGGACATCCTGACACCATATCAAACAAACTATTCCTTTAATATTCTTAGGTAATTAGGCCCATAAAAGCTTTCAGCTCAAGGCCCCTGAGGCCCTTAATCGGGCCCTGGGTGTAGAATAATCATCACAATTTTGTTATGTCGGAATCTGACTCATCTTTTGTGAGATTGCTGTGATTTTTGTGATACTTTACCATTAGGTACTAATTTAAAATAAATGGTTTGCCATTAAGAGCTCTTGCATACTGCGATTCAATAAAGAACCTAATTATTATATTGTTTTTTTTACAGTGACTGAATAAGTTAAAATAAATTAAATTCCCTGTAAAACAGGAAAATTCATTTTTTTGCAATTAAATAGTAAAATACTGCAAGCTTGTTTGAGCAGGACCATCATCAACCCATTGTTCCTGTAACATTTTGTAATTGTCTCATTCGTTGTTAAATTTCCCCCTTTGATAAAGCACTGCGGAATAAGTTAGCGCTATATAAATGCCAAAAATAATAATGATAATAATCTGTGCATACAGCATTTTTCACTCTGACTGCCAGTTCTGAGATAATTACAGCTTTAGAAAGTGTTTGTTATTGCTTTAATGACACGTTTTTCTACTGTTCGCTTTTGTGTTTTGTCTCACTAAAGAAAAAAACCTTGTGAACCCATGTAAGAGATTCTATTTTTTATTGCTTGATAATTCATATAACTATCCATTCATTAGTACTAGTATCAGTGTTACAAAATGAAATTATTCATAAATTGCACAAATTTTGTTTTTTTTTTGTTAACATAATATAACCTCGACCACCCGTGTGTATCTATCTATATATCTATCCATCCATCTATCTATCTATTCATAGGTATAGATAAATACTTGCACATACACACGGTTGGGCAAGGTGGACCCTCCATGTATCGGATTTGCTGTTCCAGCACATCCCACATGTGCTCAATCAGAATGAGATCTGGGGAATTTGGAAGTCAAGGCAAAACCTCTTTGCTATGTTCCTCAAACAATTTGTGAACAATTTTTGCAGTCTTACAGGGTGCATTATCCTGTCAAGAGAGGCCACTCTCATTAGGGAACACTATTGCCATGAAGGGGTGTATATAGTCTGCAACAATCTCTAGGTAGGTGGTGTGTGTCATCGTTACAGCCATATGAATACTAGGACCCAAGCTTTCCCAGCAGAACATTGTCCAGCGCACATCACTGCCTTCTTCCCATAGTGCATCCTGCAGTCATCTGTTCCACTGGTAAATGACAAACATACACCCAGCAATTCTCCTGATCTAAAAGAAATCATGATTTCTTAGACCAGGCAACATTCTTACATTGGTCCATGGTCCAGTTCTGACCTTCAGGTATCCATTGAAGGCACCTTTGGCGTTGGCCAGGGGTCATCATCTATACTGGGACTTGTCTATGGCTAGGCAGCCATTTTCTATGATGGCCAGCATTACATTATTCACCAGTTTGAGCTACAGTAGCTCTCTTGTGTGATCGGACCGGATGTACTAGCCTTCGCTCACAGTGTGCATCAATGAGCCTTGGGAGCTAGTTGTCCTTCTTTGCACTACTTTTGGTACCTGGAACACCCCACAAGACTTGCCATTTTGGAGATGCTCAGACCCCGTTGTCTAACCACCACTATTTGGCCATTGTCAAAGTCACTCAGATCTTTTCTCGCACATTTGTCCTGCTTCCAACACATGAAAGGAAAGAAGTGACTGATCACTTGCTGCCTAATTTATCCCACCTCTTGTCGAGTGCCATTGTAATGATATAATCTGTTATTCACTTCACCTGTCAGTGGTTTTAAAGTAGTGGCTGCTCAGTACATTTATGTGTTTGAATATAGTTTATTCCATAGCTTATTTTCTATAATAGACATTTTTAGATAGAGCCATAACATTACAAAATCTAAACTTTACAAGATTATTCCAAGCACTTTGACCACTTCAGTGATTTGAAATGGTCACGATGCCTGGAGTTTGTATGAGCTACATTTCACTATTAAACGCTGCACATACGAAGTTTTGACCCCTCTGCTTCCAGAGGTGTAACTCCACCTCGAGCAGCGTCATTGGGATGTCATCAGCCAGCCCTGGACTAGTAATCCTAGGCTCAGAATTGCATTCACTGGCTGAAAGTAGTCTGCTGATTCTCTCAGACAACACATGGTGACGGCCGAGGCTTCTCATTTTTGCAGCTCTGCTAAGCTCATTACCATGGAAGTGAGCCAGGGTACTCCATGCATGATAAACACTTCACAGGCTGTTTTGGTTATGATGTTTGGAGTAGTTTTTTAATTCACAATGAATTCTCAGAAATTCTAACTTTACCAAGGCTATTCATTAAAGTGAAAAAGTGAATTCAAATTACGGTCAAAACAGCAGATCTTGAAAAAGTCTGTAAGGCAGCTGTGCTTTCAGTTGAGCTTTGGATCAGAATTTAAATTACTGTAAGCGTTTATTTCCTATAGTGAGAATTGAAAGTGAGCGTAAAATGAATTTCAATTTTTTTTCAATTTGACAATTTTTATTTTATTTGTGTTGGGTACAGAAGGGAAGAAGGGGAGGGGGTCAAAAGATGTACATATCAGTATACAATGCTTGTAACACCATAACGTCTTTGATCTGCGTCACAACGTCTTATATATTTCAATAAGTGCTACTTACGGTGGCTTAGTGGGATGGGGAGGGGGTACAGAAAACATGAGTGTAAGGTTTAGGGATATGAACGGGTGGGTAAGCTCGTTTCTCTTCTATAGCTCCCTTGTTTTAAGGGTCAGTCGCATGCTCCATGAGTATGTTATTCGGGGAGCTCTGGTTCAGCCTTTAGATTTTTTTTTTTTTCCACTCCTCTGGCTGTGAAGAGGAGGACTGCCCTGCTTCTGAACTGCTACCCACTGGGGAGGGGGGTGAAAAGAGGGGGGTATAACTGGGGAATCTGTATGTTCTTACATTACCTTGGGTGTCTAGTTATGCCTAGTTATGTCACTTTGAGCCTCATCCTGTCCTATCTGGGTCACTGGTTCCCCTGGTTTCTATATATGACGTCCACATTGCATGTGCTGTAGTGCAGCCTTTTCCCGTTTTTGTTTGTTTCCACATGGCCACTTCATATTCCAGTGTGGTAGAGACCAGTGCGGCTACCTCTGACACTGTAGGGATATTCGGGGTCTTCCATTGTTTGGCTAACAATGTAGTGGCTGAAGAGAGTGTGATGAATATGAAATTAGCTATGCAGTGGGGCACTCCTCTTGGCATGTGTTTGAGTAGTATGGTTTCAGTAGTGTGTTCTAATATGCACCCTGTGGCCCCCTGTATAAGTTTTGCTATTTGTTCCCAGTAGGGCCGCACCAGGTCGCATGTCCACCACATATGGAGTTGAGTACCCTCCTGTGATTGACATCTCCAGCATCTATCGCTTGTGTTCGGGTATATTGCCTTCAGTCGGGTGGGTACCATGTACCACCTATACAGTAGTTTCCTTGCGGCCTCCTGGTGAGACGCGTAGGTGGTTAGTCCCTTGTGATTTCTGTAAATGCTGTCCCATTCTTCCTGTGTGAGGGATCTACCTATATCCTTATTCCAATCATCTATAAAGCGCCAGACAGGCTCCTTTTTTGGGGAGTTAAGGTGTTTGTAAGTGAGTGATAGGGTTTGGTGGGTCGGTGTCAGGTGGAGACACATCTTTTCGAAGTGTGTTAGAGTGGTATCGAACGTTGGTGTGGGGCCTTTCTCCCCCTTGTTGCTAATTATTGTTTTTAATTGCCAGTATGAGAATGTAAGATGTGGTGGAATGTTGTATATTGTCTTTAAATTTGTTAGGGTTTGTGGCCCTTGCGAGGTACATACCTGGTGTAGGTGTGTGATTTTGCATCTTTGCCATGCTCTGTATGGGAATGTGTCGCTGCACAGCCCAAAGGTGCGCAGCGGAGTAGCCATGGACCAAGGCCTGGCGGAGCATAGGGCGGTTCTATGGGTGTCCCAGCAGGTGTACATTAGTTTAGTCGTGGGTAGTGTGCCCTGGGCCGTGCGCCTTAGTTCCTTGGGCGCCCAAACTGATGCTGGGAGGTTCGTGACCTCGCCGCAGCTGGCTTTGATTTCTATCCATTGGGGAGTGTATGTGGGGGAGTGCATGGTGAGGATGTTAGTTATCTGGGTTGCTTGGTAATAGGCCTTGATATTGGGGAATCTCAAGCCCCCTTTGTCGGTCGGTTTCATCAGGAGCGTTCTAGGTACCCTGGGATGCTTTCCACCCCAGCTAAATCTGAAAAGGGTAGATTGCAGTCTTTGTAAGTAAGTCTGGGGGAGGTGTATTTGCAGGGAGCGGAACAGTTATAGGAATTTTGGGAGTATTGTCATTTTAATGGCCGCTATTCGGCCCAGCCATGAGAGATATTTGTTCTGCCACGTCTTTGAAGAGTTTAGTGTAGTTGGCGGCGAAGAGGTCTGTAAGTCTCTTGGTCAGTTTTATGCCTAGAAATGTGAGGTGGTCGTCCCACCAATCGTAATTAAAGTTTTGTCTGTATCTTTCCTCGTCTGACTTAGCCACATTGATGCACATGGCCTGGGTTTTGGACAGGTTTAGTTGGTAGTATGAGTTGTTGCTGTATTTCTGGATTTCTTTCTGTAAATTTGGTAGGGATACTGTCGGGTTGAAGAGTGTGAGGAGGATGTCATCCGCGAAGAGGTTCAGCTTGTATTCCTTGCCCCCTATGGTGATCCCCTGTATGTCTTGGTTGTTGCGGATGGCTATGGCCAGCGGTTCAAGGGCTAGTACGTAAAGTAGTGGGGAGAGTGGGCAGCCCTGTCGGGTGCCGTTCGATATGTTAAATGTATTTGAGCTGAAGCCAGAGTTCAGGACAGTGGCCGACAGCGAGCTATAAAGAGTTTGGACCACATTCAGGAAGGAGGGTGGAAAACCGTACCTAAGTAGCGTCTCGTGTAGAAATTTCCAATTGAGCCGGTCGAAAGCTTTTTCAGCGTCTAGTGAGAGCATCGTGCACTGCTGTTTGGACCGGTTGAGATAGAGGAGGATATCTAGTACTTTGCGGGAGTTATCTGGGCCTTGTCTGCCTGTCACAAACCCCACTTGGTCCGTCGCGATCAAATTGGGTAGTAGGTTTTTTAAACGTTACGCATATATTTTTGCATATAACTTGGCGTCTGCGTTTAGCAGTGAGATGGGTCTGAAGTTTGGACATTGTGTCGGTGGCTTGCCAGGTTTCGGGAGGGTGATAACATGGGCCGCTAAGAATTCAGGTGGCACAGAGCCCTGCGTTGTAGCGAGGTTAAGGGCTTGTGCGGCGCAGGGACTTAATGTGGTTTTAAAGTGTTATAGTAAAGATTAGTGAGGCCATCTGGGCCCGGGGATTTAGCTTTCGGCATGGATTTTTATTAGCCGTGTTACCTCATGAGTAGAGATCAGTTCTGTAAGGTGAGCAACTTGGTGGGCTGTGAGCTTGGGCAAATCGATCCCGTCTAAGTAGCCTTTGATTGTGGTTTGTGTCGGCTGTATGACTGAATTGTTATCTTTTAGATTGTAGAGGGAACTGTAATAGTTCGCGAATCCGTTGCATATTTGCGTGGGTTGGAATAGTTTCTGGCCAGAGGACGTCAGGAGGCAGGGGATTTTGGTTTGGGCTTGCCTGTCTCTGAGTCTCTGGGCCAATGCTTTACTAGCTCTGTTCCCCATTACAAAGGTTGTGGCTTTTAGTTTTTTGATTGCGTAGCTCGCTTTTTGGAAATTTGCTGTGTTGATGTGCCGTTGGAGTTTGGATATCTCGTCTTGTCTGCTTTCGGAGGGGGTGATTTGATTGGTTTTGTGGAGGTCGTGTAGTTTCTTCAGATTCTGAATATGTGTTGTGTGATATGCTTTCTTAAGGTAGAAGGCTCTTCGTATCAACAATCCTCTGATCACCGGTTTGTGGGCCAGCCAAAGGGTCATGGGGGATATGTCTTGGGTGTCATTGTTATTGAAGTATGCCTGCATGTCCTGCTCTAGTGACTGGACAAACTCGGGGTCGTTTAGGAGTTGTTCATTCAATCTCCAGGGGCTGCGTTTTTTGTAGTTATATTGGTCCGCAATATTGAGTGTCACTGGGCTGTGGTCTGAACAGGTGGTCATAGAGGCCAAATGCGTGTAAAAGTGTGATCAAAGACCTGCAGTGTTTGTGGAGTGTTTTAGCTCTTTGTGACGAGTGTTTTGCTGTCGAGTCCAGTAGGGGGTCTTGGTACTGGTTAAAGTCCCCGCAAAGGATAGTCGTGCCCGTCTGCAATTGTGCTGCGAGTGTCAGTAGTGTTCTGAGGTAGCTTCCCTGGTTTACATTAGGGAGGTACGCATTTATAATAGTGTAAGTGGAGTTGTTTATGGTGCATATCAAGATAAGGTACCTTCCCTGTGGGTCTTGCCTCACCGTTATTTCTTCATACGCCAAGTGGCGGTTGAGGAGGATTGAGACCCCTTTACTCTTTCTGGGGGCTGTTGCATGGTATTGGTGGGGATAGGTCATTTTCCCTAGGACCTGGTTGGAATTCCCCTAGAAGTGCGTTTCCTGTAGGCATATTATGTCGGCCTGTGTGGCCTTCGGTTCTCTGAGTAGGGTGTGTCTCTTGTGCGGGTTATTTAGTCCTCTAACATTGTGTGTGTAAATTTTCATAATGCGAACAGTATGTGGTTTGTGCTAGTCTGGTGCTGTGGTCTAAACGTGGCTTGTGTGGATAACATGAAGGCATGGGGGCTGCCCAATGGGAAGGGTGGTATAGAGCTCTCCAGTAGTGTACTAGCCAAAGAGATCCAAGTGATCCTGGGTCTTGTTCACTGGATACCATTGTATGTGCATATTGATCCTGACCTAGAGGCAAGTTCGTAGTATTACATAGCATATTCCAGACATCATGTTTCGATTGACATACCACTGTACAACATAACTTAAAAAACATTAACTTATAACTATAATCGGGTACCACTGTTGAGGTACCCATTAAATACGGATCGAAGGTAAAAGTGAACCTTCTTGGGTGGGGGTACGTGGTTGTGTCGGGCTAGATCGGGCCCCGGACCGGGCGGCTTAGAGAGTTCTGGCTGTCTCTCGTGGGTAGCACTGGGTGCTCTTGGGGTGGGTGGTCCGTTCGACAGGATGTTGGGGGCTGTCAGTCTATGACCCAGTACGGTCAGGTCCTCTGAGACCAATATTGCCTGTTGTGAGGTGTTTTTCGTACAGGGGTTCCAGCAATAGTTGTGTACACAAGTGCGTACACGCACATACCTGCACACATACGCATATATATATACATACACATGCATACATACACACACACACACATATACATCCATCATTAATGGTTTTTTTTTCTTATATGGTTAGTCACCTGAGGTGGGCATCTCTGCCGTCAGGTCATGTCCTAGATCTAGGGGGCCACTTAGTGGGTACCCCTGGGTTAGTGCGGTGGTCACCAGGACCCGGGTCTTCGGGCCATAAGGTGCGTCTAGGTTGTCACGATGGTTCCCCCTCTTTCCTCACCCGCCACATTCCTAGTGCTAACAACCCCCATATAAGGATACATTTGAATGGGTGATGCTGGGTACACATTGGCAGGCTCAACCAGAGCCACTGTATATTAATTCACATTTGTGTATACGCGGCTTTGTCTGTTTTGTCCCTTTTTTGTTGTTGTTTTACTCACTATCCCAAGACTTCGGTCTCGTCTGCATGCTGTCTGTGTGGGGGGATACCCCAGACTGTTTATTGATTGGGTCGCAAGGTGTGCCTTCTTTGTTTGGCTGGTTTCCATTCCCTCTGCAACTTGTCACCTTGGGCTTGGAGGCTCCGCTATGCCCCATGAATGGAGAAGTTCCGCGCTTTCCTGGATAGAGGTGACTGTATGTAGTTTGCCTCCTTTGGTGATCAATAGTTTAACTGGGTATCCCCATCTATAAGGAATGGAGTGTTGTCGTAGCGTCTCCGTGACGCTCCGGTATGATCTCCTTCGCTTCAGGGTTTCCACTGAGAGGTCGGCGACAATCATGATGTCTTTGAACTTAGCAGGTAGGTCTCTTTTATTGCGGTGAGTTTTCATGATCAATTCTTTTATATGGAAGAAGTGTACTCGCATGAGCACATCCCTAGGGGTGGTCGGTGAGAGATGACTCGGTCTGGCCACTCTGTGGATCCTGTCTAGGACCAACATGTCCCCTAGTATGTCTGGTATTATGGAGTGGAAGAACTCCGTTGCATATGTGGTGAGTTCTGGTTGTGGGACATCTTCAGGAATCCCTCTTAGTCGGAGGTTATTCCGGCGGGAACGGTCCTCAAGGTCCATCAGTTTGTGCTCATACCGCTCCATTCTGCTTTCCAGGTCCTCCATTTTGTCTGCCATAGTGTTGTGGGCCATGGATACTTCCTCCATTTTGCCCTTCAGGTGTGAGGTCCGGTTACCCAGTTCCACAATATCTTTTCTGAATTCTTCTATTGCCTCCTTCACTGTTGCCTGCATTTTGCCGGCTACCTCATCTAGCATGCGTTGCAGGATCGCCGTAGTCACCAGTGTGCCTTCTGTGTGATCGCTATCATAGTCGGCGCCATCTTGGGCCTGCAGGTCTGACGGTTTGTGAGACGGTGTACGGGCGTGAAGAAGGCCGCCTTATCTTTTTCCTCCGTCGCCTTTTTGGATCGGTTCTGCGACATCTTGGGGGTAGGTTGCGGATCGAATTTGTGCTGAAAAATGTTGGGATATGCTTGATTGTTAAGCCGCCCCACCGGAGCTCTCTCCAGCTCGAGCTACGGCCACGCCCCCGTGAATTTCAAATTTAAGGTCAAAATAGCTGACATGAAAAATACATCTCCAACTCAGCTAAGCTCTCAGTAGACTTGAGGACGGTAAGAAAATTTAGCTCAGGCAAATCATTTTTCCAGAAAACAAAAACAAAAAAATATTTTTTTCTATTTAAAAAGTTTTAATGAAGAACATACTTCTCAAAAAAGGGGGTTTCTTTCTACAAACACTTAAAAAAATAGAAACTCTACATTGGTAAGCTAGTCTCATACTAGGATCAATGGCAAACTCCCATCTCCCACTAAAAGCTATTTCAATTACCACTGACAGATAGATAGATAGATAGATAGATAGATCGATAAAGCAGCAGTACCTTAAACCTAACGTGACACTAGAATAAAGGAGCCAGGCTATCCTCCATTTCCACGCAGGCACAGCAGAGGTAAAAACACAGTATTAATGCTGGTCTGTCTCTCTTAATAACTGCAATTAAGTGTCCTTATTGGAAGCATACATGCTTTACTACTACACTTTTTTACCCTCTATTGGTCAGTTGTCACTTGATCTGTAAATAAAATCAACATTTACTGGCTGTCCCCTAACCATCGATTGTCTTTTTTTGCCCTGCCTTTTGATGGGACAGGAGATCCAGCCCATATGATTGGGCAGACCTCTTGTCTCTCATGGAAAATTAAGCTGCTTAGTTTCTCCCACCAAACAAAAACAGCCTCTTCTCCATCCATAACGATTTCTTTTTAGTGCCAAGAATGGCACTGCACATCACAAATCAAAACGAGCATGTTCAAGTTTGCGCTAGTAGCTTGCTCCAACATAAAGACGGTTCGGAACTCGAAATTTTGGCAGATCACATAATTGACCCAAATTAAGACGTATTGCAGTTTGGACCAAAACAAATCTCAAAGTCTAGGGTTGGATTCTCTTAGCACACTAAAGGTTGGATGGTTAGATTCTATTAGCAGACTAAGGGTTTACTCTGCTTACCGAATAGCAATTTTCCTATACTCTATAGTGAAGGAATTACTATTCAGTAAGAAAAATAAGCCATTAATTTGCTAACAGAATCCAGCCCATAGTGTGTATGTAATGAATGCTGAGCTAAAAAAGAAACACACTTAACCATGTATGCTTGGATCTTCAGCACATATAACCTGCCAGTCAGAACAGGTATGGACTATTTAAAATGCTTTCCAACAGACAGCTGTCTTTAGCCTAAGGCAACTGAACATTTGAAGCATGTTAGAAGAACTGACGGGTCATAGGCCCTCGTTCTAAATGATCTTATCTACCGCTAACACCTATTTCTAACCCCAAATTGGTTTTCTATGACATGTCTCAATTCACCTGTAGCATCTCCGACCTTCTCATTTATCCACTGTCTACCTACCATGTAGATCTAGAATTACCTTTCACTTTTTATTTTACCTTGGTACATTGGTAGATCGAAGAAAAAAGATTTGTGTTTCCCTTTATGCCTTTTAGCTGCTAGTCACAATCTGCAAGTGAAAATCCTTAAAGCCTTCTGTTATCTGTTCTTATCTAGTGGAGACAAAGGATTGAGTCAATCCACACAAACAGGAAAAACATTTTAAATAACTCTGATTACTGAAAGGATGGAATTGCTATCGGGGTGTTTGCTCGTATGCACCAAATTTATAACAAGAAACGTTACAGATCATTCCTTCCTAGTGCCATAAAATTCCAGAACACAGCTATACAACTATTGAAGGTAATAAGTAGTTCTGTGTATTTTTTTAGGAAAGATATTTAATGGAATTGCAGTTACATCACAATTATGCTAGAATTATTAAAGGAGGACTATAGTGTTAGGAATACAAAGCTGCATTCCTAACACTATAGAGTTCCTCTGCCCCATACAGAGATTAAAGCCACTGACCCTCTACCCCCAGCTGGTGAAGTCAGCCTGAATAAATCTATGCACAATCCCCCATACCAACTTATTAGCTGACATTCCCCATGATTGGTCTTGTCTGGCTGTGAATTTTGGGAAATTTAGTCCAGTAAAATCTGCAGAACAAGGTTAGCCACTCTTGCATTTAGTGCTGTCCTATAAAGGTAGAGTAGAAGCAATTACATTAAAATGGATTTGCATTTTTTTTATACAATCATAGCAATATACAAAGAATAAAATCACAATAGACTGGAGGGGCGTGGCCGACTACGGAGCTGGATAGTCGTATGTCCGTGGAGCTCTGCATCGGCCCCACAGACTAAGAGCCTTAAAGAGGAGAAATCAGCTCCAAAAACGCACAGCTTACCTGCCACCCGACAGCCGACAACATGGGGCGCAAACATAAAAAGCAAACCTACACGGAGCGACCCGCGGCACCCGACATTAGGCTGGCATTCCAGAGGCCTACACAAGTGCGGCCCGCCAAGATGGCGCCGGAACCGCAGAATGATATAGAGACCTCTGACGACTCCCAGGAAGAGAGGGACTCCCAAGCCTCCCTCCCGGGCCCCACTCCCAGGTCTGACTCGGAGGAGGATGACTCCCCATCAACAAAGGGGGACATCAGAAAGCTGCTGATCGACCTAAGGCAGGTCTGGAAGGCAGACTTACAGGAGACACGTGCTGAAATGCGAGTCTTACAACAGAGAGTCCAGGAGGTGGAGAACAGAGAAAGCTCCAGAGACCACCAACTCCAAGACACCAAACTGCAACTGGATGATCTTAAGGAGCAGGTCCGACGCCTACAAGGAGCGGTGGTGACACTGGAAACCAGACACCGCCGCCGCAACATACGCCTCAGAGGTATCCCTGAAACGGTGAGCGGTGAAGACTTACTGCCCTTTGTCCGGAGACTCACCTCCTCCATGAGCCTCAGGTGTAATTCAGACACCCCACTGATTCTGTCCGCCTTCAGGGTACGCAAATCACCAGCGGCACCCGAGGGTGCACCCAGAGACACAATAGCTACCACCAGGGAAGTAGCTGCGAGAGCTACCATCATGGCCAGATCCAGACCATTGGGGTCGGTAAAATTTGAAGGATGCGAGGTAGCCATATACAGTGACCTCGCGTTTGCTGTGCTTGCCGCAAGGAGACTACTAGCACCGGTCACTAAGAGACTGAGAGAACAATCGGTCCGGTACCGATGGGGCACAGAGGGATCGCTAACAGTACAAAAGGGCACCGACGTACTCACCCTAACCTCGGGAGACGATCCAGAGACATTCCTCAAAAAACTAGGCATATCAGCCAATGGACATAGAAAGCAGAATGAAAACGCAATATTTAACCGCTATAATAATGTTTTGCATGTATATAGATAAGCTTATATGGTCCGGGAAAGATACTTACCATTTCTGTTACTCCTAACCCAGCACTCCATGCTATTACCCTAAATACCTGACCCCACGCATATAGGATAAGCTGGAAGACTGTTAAAAACTAGCAGCCTCGAAATTAAGCAACCTCTTTAAAGGGGGACCTCCGCAGAAAGATAGAAATGTACAAATTGTTTCTTTGCTAGGCCACAGTAAAGGATCTCTGGCATTGTGCTTGTTATTATGCATGTAGCCCAACGAAATGTTATTTGAACCTGTTCTAACCCATATAATAATATAATAACACATATAATGGAAAAGTGTATACTTTGTGTACAAAACCAAATAAAATACAAAAAAAAAAAAAAAATCACAATAGACTGCTAAAAAAACAAAATAACAGATAAAGCATTGACTGGTTTACATGTGCCCATGTACAGATGTCATTTTTATATTGGCCAAAATGCCATCATATCTCTTCTAATATAAACTACTGCTTGTGGAATTGTGTGTCTGGTATGATATGTCCCATTGTGTGGCTGGTATGATATTTCCCATTGTGTGTCCAGAGCTAAGTGTACTGTGTAAGCCACCTTGTCCTTGACATAGCAAGCCTTGGATGTTCTCCTCAATATTCTACTTTTTCCAGATTCAGTAAGCTCTTGATTGTCTGGTAGTATGTATATGTGTGGGGCTGCTTGGCGTATTGCATGTGAGGTTATGTGCATGTATGTGGATGGTCAGTGGTGTTGTGGTTGTGGGAGTTGTGTGTGTGTGGGGGGGGGGCTATTAATATTATTTGTATAAGAAGAAGGCTTCTTTTGCAGTTCTGTGTATATCTACCAGTGTGGGTGGCTTGTCTGGGATCCAGTGGGCACTGGGTTGGCCAGGTGCAGGTCAAAATCTGTGATAGCTGCCGTGGGCTGCTCTACTCCTGTGCATGTAACTGTTCATAAGTATTGTGATGTTACACCAAGGCACTTCAAGATCCACTAAACATTGCAATGGGTAAATTAAGGATTTTTGCACTAGCAGATATCTGACAGGCCAATGCCTGTTTGGCTGTGGGAACCTTGAGTGCCGACCCCTGGACTATAGTATCAGCCCTAATACATACAATAAAAACCAAAGAAAAAGGTTGCTTGCGCACTATCCCAAATATAAATAACTGGAAGTTTTTAGTATCACTCCAATGGCCATTTAATTGTACGCTCACCTACTACATCAAAGCAAAACTTTTAGGTGAGTCCTACACTAACAATTCACCTTGCTGTCTTCAGCTAACAGTTAAAAATCACAAATGAGACAAAGAGGGGTATTTATCTAAACCCCTACATACTTATTAATCATTAATAGGAAACTTAATAGGGAACACTCTTTTGATATTTATATGCAGGGTATTAGACTATTATTTATTTATTTTTGTCACACATAATGTATATACAGTATATTCCAAAGCACCAATTTTAAGTGCTTTGAAAATTGAATAGGAACATTTTAGCGAAAGGTGCTAATGACATTTTTTTTTAAATGCTATGGTTACAGCTTGGCTATTTTACTCTGCAATTTAAAATGTAGCTTTTAATTCACAAAAAAACTGTATTCAATAAATAAATATTTATGTAAAAAAAAAATATGCTTTATAATTGCAAGGGAAGTCAAACCATATATGTATAAAGGATGAGCGACTAAATGAAAAATTAAAATGGCATTTAAATCACTTTATTTTTTTATGTATCTCTGCAGAGCAATCTATACACCAAATTCAATTTTTGTGTTTGCTATGCACCCAGTGTTTCTAATTAACGCTATGCTTATATATAAAAGTATATTAATATATATGTACCATATTTTGTAAACTATACACATTTTTATATATATGTACTGTATGTATGCAATTTTGTACAATTGATATTACTATAGGAGTATAAGACTATTATCTTTGTTCTATTTTCTCTAGCATCTATTTAAATATGTGTGCATAAATAGCCCTGAATTCTATCTTTTTTTTTTTTTTTTTTTAGGTAAACAAGAAACAAGCTGCCAGTAGCCACAGGAAACATCACTCAATTGAGTGGCATAATTTATATTCCGCTGGAAACATTGTGAAGTGCCTATTGAATATATGTCCTTTACACTGGGGGAAGCACTGAAACCAAGCAGCTTGACTTTAAATGAAGACTTGTTGAAAGAATAAAACCATTAAATAAGCAAGGTATATGAGAAATGAAAATGGCACAATGTTAGCTATTAAGCAAAAAGTTCAAGAGGCTTCCTTGTCTTCGAACATCAAACTTATGGCATCAGTGAACAGTAAATAGTATGTGTTTAATGTGCGGGGGATCGTTGGCGTGAGTCTGTCCTAAGAGTGTGAAATGTTTATGATCTCAATGTGTGTTTATAATCCATTGAGTTTGTTTGGTTTTAAAATTGTTCATGTAATGTCAAAGAACTAGTCATGTCTAGTGATTCTGCCATAATAGAGAAAAAAAGTTTGCCACCCATCATTTCCGGTTCCTAGTTCTCCTTTCAGTCACTTGACATGTTTTATACCTCTCTAGTTTCTTCCGGTAACTTAGTATGTCTCTTAGTACATTATTATCTTTTTAGGTGTTGCTCTATTCATGTTTCTCTCCTTATGTAAGTCTGTATCTCAGTCTTCACAAGGTTTTTCGTTTTAACCTTTGGTGATTTAGGGTCTCTTTTCCCCAGTTTGATGTCCTTCAATCTTTTCACTCTCTCTTCTTCAGTCTTTTAGTCCTAAATCTTTCAGCTTCCCGATTTTCTCACCAAAATTCAATTTTCTCCACCTTCCATTGGTATTTTAAATCATTCACTTTGAAGAATTTACTGAGAAAGTAGTCTTACAATTAGCAGCAACTGCTTTGTGTTTATTCATCCTCCAAACCAAAATTATTCAACCTCCAAATCAAAATATTTTGACTCCGGCAGTACCTTTCTCAAGACAGAGAAAACACATTATTGATGTGGAAACGTTGACACATTTTGGTTTGGAGGTTGAATGAACTTCAGTGAAATTTATTCTGTTGAGTGATGTGGTTTTCTTATTGATACAAATTTGGAGTCTAGGAACAGGGTCTTTAACTTTCTATACTTAAAGATAGTAAATAAGAAGTGTGTAACTGTAACGGCTATAACTTTGCTGCTCACTCTAATTAACCCTAAACCTGTCACTAATTACCTCTACTAAATGTGATGAAAGTTTTGTGTATATGTAGGTGCAAATGTGTTATGATAGTTGCATGTATGACGGCGTTAGTGCGATGGGAATTGTGTGTCTGTAACTACATGTGTGCTATCGGAGTTGTGTATGTAGTGACCCTAGCTTTCATCCCATCTTTACAATAAACAAGTAGTATCATTACATTTTTGTCCAGGAAGATGGTGTGATCACTGGTAGTCTAGTGGGAACATGTTAAAAAATAAAAAATTAAAATAAAATATATATATATATATATATATATATATATATATATATATATATATATTTGTAGTCGGGGCAATCTAGCCGTGATAATAGTGTAACATAGCATATTATAACCAATAGACATATTCAAATGACACCAGTCGGTTGTGGTGTGCCAGAACCGACAGAGCAGTAGGCCTGTAATAAAAGTGGGCCCACCTTAGAGGGTGATATGAATAGAGGGAGCGGTGGGAGGGGTGATTCGCCAGACTGTCCACGGTAAGGTGGGAGAGGATTGGCCGCCCTTTTTTAAGTTAATTCAAGCCCCTCCCACAACTACAGGCCAAGGCCTTACATTTGTAGTCGGGGCAATCTAGCCGTGATAGTGTAACATAGCATATTATAACCAATAGACATATTCAAATGACACCAGTCGGTTGTGGTGTGCCGGAACCGACAGAGCATTAGGCCTGTAATAAAAGTGGGCAAAAAGAAGAATACCATACCAAATTAATCATGTAACAACCATCATTTATTCAGATAAGTCACAAAAAGCTTGTATTACCTTTTATAATTGGGTACGAAATGTAAGGAGTATAGGCGGAGAACTTCCAGCGTCCCATAGCCCAGATGACATGAGCTGGAATGTGGTTGGAGGAAGCCGAGAATGCTGCCCCTATGCGGAAGGAGTGTCCTGATGAAAGGTTTGTATTAGGCCAAGCCTAGTTCACAGTAAGTGAACATGAAGCATGATTTAAAATGCTGTAAGAATGGAGCCATGAAGTTCTGATAATGTTTGGAGTGGTTGTATCTTGTAAGTGGTGCAATAAGTATCCCGAACATTACCGGGCACCATTGTCTAGAGTAGGTAATAGGAGTATGGTAACCGTATGTGCTACAGGGATAGGTATAGACTGATGCAGAGATAGGACCTAATGGTCTTAGGTGTCTGGATATCAGTCGTTCCCAGGTATTCAGTGGTAGTTATATTCTGAGTGGTAAATTCCTGGGACGTAGCAACCCATGGCATGCTAGATGTATGGCCGTTTGATTGTCGTATGGTCATGTGCTCAACAGGAGCTGAATCTACTAAGTCGGATAGTGAATGAAATATGCCGTGTGGATGGGTAGCCTTTGAGTTGGTATGTGTGTCTTGGATTTTGCATTCCTTTCAGTAGGTCTTTATCAGATAGAATGAGAGGAATCCTGTACTGTTGGGGTGTTAAATGATAATTTAAGTAAAGGTGGCAAAAAGAAGTGAACCCCAATAAAAGATTCCATAGCAAACATGTCAAGAACTTGAAACCCCACTATAGCCTTAGTGAAAATATGTGAACACCCTATCGTATAAGTACCTAGTGTTGACTGAAAGTGTAAGGTGAGAAATGTAATGTGCAAGGGTAAACCGAACATTTAATCCATGAGCATGTCTCGGAAAGGTGGGGCAGGTAAGCTAGCCTGGAAGAGGTGGCAGTGTCTGGCCGAAAGCCTAAAACGAAACCCATGGAAGTGGTCAGCTGAGATGTTCGTGAAACCCGGCATGTGAATACATGTGATAAGATTTGCAAGTGGCTACCCATGTGAAATTCCTCAACCGTCTCCTGATGACCAGAGACGAAGATCGGCCTATTTGCACAATGGCTAGGTGTATGTGACTAATATCCGACCGAGTGACCAGACCATAATGGTCCCCAGGCTACGGCAGCTGTCATGATCGGACATCATTCAAACAAGGCCAAAGTAGAGGAGAAGCTGGGTCGGGACTTAACGTCTATGGCCAAGACGCGCCATACCATTTAACCCATCAGATGGCCGCAAAACCAGAGTTTGCCGCGGCATCTGTCCAAACGGAGGGTGAAATGACTGGGGGGAGGGGGGATAACGTGGCACACCCTTTCTAGTATTTAGGAAAGCACCACATAGTAAATCAGAGGTTGCATGAGTGACTAACATGATACGTGATGCTTCCGTGGAGAGTCGTGGGAATAAGGAGTAGTAACCGGGAAATGAAGGATCTACCCTGTGGGATGAATCACATGCAACATTGAGCGACCCCAGCAGCAACTGAAGTTCCTCGCGGTTGCCAGACCTAGTTGCAAGAAGAGTTCAAATGCATGATAAGGTGCGCTCAATCCATGTCCTGGGGAATCAAGATGTTGTAAGTGGATAGAGTCAAGTAGCATCCCCAAAATTGCATGTCGTTATCAAGACCTAAGGTCTTGCGAGGGGAGACTGCGGTAGCCAGGGACTCCAAAGCCAACATGGGTGTAAGGCTGCTGGGGGGTGGGGGGGGTGCCTTGTTCTCAACAAAGGGGAAAATTTGTACAGGTAGAAACAACAGACGGACATCACTACATATTAAACCATAACCAACACAAACTATCAGCCAAGTAGCGCAGATTCTGGGGCCGCTCTTGAGCTAAAAGTTAATCATGAGAAAAATAAAGACCCTTTCACATAAATGTAGAGCAGATGCCATAGCTAAGGATGAATGGGAAGTTAGTTAAAACATTGACAATGTCATTTTTGGGCCAAGCGCCTGTACCAGTCACCAGGATGGTCCAAATGGCATAATTGATAGTGGCATATTGTAAGGAAAGTTCGTTGGAGGGTATGAGGGAATGAAGACTGGGAACAGAGGAGAAGTCTAATATTGGTCTGAGTTTAAGTGAAACGCTCCCCGTGTCCCCCCTATGGGGTTGGTTCTTCCCAAATGTGAAAAGGCGGGACCCAAAACCCCCCACAACCCTCGAACTACTTCCATCCATATAACTGTACACACTAACTCTCGTCCTGTGAAAGCAGTTGCAAATAATTGCCGTCTAGTGTATCAGTTGTCAAAAATGTGCCAAACCCCTGTTGAACCCTTAAGCCAGCCTATTGCTGATAAATTTAACCAAACGAGTTGAGGGATGGTATTGTAAAAGTGTAACAAATAACGTGACGTTGAAGCCTGTGTGGCGAGGTTATAGGAAAACATAATGCGTATACATGGAATTAGCATGAGTCTGGGAATAAAGAGAACAAAACGTGCAACAACCTACCTGAACTAGAACCACCCGTCCCTCCGGACTTGATACATAACAGAAAATATACATGTAACTCAATCATTATAAGTGAGACGAAAGGGGCCTGGTACTGGCAGGCTAGCTAGAAGCCAAGCAGCGAAGAATTAAGCTAACGAAACATGACAGATGAGTCCCTACTAATTGCCAAGCGGCGTGAGAGGCGCTAGCTATGAGTTGGCCCGAGGGGATTTTTGAGGCCACCGAAACTTTGTGGCGGGGTGTCGGCCTCTCGGTGGCAACTAAAGCATAAGATAGAATGGGAGTGACATGGGAGGCCCTCCCTATGCAACAAAGCGAGGCGGCTACCTATGAATTGGGCAGAGGGACGTATACCTCAGAGTATGAGGATGGGTGTTGGCCTCGCGGGACCACTAACGTATGGATTAAGACCGGAAACAGAACCTAGTTGGGCAACCTAAATCTCAAAAAGCCAGTACTACCCTAAATAGAAGTATGGGGTTGTGAAAACGTGCATGATACAGTTGGAGTCAGGACGAGATTATAAGCAGAAAAATAGAAGCGCGAGGGAGGTAGTAGATACGTGCTGCAACCTAGTAAAACGATAAAGGGAGTATCTGTGTGTATAGCTTTTGTGAGTGGCCCAGATCGTGGACCCGAACAGTAAATGGAAACCTACCATAACCCATAGATGAGCAATGAAAGTAAGACAGAGGTAGGTGACGGAATTGCAGTGCTCGTACAGCAACCGTCCCGCAAGACCAAGGCACCTCAAGAAAGCGAGATGTTAATGCCCATTCAAAATAACTTACAAGGAGTACAACCCAAAACCACAACATCAACCCAATAAGGCCAAGTAATTGATTAATGATGTCACAAAACATAAGCTCAATATCCTCCAATGAGCTTGATGGGAACATGATAACAAATGTCAGCTAACAGATAAATTAATTAACCAGCCGACGTACTGAGGACTCCTATGGCGGGAGGCGACCATGAAAGTAAGATACCAAAACCATTATACAAACAAATGCAAATGTATACTGTTAGATTTGAACATGCTAGAAGACGTTAGTATAACATATAAGTGAAACATAGGGTACACAGCCCGGCCATAAGTGTATTATAGAACAACAGTGTTGTGCCTAGATTGCTGTCCAGAGAAACATAAACATTAACCTTATGTAAATTTACACATTCTTATAGACAAGCTCTGAAAAATTTGAAAAAAGCAAAATACTAACGCCATGATGTCTATATAACCTACGTGCGCCATACAAGACTAATCCATACATTTATGTTAGACAGAGATATATGTGAAACCATGTAAGTCGTAGAACCTTTGAGGGGCTACTAGCTGTTAAGGAGGAGCCACCACCTGCAAATCTGTTAACCGAATGGCTGATGGGTAACAAACCGTGTGGAACGGACAGGCGCCTGGCAGAGGGGACTCACAGTGGGAGCAGGACCTCCGTGAAGAGATGCCGATCAGGACCCTTGATTTTGGACCCGGAAGTGCAACCCCTCTGGGAACCGGAAGTCCAGTCTGAATTGATTCGCCAGACTGTCCACGGTTAGGTGGGAGAGGATTGGCCGCCCTTTTAAGTGAATTCAAGCCCCTCCCACAACTACAGGCCAAGGCCTTACATATATATATATTTTTTTTTTATATACACAAAGTTTGTATAACAGCTTGATGTAGGTCGACCTAGAGCAACATCCTAGTAAATATTAAAATGGCTGGAGTGGGGACATCAAGTGATTTGGTGGTATACCAGCCTGCCATTCATTCACAGCTGAATGCCAGCTAATGATTACAGGAACACTCTAAATTTATAAAACTATTATTTTAGGTAGATGTGTTTTCTGTTATGTTCAGAGCCAGTGCCCCAATTTGTTTTAAGAACTTTTAAACAAGTATGTCCTGCTACCACTCCTACCAGTGTGAAATCTTCAAGTATGATGTTCTCTTGTCCGGTTCAAATATGGCGCATGTGTTAGAATCACTGCACCCTGCCAAAATGAACCTTAGGAAAACTGTGATTGCTTCTGGGTCATGAATCTTTTTCTAGAGCAAATATATTAAAAAAGGATGAAGGAAACTAAGATGAGAACTAGAGGCAATCTGGTGTAACAATTTAAACATACTGTAAGTTAATTGTATTTTAAAAAGCAATGTGTGCGATTCTCATGGATGTTGTACTTGAAGTCTTTCAAAATTTAAGGTCTTAAGCAAGCCTGGGCTGGCCTTTCGGGCAAACTGGGCAAATACTTGTTGAGCCGTGATGGCAAAGGGCAAAGCTGACAATGAATGATCAAAGAATCTCTTCCATGGCCTATGCAGGCTAGGCGCTATTGAAGTTCCAGCCCCTTCATGGGACAGTGGGGAGATCATAGATACAGTGCCCTTATTATTTCAGGCGACCCATGGAAACTCTAGTCTCTCTTGAAAAATAATTTGACATTTGCAGAACTGGTCTGGACATGCATATAATCTACACTATAATGCAATTAAGCAAAACTCTAGACAATGAAAGCAAGACTGGTTCTAAAACCCTAGATTATTCTTGTATAGAAAAGTACTGTTGATTATACTCGTCCATCATCCCTCAAAATTGGCTTCCATTGGAGTTATCTATGATGTTTGACTCTACCTATTGCGCCCATTAAATAAAAGGACTATGTTGCAGAACAACCTTAAAATAAATGGAACTTTATATTGAAGGCTTCTGCTGAAAGAATTATTCCACAAGCAGTAGAAAAATAATAAATACTGCTGCTAACTATAACCATTTAAGTAGAGCAGGTTGACTATTCTCTTTAAGCCCCCTTTCAAGGTCTATACTCTCTTATGCATGATAACATTACTTTCCATTTGGAACCCAGACAATGCAAGATTTATTGCTATATTCATATTGTTTTTAACTGTACCACAGAAACCATTTCTAACAAAGTTAAGTGATTTACTAAGTTTCATTTGAAAAGAAAAAAAACAACATTTCTTCGTGTTAATCATGGAGCAATCAATGTCTTCACTAATTTTACCATTTTACTATGATGTGTAACTTAGATATTATTTCATTTTCTCCTCATACACCTATGTTAGCATTTTCTCTGATTTCCTTTGCAATGCTGGAAGATATAGCCCTGGGGATTAGGAAATATGGAACATAGATCCTGCAGCCCTCGTTCATCGCCCCCCCGTACAAACACAGAATGTTAGGATTTTTGTAAAATCTCTCATGGGTTTAGGTTTAGTCCGGATTTCCCTTATTCTTCCACGTATCTTTTAGTATCGTCGTCTACTGTGTGTTAAGCTAAATAAACTCAGAAGCTGTAGACAAAAATGTGATTAGGAAAATTGTGATTGCTTCACTTCTGGGCCATGAACCTTTCTAGAGCAATTATATTAAAAAAGCATGAAGGAAACTAAGATGAGAACTAGAGGCAATCTGGTATAACAATTTAAACATACTGTAAGTTAATTGTATTTTAAAAAAGCAATGTGTGCACTTCTAGAGCAATTATCATAGGGCTATGGAAATAAGCTTTCTTAAAAATAAACCCTTAAAATATGATAAAATATTTAAAAATAATGCGTGATATAATTTGGTATTATGATATGCTATAATATGGCATGACTAGGAAATTAAAGAAAATAATTTAAAAAAATGTCTGCCTGCTCTATACGTGGCTGAAAAATAGCATTACTACAATAACTAAAATGAAGAGGACTTGTAAACTTGTGTTTAAAATCCTAATGTGATCGGCTGGGCTGTAATAGCCAATCACATTTCTATTCAGCTGCGATAACAATAAGCATGGTTCTGTACTGGACATGCTTGGCTCAGTGAAGGTATCCTGCTTCTCTTGCTGCAAAAGACCGGATGTGGCATGGCACCAGGGTTACATAAGTAGGTTCTCAAACCATTCTAAAATGATTTTAAAGTTTATTCTGGGGGATAACAGGGCCTTCCTAGCACAATAATCACTATAGCAAGGTGTAGTGGTTATGGTGGTTAGATTTTATCCTTTAAGTGCACTTGATATGTCTCAGTCTCATGTGTGTCCCTGTTTGAATCTATGCTATGGACATGCACATAAAAGAAAGTTAAATATATTGAAAAAATAGGCAGCCTTTTATACTCTGTTAACTGTAACTGCTTTATCTGCATAACAAACATACTGTTAAGTATATTTCTTCATGTCTGCAGACCTAAAATATTCCTTGACCCCGGTGCCTTTTAACTACAAGGACACTAAAATATAATGGAAAGGGCAACGACTACAGCTTTATTAACAGTATAACATAACATCCTATAACCAGGCAGTCTTCATCCTTTAACAAACTGACAGCTATTGGGGGGGTAACCCAACAGACAATTAACCCTCAAATTTCCAAGAGCCCGGTGCAGCCTGCTGCCATAAGCTTCACTGCGGCTAATCAAGTTCCGATTGGACAATCTGGTTTTTTCCTTTTATTGCGCTGGCCAGGAATCCCCGCTGTGACAATAAAACTCAAACCACACAAATAGAAACAACTACACAATATCCACTAACACTAGCACTCAAAATAGTGCAATCTGATTTATATAAATGTCTTTTTTGTTTTTTTGGAAAGGCAGCCTAAGAGGCTTCCAGGGCCGACTCCCAAAAACGATCCCACTTAAATCGAGAGAGAGAGTATTTACATTCTGAACACCTAGAACATGACATGCCATAATCCAAGGGTTATACTGCAAACATTTCAGAATCAAATGCTACAACAGGGTCACAACTGGAGGAGACACCAAAGACAACCTATTGACTACATGCACCCCACTTGTATTGTCAGTATGAAATAAGACTCTCCAATTTGTCTAGGCCTCAATCCAAAGCTCCAAGGTGACCACCAGAGGGAACAGCTCCAAAAAGGTCATGATACGACTAATGTCACTCGATAACCAATGAGCCATGCACCACTGGCCCTGCAGATATGCCCAAATCCCGACCGAACACAAGGCATCGATGAAAAGATCCAACTCCGAGCTACCAACATATATGCCCATTAAACATGCTCCACACCTCCAAATCTTAATGCAACCACTTTGTAATCTGAATGTAGTTACACCCCAACTGTAGCCAAGATAACCGCCAAAAAGGAGAGCACCCTACATAGTCTTGTACTCCACCACATGGACTCCAAAGTCTTCTGCCACGGTACAGAATGATTGAAGTAAAATCGTCCGATGTGGCTGAACCCACAAATAAGAGATCGTCAAGGTAGTGTAACAACCAAGACAACATGGAACCTAGTCATGAGCAACTCCAAGCAAGATGAAAACATCTCAAAATAGGTACAGCAAATAGAACAAGCCATAGGCAAACACATGTTATAGTAACACAAATTAAAAAAAAAAAAACAACCTAGCAAATGAAAACATGGGTGAACCTGGAGAAAAAGAGATGCAGACTCTATATTGGATTTCGCTAAAAATGCACCTGGATACACCACCCTAACCAGCTCTAACCCCAAAATATGCATAATGCAGCCTGCTGACCTCCAGGGAGATGTCATTAACTGAGCCCCCAGATGGGTACCGCAAATGATGAATCAGCTGATACAAACCAGAGGCCACTTTGGGAACCATTCCCAATAGCGACATGCAGAGATTGACAAATGGTGGGCTATCAAATGGACCAGCCATTCGCTCCAAATCAACCTCTTGCGCCAACTTTTTTTAAGTTCTGTGCGAACACTGGAAAGTCAAACTGAACAAACAGAATCTGAACCCAACCAAAAGCATGACCTGCAACTAGGCCTCGTCTTTAACTTTGGGATACAGACCTAAATACTGCAACATCGAGAAACGTTACCCTTCTTGAAAGACTGCTTCACCTTCTTGAAGCAATGCACCACGGGATGAGTGCCTCCACAGTTGGAGCATTTGTGCTTGAACCAACATGATTCTTAGCATCTGCAACTGCCATCATTAAACAGCCAGCAGACCCCTTTTTTAGTGCCTCCAGGCACTTCAAAGTAACAACCATCGGTTCCTGTCTTGGACACTAAAATCCAAGAAGCCATATTTTACTGGAATTGTTGGTCATACCTGAACCAGCATTGAACCCTGTAAACCTTGTACACCTCCCAAATTAAATCAAGATAAGAAAACAATGAAAGTGCCTGCTCAGGAAACCGACTAGTAATAATACTGACGAAGATCACATAGCCCTAAAGCCAATTACTGAATATTCTTAGGAGCTTACCTTTTTTTCCCCATCCACCAGTTCACCTCTCTTTGATCTGTCTACTGGAACTAGTGACAATAGATCCACATACTCATCCTTCACAATCTTCTCCTTAACCTCCAATGTCATGTGTAAACCCAAGGGGGTTAACAAACATAGAAACATAGAATGTGACGGCAGATAAGAACCATTCGGCCTATCTAGTCTGCCCAATTTTCTAAATACTTTCATTAGTCCCTAGCCTTATCTTATAGTTAGGATAGCCTTATGCCTATCCCACGCATGCTTAAACTCATTTACTGTGTTAACCTCTACCACTTCAGCTGGAAGGCTATTCCATGCATCCACTACCCTCTCAGTAAAGTAATACTTCCTGATATTATTTTTAAACCTTTGTCCCTCTAATTTAAGACTATGTCCTCTTGTTGTGGTAGTTTTTCTTCTTTTAAATATAGTCTCCTCCTTTACTGTGTTGATTCCCTTTATATATTTAAATGTTTCTATCATATCCCCCCTGTCTCGTCTTTCCTCCAAGCTATACATGTTAAGATCCTTTAACCTTTCCTGGTAAGTTTTATCCCGCAATCCATGAACCAGTTTAGTAGCCCTTCTCTGAACCCTCTCTAAGGTATCAATATCCTTCTGAAGATACGGTCTCCAGTACTGTGTACAATACTCCAAGTGAGGTCTCACCAGTGTTCTGTACAATGGCATGAGCACTTCCCTCTTTCTACTGCTAATACCTCTCCCTATACAACCAAGCATTCTGCTAGCATTTCCTGCTGCTCTATTACATTGTCTGCCTACCTTTAAGTCATCAGAAATAATCACCCCTAAATCCCTTTCCTCATATGTTGAGGTTAGGACTCTATCAAATATTCTGTACTCTGCCCTTGGGTTTTTACGTCCAAGATGCATTATCTTGCACTTATCCACATTAAATGTCAGTTGCCACAATTCTGACCATTTTTCTAGTTTACCTAAATCATTTGCTATTTGGCTTATCCCTCCTGGAACATCAACCCTGTTACATATCTTAGTATCATCAGCAAAAAGACATACCTTACCATCAAGACCTTCTGCAATATTACTAATACAAATATTAAAGAGAATGGGTCCAAGTATAGATCCCTGAGGTACCCCACTGGTGACAAGTCCAAGCTTCAAATATATTCAATTAACTACAACCCTCTGTTGCCTGTCACTCAGCCACTGCCTTACCCATTCAACAATATTGGAATCCAAACTTAAAGATTGCAGATAAGCCTTCTATGTGCAACAGTGTCAAAAGCCTTACTGAAGTCTAGGTAAGCAATGTCTACTGCACCACCCTGATCTATAATTTTAGTTACCCAATCAAAAAAATCAATAAGATTAGTTTGGCATGTTGTCTCTGATCTTGAAATCCATGTGTTTTTAGATGTTCAACAATCCTATCCTGTAACATGGTTTCCATCACTTTCCCCACTACTGAAGTAAGGCTTCAGTAAACCCTATTACCTTTCTTGTAAATGGGCACAACATTTGCTAACTTCCAATCTTCTGGGACTACTCCTGTTAACAATGATTGGTTAAATAAATCTGTTAATGGTTTTGCTAGTACACCACTAAGCTCTTTTAATAGCTTTGGGTGTATTCCATCAGGTCCCATTGAATTATTTGTCTTTACTTTTGACAGTTGAAATAGAACCTCTTCCTCTGTAAACTCACGTGTAATAAATGACTCATTTATCCTTTTTCTTAACTGAGGTCCCTTTCCTTCATTTTCATCTGTAAATACAGAACAAAAATATTCATTGAGGCAGTCAGCTAGACCGTTATCCTCTTCTACATACCTTCCTTCTTTTGTTTTTAATCTAACTAATCCTTGTTTTACTTTTCTTTTCTCATTTATGTATCTAAAAAATGTTTTATCCCCCTTTTTTACTGACTGTGCTATTTTTTCTTCTGTGTGTGATTTGGAAGCTCTTATAACTTGCTTAGCCTCTTTCTGCCTAATCTTATAGATCATGTTGTCTTCCTCACTCTGGGTTTTTTTATAATCCCTAAATGCTAACTTTTTGTTTTTAACTATTTTGGCCACATCTGCGGAGTACCACAGTGGTTTCTTGAATTTTTTGCTTTTACTGACAAGCCTAATGCAATTTTCTGTTGCCTTCAATAGTGCAACTTTTAAATAATCCCATTTCTCTTGGACTCCATTTAAATTGCTCCAGTCTGATAATGACTCCTCTACACATATTCTGATTTTAGAAAAGTCTGTTTTTCTAAAGTCTAAAACTTTTGTTTTTGTGTGGTGTGAGTCAGTCACTGTTCTTATATTAAACCACACTGACTGATGATCACTGGATCCTAAACCTTCACCTACAGTAATATCTGATACCAAATCTCCATTTGTTAACACTAAATCTAGTATGGCCTCTTTACGAGTTGGCTCCTCAACAACTTGTTTTAGAGACAATCCCAGTAGGGAGTTTAGAATATGTGTGCTCCTGGCACAAGTAGCTAATTTTGTTTTCCAATTTACATCAGGAAGATTAAAGTCACCCATGATGATAACTTCCCCCTTCATTGTCATTTTAGCTATTCCTCAACAAACAGACCGGGTCCCATACTGTGAACTCCACCGGCGCTTGGGCACTCTCTCTTACTGATTCTGGCTGTTCCAGTGATGTTCCTAGAGCCTGTAACGTAGCTGTGCTGACATCACATATGCGCACTATCGAGCACTCGTGCAGAACACATCACTCCATTGATGTTGTGAAATTTCCGGCTGCACTGGAAGTGATGGCCTCAGACTCCTCGAGTAAAGCGCTGATCCGCTTCCATCTTGCTAACACATGAGCAAAATTACCTTATTCCTCTGCAGTTACTTCTCTCGGCTCCAGACCCATTGGGAAGTGCCAAATCTCGCATTCGTCAGACCACACTGTGGGACAGAGGTGAAAGAGGCCTAGTCCACCTGGCCCTCCTCCTGTTTTCTGGTGTTGCTGCTGGACCTCTCTGCTCTAAACTACTCTGCATGCTGGCCAAAACCGCCTGCAGAGACCAAAGCTGGTTGGCCTGCAGCAACACTAGCAAGGCCTCTCTGGTCACTTGAGCCTCCATCAGGTAAGTTAAGCCATCCCTGCAGTCGTCCAACTCGTGCTGCTGATATTTACATATCATTTGATTTATAGTTTGTAATGTCTAGTAGGCTATTTTTTTATTTTATGTTTTTTAGGAACTAACTCCCCACAGCTAGTACAGTCCAGATAAGGCAGTCAGGCTTCCTCCACTGCTCAGCCCAGACTGAAATTCCCCTGGTCTAGAAGGCAATTAACAGAGCAAGAGATAATACATTCTCAATCGAGCAGATTGTCTAATAAAGGAAGTTTAAACACTATATCTCGGTATACATGAAGTGTTTAGAAAGGCTGTGCAAGTCACATGCAGGGAGGTATGACTACAGCTGCATAAAAAAAGTAATTTAAATACTAAATGGCAGAGAATTGAGCAACAAGACTACAGGTGCATGATCTATACACCAAAACTGCTTAATTAAGCCAAAGCTTTTGTGGTGCCTATAGTGTCCCTTTAATTTCAGTTTCCTAGCCATTTTTTGTAACTAAAATCTTTTATGCCTCTTATTAGTTTGGTAGATTACCTCTGCACTTTTTCAATTTCCATAATAACAAACATCCCAACTCTCCCAGGAGTTTCAGGAGTCTCTTGCATTTTAACAGCTCTCTGATGCCTGCAAATTATATGCAATATCCCAGAAAATGTTTTGTGGGTTTTTTTGAGAGTGAAAGAGAGTTTAATGATTATTTCTAATTCTCTCTTGATCTAAAAAAATAGCTTGATCAAAAAAAAAAAAAAAGATTTCCAGGATATTTTAATTAGTATCTCAGTATGTCCCGTTTTTATCTTCTTCCAGGTAACGTTCGGCTCCCTAAGCATATTGACAAATGGAACAATTAGTAGGGCTTTATGAGCAACACGTAGTTTTGCATTTCTTTGCAAAGTGAAATGAAAGTTAGATAATGATCGTGTGTTCATGTTGTCGGCATCGAAAGAGTTAAAACAGAGCAATTTCGTAAAAATGTGAACTATATTAACGTAAAGTATTTTTCTTTCCTAGAGAATAGTAATTCATTGTTACACTGGACTAAATGACTTGTTTAAATAGACCAGCACCATTTAGTATACGGCAACTATGATAAAACAGGTGTTTCCTTTGTATAATACAATCCGTCTTTAAATCCCTGTTAGAGAACAAACAGTACAACTCAACACTGTTAAGTCATCCCAACAAAGTGTACTTGTCATTCGGTATATATAAAATGAGGTTGCTATGGTACTTAGAACATCCTTAACACATTTTCCTCAAACCAAAATCAGGAAAATAACATGACCTGTTTGGTTATCTTTTTTAATTTTCAAACACATTAAAGTTCACATAAATATAATTTTCAATGGGTCATTAAGAAGGAAAGCACCACCTTTGTTATAGTCATAGTGCTATAAAACCCTTCAGAGGAAGGAGCATATGTAGTTAAATCACAGCAATGCATTGCAGTTCCATTTGGGTAATGAAGAGGTTAAGGACTGATCCTGCCAAAAAGCAAAGTGATGGTCTTAATAGATGCCCTTGATGTCTTTGCTGGCAGAAATAGAACTCAGAGCAAGTTAAACACCTGTTTGAACGTAATGCTAACTAGTTTATAAATGACTTTTCTGTTAATTTAATAAAGGGAAATTTGTCATTTTCGTTTGTTCTCAAATAGAAGAAAAAAACTTTTCAACTGTCTATTCAACTTGTTTTGCTGACTGATGCAATATGGTTGAAATGCTGCTTTCATTTAACTATATATATATATATATATACATATATATATATATATATATCTGTATATATGTTATTTATTTTAACTATGCGTTTAGTTAATTTTGCTTAGTTTTGTTTTCAATAACCTTTGTAAAAATACAAGCCTTTATCAAATCAAAAACTTTTTGTAATTGTACATCTGATATCTAGTAGAACCTCACATATTATAAAGTACATGAATAAACATGCATTCAAACTATATCAAACTCAATGATTGTCAACCTGTAATGAAATGTTATACTTGCCATATAGTTATAAACTTGTTTTCAAATAAAACATTTTTATACATTAGTAAAAAGTACTTGTTTTATTTTTTAAATACAAACACTAGTATTCTGCATTCATCAGAAATCATCAGAAATGATCAGATCACATTTTATGACCAATTTGTGCAGAAATCCATATCATTCCAAAGGGTTCACATACTTTTTCTTGCAACTGTAAACTGCACTGAAGACTTACTAATTGAAATCATTGATGTTCTACTAAAACTCCATTATCTGTCTGGCAAGCACACATTAAACTGGTATTATTCCTCGGGGACAAAACCAAATTAACCAATAGTTGTGGAGAATGAAGATGTATATAAACAAATTTTGAATGTTAGAAATAACAGGTCAAGAGAGAACATCACCAGATTAATACACAAAACCATGTTTTATTTATTTAATAAATAGATTACTGTTGAATGAAAATGCCAGTATTTGTCTAGCAAGCAAGCATTTTATTTGGAGGCAAACCCAGTCTAACTAATTGCTATGCTGTATTTTAAAACTGCTTATAAATATTACGTTGATGGTTAGATTTCTCAAGACTGTGGAATCTTCAACAGAATAATATATGAAACAATATTTTATATAACATTAAAGGGACTCTCTAAGCACGGGTGCTGCTCATTTGTGTCTGACAATGTAGAACATTGACATTTCTATAAAATTACAATATTTACATTTGTCAGAGAACACATCTCTAGAGGTATTCAGGCTGACAATCTTTAGAGGCATTCAAAAAGGTTTGAAGACTTTCAAAAAGGTCTTCTCATTCTGTGTTATTACGTGCAGCATGATGATGGTGAATGCTAGACATGTGTACCAGTGAAATTTTGATTTTGTACAAATTAATTTGTACTAAATAAAAATTTCATTCCTCCATTCCGAATTTCATTCGTTTTTCAGATGACATTTGGTAAAAAATTAGTTGTTTTTTGTCCATTAGGACGAAAATAACACTGCGTATGCACAAAAAAAAAATCAAGGATGGGGCCTGCAGCACTGCAGACTCCCTCTTTGTAATAAATATTAACAATTCCTTCCTCCCCCTCCGAATTAAAACCTATGGGAGTCACGATAACCCCCATATTAATAAAAGGGAGTGAGCGGAGCTGCAATGCTGATACTGAATATCTCCACTGTAATCCTCTGGAGCTTAAAGATAGATATAGCCCATTCCCCCAGTAACTGGACGACACAGTTCTGGGAGTCAACTAATGTTTATTCTGGTCACACATGGCTTTTATGCACCCCTACATGGGGTCTCCAATACAATAAAACAAGATCCGCTGTGCCTGAGAGATAACTGTGTGAGATAATTGCGTGAGAAAAAAACAATCGAATTATCTCTCAAGTACAGATCATCTATAGAAAATTACAGTACCCCAAACTGTACCCACCATACAGGAACCCCACAAAAATTACATCCCCGGATAGCCCTGATCTGAGTGTATAACATATTCAAAGATCACTCCGATCGGTTCGGTGGAACGGGAATGTCATCGAGGTAAAGTTTTGACGGCCAGACACAAGGCGCTGGCCAAAAACAGTTCCAGGAGAATAGGTGTCCTGGCCGGTATCTGTTCGTGGGGGTCCTGTGTGAACACCAAACAAGGGAATCTCTTCATTCCAGTGGCTGCTCGCTGTCATTTAAAACTACTAGTGACTGGGAGGTGGGGAACCCAAATAACTAAAATGGGGGACATAGTGCCCTCCACACGTCCCGTCTCATGCTGCAGGAAGAACCAGCATTTTATTATTCTCCTCCATGCTGTGGGGTTAATTCTCCCGCAGCACAGAATACACCAGCAGTGGAGTCTCCTGGTGCAGGGAGAGCTAGTAATTAGCCACCAGTGTGGGGAGATATAACCCATGCAGGGCTGCAGGGAGACTCTTACATGCACGGGTTAAGTCTCCTGCTGCAGGGAGATCCAGGCCTTTTTGTTTCTCCACTTTGCTGTGGGGGTTAATTCTCCTGTAGCACAGAGTCTATTAAACAAAAGAACTGAAACGAAAAGGTAATGCATTTGGCATTTGCCCTTTCGTTTCATATATAATTCCTATGTAGGGTTTTTGTTTATGTTATAGTAAACAAATACAAAAAAGTCAGAAAATTCGGACTTGTCTACTAAATGCATCCAATGCTTCACTTAGAGAAACATTGAATTAAATGTGTCTCTATGAGAAGCATTGCATTGGACAAAAATCTTCATAACTGCCAACTTCACCTGTATGTGAATTTACATTAGATTTAGGCAGCATGCTGTCCTACATTTGCTTTTGATCTACAAGTTCCATAACTCTTTACCAGCAAAGCATTCATACATAGAATCAGACTTTTGATGAATAGATAGCAAAGCAACTGTGCCATTTTGCAAGTTGGCCCTGAAAAAAAAGATAGTTGCACAATAATAATTAAAAAGCTTATTTGGTGCAAGAAAACCTCAAAGGTATTCTGTGTAACTAGGTAAAGGGACACCATAGTCACCAAAACAACTTGAGCTTAATATGTACAGATATGCCTCTAAAGTCTTACTGCTCAATTATCTGCCCTTTAGGAGTTAAATCACTGTGTTTTTGTTAATGCAGCCCTAGCCACACCTCCCCTGGCTGTGACTCACACAGCTTGCATGGAAGAAAATGGTTTCATTTTCAATAAGATGTAACTTACTTTAAAAGTTTTTATCTCCTGCTCTGTAAACTAAACTTGAATTACATACAGAATGCTCCTGCATGGTATAGCAAGCTTTAACAGAGCAGGAGATAAAAAAATCTAAATTAAACAGAATTTGCAATAAAGGAAGTGTAAACATTAGATGACTCTTTACATGATATGTTTAGGAAGGCTGTGTAAGTCACATGCAGGGAGGTGTGACTAGGGCTTTATAAACAAAATTATTTAACTCCTAAATGGCAGAGAATTGAGCAGTGAGAATGCAGGAGCATGATCTATACACCAAAACTACTTCGTAAACTAAAGTTGTTTTGGTGACTATACAATGTGACGGCAGATAAGAACCACTCAGCCCATCTAGTCTGCCCAAGTTTCTAAATACTTCTTCACTGTGTTAACTTCTACCACTTCAGCTGGAAGACTTTGCGTCCACTACCCTCTCAGTAAAGACACCTCCCTGGACTGACAAGGAAGGGGGGACATGACTGCGGCTAGGATAAGGAGTCTTGAAGGAGTAAGGGAAGGGAGGGGTATAAATGGATACATAGTTGCTAAGATGGAAGACAGTTATAAGGACAGTTAGGGGAGGGGACTTACCAGTCAGCTTTGGAAGTGCAGGGATCCTGACTTTCATCTGTCCTTCATCTGTCATTCTTTGCTGACCCAAAAAAAAAAAAAAAAAAAAGCTATTATTCTTCAGATTTTCACTTACCTGTATTCCTGCTTATCTGATGGAGGTTTCCCAGGAATCGTTGGTGGCCCTGTTGCAGGCTTACCGGGCTGCACATGGTGCAGGCTCGTTGGCAGCGGTGTTGGCCGGCATGGAAGGTGTCCCGGGTGAAGATGCGAGGCCTGTGGAAGAAGGGCGGAGGGCCAGGCGTTCAAGGCCGCCGTCGCGGCTGTCTCCCAGCCCGGTGCGAGGTGAGCGAGAGGGCCGCAGGCGCCGGCGGACTGGAGTGGCTGGGGACGTGGAGCCGAGCCTTAGGTCCCCCCCCCGAGCGGTCCGGTCCCAGGTGAGGGCTGCGGTGGCGTCCGGCAGCCATTTCCAAGATGGCGGCATGGCGGGAAGGTCGAGGAGCCCTCCACCTTCTCTTCCGGTGCGGCCGGAAGTGACGTCACGACGCCGGTCGCGCACGGCCGGCGCGCCGGATATGACATCACCTGCCGGCGACGGGCAAAACCCGGAAGTGGGTGCCCGCGCTGAAATGAGGAGGCCGGGCGCTCGGGGATGGCCGGCGCCGGCTGAAGAACCCGGAAATAGGGGTGCTGTGACCCGGACAGCAGCCCCAAGGCGGTGGGAGTCCCCAGGTCCGAGCAGTACAAGGGGTGCTGCGGAGCAGACGGCAGCCCCGAGGTTGCAGGGCTGTCAGGATGCCGGCGGTCGGGAGGCCGTGTCGGTTACAGCCCCCCTGGGAGCTGGGAGGCTCCAGGGTAATTCCGGTGAGTCAGAGGAGTCAGAGGAGGAGCGTGAAGCTGATGGAGAGCAGCCCCTGCGCCTTCCCTCATTCGGTGAGTTGGCATGCGCTGGCGCCTGGGGTTCAGCAGGGGGATCAGGTCAGGATAGTGAGGTGTTGCGCCTGCTGAGGCTTTTAGTGGAGGGTCAAGCCAGGGGCAGTGGTCTCGGGGTTCAGGGTGCAGGTGGGACGGATAGTTTGAGGGGTCAGGGGATGGGGGTTGGTTCCTTTCTCCCGGGGTGTGAGCTGGCCCCTTTAGGTTTACATGTGCCTGCTGAGGTGCAGGAAAAGATTATTCGGGGTGAGTATGTGGATCTTCTTTCTCTCGTTCCGCCGGACAAGGAGTCCGTGGACAGACCGCGTCGTGGCGAACAACTGGAGGGGGAGAAGGGTAAGTCTATCCCGCGTACTTTCGGTAACTGGCTGCAGGGATTTAATATCTTTGCGAGCGTGCTAGTGCGTCGGTTCCCAGAGAGGGCCCCTTCGTTATTTGGTTATTTGGATTTAATTTGGGGCGCTTACAAAGTGTATGGGGGACAATGCTGGTTCAAATACGACCAGCAATTCCGCCAGAAGATGGCGGCGTGTCAGGGGATGGGTTTCGGGGTGCAGGACGGCAGCCTGTGGCTGCTACTGATGACCCCGTGTAGACCCTCCCCCTTTTCAGGGGTTGCCGGCGTCCCCATGGGGACGTCGGCAGGTCAGCGGAAGGGAGTTTGTTGGCTCTTCAACGAGAGCCACTGTAAGTGGTTTAGCTCTTGTAGATTCCGGCACGAGTGTGCCCATTGTGGGGGAGCCCACCCGGCTCTCCGTTGTTTCAAGAAGGGCAGACCGTCTGCCGCTAAGGGCTCTGGTAGGGACGACGTTCCTCGCGGCGAGGACGCCGGTAAGCGTGGAAAAGATGCGTCCCTGGTTAAGCAGGTATCCTAAGAGGGACGCTGCAAGCCTTCTGTTCGACGGTTTTACAATGGGTTTTTGGATTCCCTTTGTGCTGTCGGATGAGGGCCGGTTTGCTGACAATCTTCGGTCCACGCGGGGTAGGGAGGGTTTATTGCAGGAAAAGCTGGAGGCGGAGATTCAACGGGGCCGCATGGCCAGTCCCTTTGATTTCCCCCCGTTCCACAACTTGAGAGTGTCTCCGTTGGGTCTGGTACCCAAAAAAGACCCGGGAACTTTTCGGTTGATTCACCATCTCTCGTACCCTTCGGGGGCGTCAGTCAACGATGACATTGACAGGGATGCGTGTCGGGTGCGGTATGCGTCCTTCGACTCGGCCTTGCTCCTCCTGCGGCGGGCCGGTCGTGGGGCTTTGTTGGCAAAATCGGATATTGAATCGGCCTTTCGTTTGTTGCCGGTTCATCCGGATTGTTTTCATTTGTTGGGGTGTTTCGCGAACGGTTGCTTCTATTATGATATGTGCATGCCCATGGGTTGCGCTATATCTTGTTCTTATTTCGAACTGTTTTCTTCCTTTTTGGAGTGGGTCACGTCTCGAGTTTCAGGTTTGGGGTCCTTGACCCATTACTTGGACGATTTTTTGTTTGTCGGTCCGTCGGGTTCCCAGGATTGTATGGCGTTGCTTCAGGCGTTCCGGCGGGTAGCGTCGGAGTTCGGTGTACCAGTTTCCGAACAAAAGACGGTCGGCCCGGTGTTGGTTCTTTCGTTCTTGGGTATCGAGATCGATACTGAGAGCATGGTTTTCCGGCTTCCTGAGGAGAAGCTGGAGGGGTTGCTTCGGCTAGTGGACTTGGTCAAAGGTTCCAAGAAGGTTCAGTTGCGGCAGATGCAGGGCCTTTTGGGGCACTTGGTTTTCGCATGTCGAGTGTTACCGATGGGTCGGGCATTTTGTCGCAGATTGTCTTTGTCCACGGTAGGGGTGAGGGAACCCTTCCATTACATTCGGATCACGAGGCGCCTCCGGTCGGATCTGGCGGTGTGGAGCTCCTTCCTACGTAGTTACAACGGGCACTCTTGCTGGTTGAGGGAGGCCACCTCCAACGCCGCGTTGGATCTCTTTACGGACGCCTCGGGGTCCGTTGGTTTTGGAGCGTATTTTCAGGGTCAGTGGTGCGCGGGGGAGTGGCCGCGGGCCTGGCGGTCTTCCTTATTGAGGAACAATTTGACCTTTTTGGAACTGTTTCCGATAGTGGTCGCGCTGGAACTGTGGGGCGAGGATCTGAGAAATCACACGGTGGTCTTTCACACGGACAACATGAGTGTGGTTCATGTGATTGCCCGTTCGTCGTCCTCGTCTCCACCTGTTTTGGCGCTTCTCCGTCACCTCGTGCTCCTTAGTCTTAAGTTTAATATTTGGGTGCGGGCGCAGCATGTCCCGGGTGTTCAGAACGTGGTGGCTGATGCATTGTCTCGCTTGCAGTGGGAGCGGTTTCGCTTGCAGTGGGAGCGGTTTCGCGAGGCAGCGCCAGAGGCGCAGCGGACCGGTCTGCGGTGTCCAGACTCCTTATGGAAGCTCGATTTCGAGGTCTGATGGGCTTGGTATTGGATTCCTTGGCGGAGTCTTCATGGAAGGCATACCGGGCAGTGTGGAGGCAGTGGCTGTCGGCAGCACGGGATGGGGATGTATCCACGGCCTCGGGTCGTGCGGAGAGGACTCTCGTGATGCTGGAGGACTTGGCCAAGGGAGGTAGGTCCTGCGCTGCTGCGGAGAAGGCGTTGGTTGCCCTGTCATTTTTGTTTCGTTTTATGGGCTGGCAGGATGTTACTAAGGACTATGGGATTCAGAGGGTGGTCAAGGGTTGGCGGCTGAGGCGTCGCCCGGATGGTCGTCGTCCAATTTCGGTTGACATGTTGCGGCGGATTATGTTAGTGCTACCGTCGGTCTGTGGTTCGGAGTACAGGTCGAAGTTGTTTCGCGTGGCCTTCTCGGTCTGCTTTTTTGGTGCCTTTCGTATCGGCGAGTTGGTGGCCCCGAGCAAGGGGAAGGCCTCGCCGTTGGCATTGTCGGATGTGCGATGGTCCCCTTCAACCGTCGACATTTTTGTGCGACGATCTAAGACGGACCAGGCGGCCCGGGGGGCCTGGGTTCGTTTGGGGGCCACGAGGGACGAAGTCTGTCCGGTTGGGGCCTTCCACGCCTTTCTGGGGGTACGCCCGGAGCGGGGAGGCCCTTTGTTAGCTCACGGGGACGGGTCTCCGCTAACCCGGTATCAGTTCTCGGCGATGATGAAGAAAGCGTTGGTTGCGAGTGGTATGGATGGTCACGGGTTTTCGGCCCATTCCTTTCGGATTGGGGCGGCTACCCAGGCGAGTGTGTTGGGGTACTCGGCCGCTGGAATTCAACGGATTGGAAGATGGGGGTCGGGGCGTTTTAAGTCTTATGTCCGACCTCATATGCTGTAACCCCTTTTCTCGTTGTAGGTGGTCGGCCCCGGTACGTGTGGATTATAGGGCATTCATATGTGTACTGGGCAGCTAGGCGAGCTGAAGGCCGGACCTACGGACGGAATTTGGGGTTTTCGGTGGACGTGGCCAGAGTCAGGTGGAAGGGCATTAGGGGCCTCCAGTGGCAGCAGATTTATCCTGAGTTCGTGGCCCTGCGTAAGTTTGTGTCGGGGCCGGTGGTGGCGGTTGTTCATGCGGGTGGTAACGACTTAGGGGTATCCCGGACTGTGGACCTTCTCCACGCGATTCGGCACGACTTGGCGAGGTGCATGGTGCTCTTTCCAGACATGACCTTGGTTTGGTCGGAGGTGGTATCCAGGCCGTGCTGGCGCGCGCTTCCGCACTCTCGCGGTTTGGAGAAGAGCCGGCGCAAGCTGAACATTGCTGTGGGGAAGTTTGTACGGCGGTTAGGAGGAGTGGTCATCCGACACGTGGAGCTGGAAGGAGAGAACCAAAATTTGATGAGAAAGGATGGGGTCCATTTAAACGAAATAGGGTTAGATATTCTGAACACGGGCTTGCAGGGTGGGATTGAGGCTGCGCTGTCGGCGGGGGGCGCGATGACGGCAGGAGGCGCGAGGGGAAGTCGTCATCGCGGTGGCGGGAGTCCTGGCCAGCGCAGGTAGAAGTGGTGAAGTTGCCGAGGAGGCTTGGGGAGTCGCAGCCTGTTGGGAGCTGATGGCGGAGGCAGGCTGCTCAGGACTCATGGTTTGTGGGGATAGACCTGTCTGTTGGGCAATCACCCCAACAGCTGACAGTATGATTATGTTGCTGGCATGGAAATGAATTAATAAAAGCTGTGGCCGATGCCCTTACCCAACGTAATTACGGTCTCTGTGTGTTATTGGGGAACTGGGGGCATTGGGGGGTGGTACAGACATCTAGACAGCAGTCAAGACACCTCCCTGGACTGACAAGGAAGGGGGGACATGACTGCGGCTAGGATAAGGAGTCTTGAAGGAGTAAGGGAAGGGAGGGGTATAATGGATACATAGTTGCTAAGATGGAAGACAGTTATAAGGACAGTTAGGGGAGGGGACTTACCAGTCAGCTTTGGAAGTGCAGGGATCCTGACTTTCCCGCCCTCCCTCCCCTAGGACGTTTAGTTAGACAGGAATGTGGGTTGTTGTTGGTGCCTGTTGTTGGTTGTCTTTTTCTTGTTTTTGTCACAGCACGCGGGAGTCCTGGCCAGCGCAGGCAGAAGTGGTGAAGTTGCCGAGGAGGCTTGGGGAGCCTGTTGGGAGCTGAGCGGAGGTAGGCTGCTCAGGACTCATGGTTTGTGGGGATAGACCTGTCTGTTGGGCAATCACCCCAACAGCTGACAGTATGATTATGTTGCTGGCATGGAAATGAATTAATAAAAGCTGTGGCCGATGCCCTTACCCAACGTAATTACGGTCTCTGTGTGTTATTGGGGAACTGGGGGCATTGGGGGGTGGTACAGACATCTAGACAGCAGTCAAGTAATACTTCCTGATATTATTTTAAACCTTTGTCCCTCTAATTTAAGACTATGTTCTCTTGTTGTGGTAGTTTTTCTTCTTTTAAATATATTGTCACTTTAACTATAATTTACGTTTCAAAGAAAACTCCAAACACCATAACAATTACAGCTTGTAATACATGTAATGCACAAAGGGTGTAATTGTGTGTAGTGTTGGCATTTGAACGCTAAGATGTATGCACATATACACCTATGCTGCCACACACACTGCTGCACATGTAGATAAACAGACACACAGATACACACTGACACACATGCAGATATACAGAAACACAAATACACACACTGACACACATGCAGTTACAAAGACACACAAATACACACACTGACACACAGCGACACATATACAGACACACAGACACACAACAACACACATAAATGACATCACTGGTCAAAATTTTAGCCAACCTCCAGTTCCTACCCATTGTGTGGCTTCTGCTGTTGGAAGTCAAAGAGTTGGGAGTGCTGTAGCTGTTTGCACCCTGTTCCCTCCTCTTTGCCTTCTCCTCAGGTATCATGGAGTTATCCTCATCCTCCAATAAAAGACATAAACCAAAATATAGCTAGATACTACACTCACAATACTATGCATAATTATTTTTTATTTAAAAAAAAGTTTGCATAATTATGTTTTATAAAATACAGATTGAAAACCAAAATCGCTTGCAGTAAAAATACACCACTAAATGAAATCCCTACAAAAAGCATGTGATCATATGCAGTCTGAATATTGCTTATGAGACCAAAAAAGAGGCCAATGGCTAATAGTGTCCTCTCTGACAGGCACCCTCCCAAACACAAAAATCAACATGAAGAGAAAAAATAACAAGAAAATATCATTATACGGCTGATAGACACTGTGTACTCAGTGTATAAAATATATCTGAGAAATACAAAGTTCTCAACTAAGTCTTTCAAAATTCTCACTACAACAGCAGTAATTGGTAACCGTTGGTACCACACACTTAATATTGTAGCACGCTATACCCTGAATGAGTCCAAGGGAAACAGTACTTTGTATTGTCAAAAGCATATAAAATGTCCAAATTCACAAAAAAACAAAAAGAAAAAGGTTTTGCTTAGCACGTACGTCCACTTAGAGTATTGGGAATTTGAGCACATATATTAAGTTCTGTGGGGGTTTTTTTTAACTAAAATTTGCACAAATGATTCCCAAGTTTTAACACATACTCCGTTAGCTGCAGTACTGCCAAAAAATGGCCACTGGCATCGTGTCTTTGCACCATAACCACTTCCGTAAGGTGAAATGATTTTGGTGCTTACAGTGACCACTTTAGTCAACATGAATAAAATAAGTTGTAGATTTTATGTTACTTTCATATATTGGTATAACTTTGCTGTACCTTCAGCAGCCATACTATTAACACTAGAGTTGAACGGTCACCTGGATGTTCGGGTCCGGCGGGTTCAACCGAACTTTGAAAAAAAGTCCGGGTTCGGGCTGGAACTTGAACCCAAACCCGAACCCCATTTAAGTTAATGGAGACCTGAACTTTTGGGCACAAAAATGCCTCTAAAAAAGTCATGAAAAGGGCTAGAGGACTGCAAAAGGAAGTAAAATAGGGGTAAGAGTAGGTCAAGTGCCCTGCAAACAAATGTGGATAGGGAAATCACTTAAAATAACATAAAATCTATCTACCAAAAGGCTAAAAGACCTAAATTGGTCTTTCAGCCAAATTTACTAATACTAAGTAAAGATTACGGTATAGACACGCGGTATAGTTCCTACTCGCGTGTCTAGTAAACAGTGAGCACTGTAAAAAAAATAAAAATAAAAACTATTGTCCCACCCCTGTGCGATGGGTGGGGGCCCTAAATAAGAATGTGGAGGGGGGGACCTACTGTCCTCCCCCCCCCGGCCCCAACCCCTGAGCGGTGGGTGGGGGCCCTAAATAACAATAAGGGGGGGAACCTAAAGTCCTCCCCCAGGCCCTCACTCCTGCGTGGCGGGTGGGGGCCTTAAATAACAATAACGGGGGACCTACTGTGGTTTTTTTTTTACAGGTATTTAGAATCTGGGAACCCCTAGTCACCTGGGTGGGTTACATTTTTATTTAGGGCCCCCACCCGCCACTCAGGGGTGGGGGCCGGGGGGAGGACAGTAGGTTCACCTCTTATTGTTATTTAGGGCCCCCACCCGCCGCGCAGGGTTGGAGGCTGGGGGTGAGGACAGTAGGTCCCCCCCCCACAATTTTTATTTATGGCCCCCACCCACCGCTCAGGGGTGGGGGCCAGGGGGGAGGATATTAGGGCCCCCCTTATTGATATTTAGGGCCCCCACCAGCCACTCACTGGTTGGGGGTCGGAGGGGAGGCAATAGGTCCCCCCTTTAGTTTAAAAGCCCCCACTCGCGCGTCACTGGTGGGGGCTCAGGAGGGGGGAATGTTTTTTTTTTTTTTTAACAGTGAGCAGCCACAGGCTGCTCACTGTTTAATAGACATACCCCTACTCACTGTATAGCGAGTAGGGGCATAATTTAATAATACTAATTAACCAGCTTATATAGAGGCTGGGTCTCATGCTGCACTGGCCAATCACAGCCATGCCATTAGTAGGCATGGCTGTGATGGCTTCTAAGGGCAAACGAGTCAAAAGCTTGTTGATTGGCTGTCCCGCAGCCTTTCAAAACGTGTCATTAAACTGCCGAACACCAAACTCCAACCCGAACATACAGTGATATGTCCGTGTTCGGGTCCGGGGTCCAAAAAAACGTAATGTTCGGTACGAACCCAAACTTTACAGTCCGGATTAGCTTAACTTAACACCGTCCCTTTGAACAACTTATGTTAACGTTTGGTTTTCATTGCAAATAAAATTCAAACTTACCTATAACCATTAAAGTCCATGTTACCATCTCCAATGCAATAAATTCACTTTCAAACAGCAGATAAACACATTTTTCATCCACGCCTGTATTTTGTCCTTTTACATCCACACAGAGGGACAATAAATGGCACATCCCTCCTTTCTCCCACACTCTAGTCTGCAACACCTTTGTAGGTCAAAATTCTGGCAGACAGGGAAGAGGTAGGAATGTGGGCGAGGGATTAGAGCATAATGTGTGCACTATAATGATTTTCGCAATTTGTACAGTGTGAAAACGTAATGCTTCCAATTACATTTTAGAAAACTACAATTCATAAAAGGCTATCAAGTTCCTTACAAATATCCATCTATGTGCAAATGTGTGTTTCTTCTCCCATGCAAATGTATCAGACTCTGTCCGAAATAACGTAAGATTATGGATTCCATATTGTATCTAAAACTTTGTATCCCTAATATTTCTGTAAAATGTGAATAAATAAATGGCCAAAATAATATAAATTTTTTGAACATTTGTTCGGTGTACCTTAAAACTGTTATTTAGCAGGTATACATCTCATGTTTCAAAAATAAATTGTTATACTACGTTTTTCAGGTAAAGAACTTGATTATGAAAGGGTTAACTGGTGCATTTTATGAGTCTTATTTTCATTTTTTTTTTATCGTTAAAATACATTTACTTATATTAGAAAAGGTTAAAGAGTGTAAGTGCATGCTTCTTTGAAGTCTAGATGAGTGAACTCTTCTTCTCTTGCTTTAAGAACCCTCCTTGTAATATTATATCTAGCTAGTTGTATTTTATATACATGGACAGTCAGGTCACCCAAAACAAAATATACAATCGCTAAAATTTCTTTTGAACTAGCAGATGCCGTGCTGGTGGAATTAGAGAATGCAAGCTCTTTTTCTGTAGAATCATTGCAGGAAAGCTAATTACTAATGTTTATTAATAATCCTTTAAATGATTTTTGAATTTGCAGATGGTACACTGGTGGAGAAAGAGTGTAAGCTCTTCTGCAGATTCAGAAACATTGTGGTATATCCCACTACTAGAATTCTATTCAGTATACAAGGATAGTCAAGCCATCGAAAAATACTACAACTAATAATAATAATATTAGAATTTGTGATATTATATTGAATTTGCAGAGGCCAGGGTCATAACAAGTTCATAAGGCACCCCTGGGCAAGTCCTTTATTTTTGCCCTCCCCCCAAACCCATAGTTGCTATTATACATCCTGTCAGCATAGTGCACAGTTATACAGGTAACAAAAATAAATAAATAAACTTGATAATGCTTCAACATGGATGAGAGCACGCACAGGACTTCAAAATAAAATAATGGCTTTATTTTAACCAGATATTAGCATTACAGTGATATATCTTAATATGTCCAGCAAAGGGAAATATTGTCAGGAATATTCACTAACGTGAGATTGCAAAGTGAATTTAAAATGCAAGGTAATTGCTCTAATGTATTACATAACAATGTTATTTTGTTTATGTTGAGACCCATAAGTGTGGCCCTTCACATTAGATAGGTGTACGGGGGTGCAGGTGTACAGGGGTGCAGGCCCGAACTGGCCATCGGGCAAACCAGGCAAATGCCTTGCGGCTAACTGACATGCTGGGTGGGCTGATGGGCTGGCTGCTAGGTGGGCGGGTGGCTGGCGAGGGAGCACTTTCCCCGGAGCTCTCTGTTCAACTCCCTTGCGCACCACCCGCAGAGTGAGGCTGGGAGCCGGAATATGACATCATATTCCGGCTCCCAGCCTCACTCTGCGGGCGGAGCGCGAGGGAGCTGAACAGACCGCTCAGGGGAAAGTGCTCCCTCGCCAGCCGCCTGCCCGCCCAGCAGCCACTGGACCCCCAGGGAGAGGAAGAACCCCCCCAGCATTCCCAAAAGGTAAGGAGGCTGGGGGGTTGGGGTTAAATAAAATAAAAAACACAAGTGAGTATGTTAGTGTGTGTGTGTGTGTGTCAGTGTGTGTGTGTGTCAGTGTGTGTGTGTGTCTGTTAGTGTGTGTGTGTGTCAGTGTGTGTGTGTCAGTGTGTTAGTGTGTGTGTCAGTGTGTGTGTGTGTCAGTGTGTGTGTGTGTGTCTATTAGTGTGTGTATGTTTGTGTGTGTGTGTCTGTTAGTGTGTCTGTTAGTGTGTGTCTGTTAGTGTGTGTCTGTTAGTGTGTGTCTGTTAGTGTGTGTGTCTGTCTGTTAGTGTGTGTGTGTGTCAGTGTGTGTGTTTGTGTCAGTGTGTGTGTGTCTGTTAGTGTGTGTGTGTGTCAGTGTGTGTGTCTGTTAGTGTGTGTGTGTGTCTGTTAGTGTATGTCTGTTAGTGTGTGTGTGTGTCTGTTAGTGTGTGTCTGTCTGTTAGTGTGTGTGTGTGTGTTTACCTGTTAGTGTGTGTGTGTTTACCTGTTAGTGTGTGTGTGTGTTTACCTGTTAGTATGTGTTTGCCTGTTAGTGAGTGAGTGTGTCTGTTAGTGTGTGTGTGTTTCTGTTAGCTAGTGTATGCATATCTGTCAGTGAATGTGTGTGTGTGTGTATTTAGGCGGGGTAGGGGGGAAGGGTTGGGTGGGGGTGGCGCGGGGGGGGGTGCCTGAGTTTTGTACTGCATAGACCAGCACAAAACCAGGATACACCACTGGGCCAGGGGCCGAGGCCGGGGAGATCCAGCTGGTCCACGCAGAGCCGGCGCTATCCAAGCACCGGCCCTGCTGTGTTCCATGAAGGGCCGGTGGGGAGATCAAAGATCTCCCTCACCTGCCCACATGCTGTCAAATGCGGCCGCCAGCGGGGAGAGGGAGGGAGACAGCCAGCCAGGAGAAGAGGACCCGGCGGAGCTCTAACTTGCAGCTCCGCCGGGTTTTTCTCGCGAGATCCGGACCATTGCCATGGCAACCGTCCAGGTCTCGCAAAAGCCACAGGCTAGAGTTCACTTACCACGAGGACCACCAGGGATGGATGTCAGCCGCACGACCCCCCCACCCTTCCCCTTCCAGGCTACAGGTAATTAAAAAAAAAAAGACATCAATATTGGCATTTACCTGCCTCCCCCCAATACACAATCCTTGCAGACACACACATTACCCTCACCCAGCACAATAGCAAACTCACACAGCACCCTCACACACACACACAGCACCCTAACACTCACACAGAACCCTCACTCACACAGCACCCTAACACTCACACAGCACCCTCACTCACACAGCACCCTAACACTCACACAGCACCCTCACTCACACAGCACCCTAACACTCACACAGCACCCTAACACACACAGCACCCTACAGCACACACACAGCACCCTAACTCACACAGCACCCTAACTCACACAGCACCCTAACACATACACAGCAAAAAAAGAGAAAAAAGGGTTAGCGCTTAATAACAAGATGAGGCAGCAACTTTAAAAGGGAATCCCTCAAAACCCTTAAAACAAATTGGAAAAAGAAAAAAGTAAAAAAGTAACACTCACACAGAACCCTCACTCACACAGCACCCTAACACATACACATCACCCTAACACACACACAGCACCCTAACAGACACACAGTACACTAACACACACAGCACCCTAACTCACACAGCACCCTAACCCACACAACACCCTAACACACACAGCACCCTAACTCACACACACAGCACCCTCACACACAAAGCAGCCTCCAAACACGCTGCACCACTCACACACACACTCACTAGATCTTCTATACACACTTCTGAGTCCTTCAAACACACACTAGATCCCCTACATACAGACGCTGCACCACCTACACACACACTACATTTCTGACATACACACTCTGGATCCCCTATGCACACATTAGATTCAATTTAAGCAAACACATAGTGTCTCCATAGATGGGATACAGTGAGTATCCCAATTATGGAAACCCCTGAGACAAGTTTCAAGCAAACACAATGCAAGCATGTTATTAAATTTGCTTGCGCTGTGCAGAACAAATACAGGGACCTTTTCTCATGCCCTGGAAGAGCATTGAACCAACATGCTCACTTTGAGATGGGGCGTGCCTCTCATTGGGGATGACAAAACGCACCCTATCTGGCCCGCCCCCTTTTCAGTGGGCCGCTGTGAATAAAATATGCCCGAGCCGAATTTTTTCCCCAGTCCAGCCCTGCGGGGGTGTATTTATGTTTAGTGCAAGAACATGTGTGTATTTGAGCAGTACGACAGTGTGTGCAAATGTAGGGTTATGTGTACGTTTAGTGTTTGTCTGAGTACTGTATGTCGTTATAGTGCAACAGTGGAGTATTTTTAATGTTATATTGTTTTTCACCATCATTCCCTTTTAAACCTCCCTTTTTTGTCTAATGTCATGACTGGTGACCCACTATAACTCTTAAATCCCTTAAATCATACAAGACATGAGTAAGTTGGGTAAGGGCAATGGCCATAGCTTTATTTAACAACCTTACCATGCCATCAAAATTCCTCTTTCAGCTGTCGAGGTATTCCTCCAACACACAGCTCTAATCCGTTATCCAAGAATCCCGAGCAGCCTGCCTACCGCCATCAACTTTTGGTAGGCAGCGATTCCCCTAGGCACCTTGGGGTTTCCATCACTCGTAGCTGCTCTGGCCATGAAGAACCTCCACCGTAATGCCAAACCTATCTCCCGCCTCTGGTTGACGTCACGCCCCCTGCAGCCAGCGCTGCCTCCAACCCGGCTTGTAGACCCAAATAGAAAATGCCAACCCACTAACGTTGAGATTCACACCGTCCTTACTCATCAGGTTGCCATTGTCCCCTTCGAGCTCCATGTGCCTGACTACAATCCCTCCCAGGTGGCACACAAACCTGGCCACCATCATATTCAGCTTGTGTCTACCTCCTGCAAGCACAGCCTATAAATGATCTCTGACCACAAAAAGGGTGAGATCCAGAAAAGCACCAGACAACGTGCCAGGTCATGCTTGATAGCATATATCAGATCCACCATGCGGGCTGGTCCTAAATCGTTACCCCCTGCATGGATGACAAGGGTAACCAGGCCAGACACAAACCTACGCAGTGCTACTCACTCGGGATAAACCTTGTTTCAAGTAAGGCCCTTGATACTTTTTCAGTGGACCCTAGCCATCTCTGAGGTTAAACCCTTCTTCCATTTGATCGTACTTCTGCGCGCCGTGCCACCCAATAAACGTAGGAGTGGCCCAAAATCCAAATGTAATGGGAACTGGGACTTAGGAAACACTATTTATATTAATGTTGGTCTAACGTACAACCTAAACCGCACCAACTCCCATCTATCCAATCGCTTGATCGAATCATAAGAAATGCCCATTACCCTAGCTTAGGTAGCAGCCCCAATCCAAAATGAATGTGCGGAAAAACCACAAGGGTACATACCGCAGGCCGACAATGAGGACCTCTACATCGCGGAAAATTGAGGGTCACCTCAAATCGACCCGCTTCTGAAGACATCATCAGAATTTATGATTTCAGCCAATTCCCATAGTGAAAGCATTGGGTTGGCTGAAATTAGCATGGGGACGGGACAGGGGTGGGGCCAAATGTCGGCTTGGCCCATCAGCACCTCCTCATACAGGAGATGCATTGAATAAGCACATCTCTACGAGAATACTTAAGCATCTCCATGCAGAGCGTAGAGACACTGAATGCAAATACAATAAGCTGTGATTGTTCTGGTGACTATAGTGTCCCTTTAAATTGTAGTGCTTAAAGAGACAACCAATGCATTACTTTTAGAATGCTTTGTAAAGAGATAATGATTTCCTCATTAGGATGTTAAAAGTTATGGGATGGGCTTTTGGATTTTAGGATTCCTTTGGTTTTTATTAAAATAATTTAAAACAGATTGACAAAACATTGACTGACTGCACCCTAGTTTCCCAGCATCATGACCATTACAATAAATTTATTGTGTTTAAAGCACTCCTTAATAGAGAACAGCCTAAGGGAGTACTGGGATACATGCTTCTCAAAAGCTTGGGATTCACACCTTCAGCTATTTTAGGCTCTAGTTGTATTGACAATTTGTTTCCTCCTCTTACTTCCTACATGTCTATGTTATCGTACAGATTTACAGTGATCAGCCACAATTCAAAAAAACACCTGCCTAATATCATGTAGGTCCCCCTACTGCTACGTAAATAGCAGGTGTCCTGTGGTACCTGGCACCAAGATATTAGCAATAGATGCTTTGTGTCCTGCAAATTGCAAGGTGGGGCCTCCATAGATCAGATTTGTTATTCCAGCATATCCCACAGATACTCAATTGGATTGAGATCTAGTAAATTTGGAGGCCAAGGCAACACCTTGAACTATGTTCCTCAAACCACTCCTCAACAATTTTTGCAGTGTGGCACAGTGCATTATCCTGCTGAAAGGGGCCACTGCAATCATGGAACACCATTGCCATAAAGAGGTGTACATGGTATGCAACAATCTCTGTCAACGTAACATCTACATGAATGCCAGTACTCTAAGTTTCCAAAAGCATAACACTGCCTCTGCTGGCCTGCATTCTTCCCATAGTGCATCTTGCTGCCATCTCTGTTCCAGGTAAATGACAAATTTAAATATGCACCCGGCTGTCCACCTGATCTTAAAAGAAAAACGTATTTCATCAGACCAGACAACCTTCTTCCATTGCTACATGGTCCAAAGTGAAGCTCATGTCCCCATTGACGACTCTTTTGGCAGTGGGCAGTGGTCATCATGGGCACTTTGGCGAGCCTGTGGCTACTGCGATGCACTGTGTTCTGAAACCTTTATATCATTGCTAGCATTACATTTTTTGTTTGCAATTTGAGCTAACTCTTCTCTGTGATCCGACCAGATGGGCTAGCTTTTGCTCCAGACGTGCATCAGTGAGCTTCAGACACCAATGACCCTGATACTGGTGTACCACTTTTGGTAGGTACTAACCACTGCAGACTGGGAACAACCCACAAGAAAAAAATGAAATGTAAGCCTTATATTTGACTCTCTAACTTTCCAAAAAAACATAAAACCTGTACATGGGGGGTACTGTGTTACTTAGGAGACTTCGCTGAACACAAATATTAGTGTTTCAAAATGGTAACTTGTATTATAACAATAATATCGTCAGTAAAAGTGCCGTTCATGTGTGAAAAATGCAAAAAACGTCACTTTTACTAAAAATATCATTGTTGTAATACAAGTTACCATTTTGAAACACTAATATTTGTGTTCAGTGAAGTCTCCCGAGTAAAACAGTACCCACCCATGTACAGGTTTTATGGTGTCTTGGAAAGTTACAGGGTTAAATATAGTGCTTGCAATTCAAATTCTCTTCACTTTTTGCCTGGGTTGTCAGGCATATCAATCAAATTTTAACTAATTAAATCACATAATTATGTTAAAATATTACTTAAATATAAACGTAAAATTTTTATATATATACATATATGTATTTAAAGTCTACGTGTACACTTATGTAGTTATTTATGTAATTATATATATTTATCTGTATATATATATTTGCGGTTATTTGTATTTTATAGATAGATAGATATAGAACGTCATTCTAAGTGTATCTAAGTGTATATATATATAAACAAAATACAGTTAGAATGAGATTACATAAGTATATATAATTTACTTAAATTTTTAAAAAAATATTTTATTTACTTATTATTGTAATTATACTTGTATATATAAATATAAAATATATATAGATGTATTATATATATAATATATATATCTTATATATATGTAACATCATTCTAAGTGTATTTTACTACTAATATATGTACTTATATTAACATTAAAATACACTATGTATGACGTTGCATATATATATAAGATGTATATATATTATATATATAATATATATATATTTTATATATACATATATACACATTTAATGTATTTTAAAACATGTTTAATAATATTTTTTTTACACCTCCTACCAGCAGGGGGACTGGCTGACATTTCAGACAGTCCCCCTGCTGGCAGATCCACAGCCAGCTATAGGGGGCCATGTGATCGCTCTTTGAGAGTGATCACATGGCCCCCGGGGGCCTCATTTGCCGGGGGAGGGAGGATCGCGGCGGAGGTGAGTACCGCCAGTACCTGCCAGGCGCCAGTTGGGGGCATAGCCATATAAATTTAGAAGCCTCCACCCATTAACCACAATTGGAGGCAGGGGGTACATTAGGATGTCCCCCATTTATTTAATTTAACAGTCCCTACCAGTTGGCCACGGGAAGCAGCAGGGGGGATGGACAGTAATCTGTCCACTACCCCTTATTACATTTAAAGTCTCCCATCCAATGCCCATGTGTAGATGCTGAAATAGAGCCTTTCTAATGACTTGGCAGCAATAGCTACCCCATCAATGGTTTCTATGTTTAGTTGATATGCAATGAGGCAGGTGGGGCATTAGGGAGGCCTAATACCTCCCTTATACTAATATGCTATTCATATACATAGGCTTTTTAAATAAATAAATAAATCGATTTTAATGAGGTCTGACTAGAAATTTTCCCCCACTAAATTGAGGGATTTTAACTATGTGTATGCTGGCTGCGAGCTCTGCCAGTGGGCAAATATTTCAGATTTTTAAAATCCTGACCTGGATCGTCGCATCTGGTCCTTAACAATCCAGGTTCAGAATTCAGTCGACTGGCAGAGTTTGGTCTATCTGAAATACAGGCCTCCTTTCAGAGTGCAAAATCTGAACAAGGTCTGGGTTTTTCATTCCAAATAGCCCTGTATTGCACTGGATGGTTTTGCCCATCCAGTACGGGCCATTTAGAGTTTAGTGAATAACTCTGAATATGTCAATATAAGAAATTCTGCTGTGCACTAACTCTGTTAGAATTTAAAAAATATCAACATTTTTGAAAACGTGGTCAAGAATAAATATTCACTTAATATTTGTAGTCATATCCTCTGGGCTGCAATGCCAAAGGGTCTTGGATGTATATCCAGCAAGAATACATTGGCCTGGGTGATGGAAACACGTGTTTCGTTCAATCATTAGACTTATTAAAGGAGCCAGGTGCATAAGGAAAACATAAATATATAAATAAAACAATTCCCACAAGGAGATAGCAACCTATAAACATTTATAAGACCAATGATTGGACGAAACGTGTAAGACCATTGTACTTTATCTGTATTTTACATATGTTATTTCTACAAATAAATTAAAGTTTTGGATACCTACCTTGCTTTGCATTTCGTTCTTGGTGTACAAGCTGTAGTCAGGAGCAGAGGTGATAATTGGATAGCCCCCAAGATTTCCAGGAGGCACCCAAAGGCGGTATACTTACATCATGTCCTGTGAGTGCAGATTTTTATTTCTTTTACTGTATTACACTATATTTTTATTTCTTTTGTAGATTTACAGCTGTATCCCTTATATATTTAGTATTTTGGCTGTTCTGAGATGGGACACTGCGTGGGATATCCCATGGGGAAGCTATGTTAAAAAGCAGTAGGTAGAAGGCAAAATTAAAATAAGCTAAATTTCTTCAGGGTTGCAGATAGGTTTTTAGCGCCTCACTTTCCAAGTAAAGGTATAAAATTAAACATAAGAATACAGATACACACACACTGACCGACATACAGTAAACACACTGAGAGACATACAGATGCACACACAGACAGACATACAAATACACACTACAGCCTGACAAACAGATACACACCCACACACTGACAGACAAACAGATATACACACACACTGAAAGACATATACACACACTGATAGACATATACACACACACACTGACAGACATACAGATACACATACACTGACAGTCATATAGATACACACACACTGAAAATCAATGTGTGTGTGTGTGTGTGTGTGTGGTGTATGTGCTTATGAGTGTTAATTTGACTTTAGCTATGTGAAATTTGGTAATATGAGAGCCAAGGGCACTGCTACATGGTAAAAAAGATGAGGGGCTTCTTCCAGAAGGTACATTTTATTATCTTCCCACATATACTTAATCCCCTCCTAAAAGCCAAACTATGCCACAAGCAATTTCCAACTCTAATATGTTGTATGACATTCTGATACCATATCTCTGAATTCATTCATAAACGCCACAATTCATTCATAAACTCCACACTTGCTGTAATAATGCCTGCTGTATTAAATCAAACTTGTAACATTAACACCCTGCACCCTCAGTGATACCCCACACTGCCCTGTATAATCAATTTCAGATATGATGCATTACAGTGATACTGTCACATATTATATAATTGGAGATGCTATTTCTCAGTCTTAATAATAAATAAAAGAATTAATATATAAATACGATGCCAATTACAAAGAGGCTCATCTGTTAATCACATACTATGACAGGTTTTTTTTAATAATTTTCAGTGTAAGGCCAAAACTCTGCAATACAATTCACAGTGGCTATGCTCCATTCCAAACCATATAAAGAGACTCTATGCAAGTAACCAGAAAACATCTCAATCCTTAGTTTTCAATCGTTTGTCACTTGTAGCTTATCATATTGTCAGACTATTAAACTGTGGAGGAAAAAAAATGGAAAAAAACATAAATCAAATAAAGAATTAATTATATTACTATCCTAGCCTCCACTTTTCACATTAGTCCTCCGACGTCTATGCACACCACTTACGCCCCAATGCCCTATAACAGAGGAACGTGGTATATTGTTTTAGTATAACAAGTTGTTTAGTTATTGGCACTAACCTGCCTCCCCCAACACACAATCCCTCCAAACACACACAGCACCCTCACTCACACAGCATCCTCTCACATACACACAGCACCCTAAAACACACACATTACCCTCACACAGCACCCTAACACACACACATTATCCTCACACAGCACCCTAACACACATAGCACCCTCACTCACACACACAGCACACCACACCTCACACACAGCAGCCTCACACACACACTGCGCAACTCACACACAGCACCCTCACGCACACAGCACCCCTCACACACACGTTACTCCTCACAAATACACACTACACCCCTTACACATATACACAGCAACCCCCAAACACACTACACCATTCACACACACATGCACATACAATACTTCCAAACATATACGTATATATACTACAGAATCCCTCGCACACATACTGCACCCCTAAATACATTACATTCCAGACACACACTAGATACCTTACCCAACTCTGCATCATCTTCACATGTACACACACTAGATCCCTATATACACTATATTCCCGAAACACACACTCTCTACAACCCCTACACACACTACATTACTTACACACACACACACACACACACACACACACACTACAGCCTGTGTGCACACACTCGCTACATGCCCTATACACTATGCCCCCTATACACACACTCTCCACACCACAATCCGCTCACTCCACACACACACAGTCCCACAAGCAGGCTCCAAACACATGCACAATACTATTTCCTGGCATTTTTGTCTCCTGGTATCCCATTTATGGAGACACCAGAGACAAGTTTCAAGCAAACACAGCACAAGCATGTTATTAAATTTGCTTGCGCTGTGCAGAACAAATACAGGGCCTTATTCTCATGCTAGAGCTCTTCAGCAGAGCTCTGCACATGGTCTGCCCTGGAAGAGGCACCCTATCTGGCCCCGCCCCATTTTCAGTGGGCCGCTGTAATTAATTAATTAAAACATTTTTTTTTCCAGTCCGACCCTGACCACGGGCAAGAGAGGAAGGAATCCTGGTAGTCTGGTTAGGGATGTAATCTATCTGCACCACTGCAAGGGGTCAGCTAGGGAGATTTCTTGATAATCCTTATTAGCCATCATTGCTCACCAACATCCCTCCACCTTGGCCAATCCCTCCACTTTGGCCATCATTGCTCACCAACATTTGCCCAGTTTGACCGATGGTCAGTCCAGGCCTGTAGGGGAATCATAGCTGTGAATGCTGTGTTATATTAAATAACATTATTAATAGATTTTGGAGATATGAGATCAAATGTTGCTATATGATTTATGTAACATAATTTCAAGAAAAAATATGTTTTTGTTTTTCCTTCCAAAGCAGCGAGAGAGCCACAGAGAGACTGTTAACTTGCAATGGAATGCAGCTCACACCATTCACAGTCAAACACTTGAAGGGGGTGTGGCAGTTGTGATATGTATACTGCATTATATTGGTGATAATATATATATATATATACACTGGTACCTACTGTTAAGATTTGCAGTGTGTGTGTGTGTGTGTGTGTGTGTGTGTGTGTGTGTGTTATTGTCAACAATTAATTTTCATCAACTCATTTTACTATTCATTGTTTTTTGATTGTTGTTTTACAATAAAGCATTTGCCAGTTAGCCCTGGACATTATAGATGGTATTTAAAGGTATCTTGCCATAAGCCTTGATTGATCATTTTATGTAATAACTGAGATGATATATGGCAATATATGACAAACAGTCTCGCCACACTATACTTCTCACACCAGTATAAACTCTATGTTACTATAGATATCTAGACGGACTGACTGCAGGCAGATTCGATTTAAGTTTGTATGATTCTGTTTTAAGTTGATTACATTCTAGAACATTTTAAGATGCAAAAAAAAAAAAAAAAGTTTATATTAATTTTATTTCTATTTGCCAGAGTATTCTTTACAGTGCAGTTTCATATAGTCAAACTTTATATACCGTAAGTACAATCATTGTAGGTTAAGGTTTTGTAATTTTACTTTCAGATTAATGAATGTGTGAGTTAAAAAAAAAAAAAAAGTGAAAAAATAAGAATCATAACATGATAAACCATTGTAAGTATACAAGCTTGGAAGGGACAGATAATGTAATATTAACATAACACATTAGTATTTAGACACCCGTCGTCTATCAAAGAGTTAACAAACTGTTTTTTAAAATAGTTCTAGAACTCTGAAGGTAGATTTGTAGCTGAAAGAAAAACACGTCCTGGACTTACAAACTCTTCCTGCCGCTGTTCTCTATATTTATCTGTAATGGGTATCACTTCAAAGCAGCAGGGAAGTTGATGAGAGGTGCTTTAGGGATTTGGATTGCTGGGTGGGGGGATAGGATGTCCCATAGGCCTGAAACCCTCCCAGGTACTTTGCATAAATAAATAAATCAGCCCTTTAGTGTGCAAGAAGGGAGGAGGGGGGACTCCAGCTGGCTCATCTGATCCCTGTAGTTCAGAAGTAGAGAGCAGAGTGTGTCATGTTACAAAGGAGAGAGGATCACTCACACTGCACAGCTCCTGTCCCAACCATTCGAGACTTACACCTTCCTAATGGGATCGTTTCTGTATGACTTCTTAACAACTCTGACAAGTAACTGAATTTCACAAAGAAACAAAAACAAACCAAAAAAAGCTAAACAAAACAAAAAACAACCAGCAGTACAGCAAGTCATCAGAACTTTCCTAAAACTTTTTTTTTTTTGTCTGTTGGATCTATAAAAAAAAATAATTGGAGAGCACATCTATTTATTTGTACCTGGGACCTTCACCCCTGTATTCTGCTGGGCATGTACTGAGCAGCTGCTATTGGATACCCCTGTCTTGTCTGAACCCTGGATGGTGCTGGTTTGAATAAGATTGTGGATTATTTATTTGTATTTATTTATTTATTGTTCCCCTGGACATGGAGGGGACTACGGTCTGGAGAGGTGCTGCGGGCAATGGTGCCTTAGGAAAGAATTCTAAAGACTCCCCCGTTAGGACAGAAGACTTTGTGAAGTGCAGCAGGTTCCCTGCACTCTTGGGATGTGGGATTGCTATGGTATCTGTATTTTCTCTGGTTGTTAGCCTCCTAGCACATTTTAGAACTTTAGATTTACAATCCAGGGTTTCTCATTTAGAGAAGCAGAGATACACTCAGCTATCAGCCTTAGTCTCTGCAGACCAAATGGAGACAGCTATTTTGGGAAGAGTTGACCAACTGCTGGAAGAGGTCTGTACACATTTACTTTTTGCACCTTTCTGTTTCACTACAAATGTTTAACATTCACAGACCTCCTGTTCTATATACACCTTCCCCACACAAATGTATTTTTAGAAAGTATCACTGGCGGATTTTAAGGAAAAAGTCTGAGGAGGAATTAAAAGCTTCCAAATTACTATTGAGAAAATAAGGGTTATGTATTAATGGTATTTTTTTTCTTTTTCTTTTTTCTTTTAAATTATAAGAGCCTTAGTGCACCCTCCCAAACCTAATGTTACTGGCTAAAACTATAATAATAGAGGTGCTTAAACCTACAGTACTAAAAAATGTCAGTAATGTTGTAATAAGGGATTTGCTTAGCTATGGGTTTGAATGGGTTACACGAGTTACATGAATATTATAGCCCAAATCATTCATCCAATTACAGTAATCTAAATCCCTGCGACTGTACTACGTTAAACAGTATATGGAAAACATATTTATTCTTTACCGCAAAGGCATTTGATGCTTTTTGGTTTTCCAGATGATACCTCAAATGAATGGAAATCTTAGCAGCAGCTGAAACCTACATTCGGTACATTAGTTATTCTAGATAATGTAACATCAGAGCCTGCAATGACAGTAGATTATAGATTATCATGGCACAGGCAATACATTCCTTCACAAATGACAGCAAAAATGTTGAGAACCTACATTAACGTAAAATTCTGCTCATTGCATTCTATGATGTAACATAAATGGAGTTCCAATAACGCTGGATTATATAACCTATTATACATCATCATGCATCGCAAAATGAACTTTCTATCTTTACCTGTGATATTATTTTCTTTACTAATTCCTTGGGGAAACGAGACATAAGATCTAGTTAATAATTATTAAGAATGCCACTGATGTTCTACGTTTGCTATGCAATTTGTAATGTCTAATATTTTAGTTGTGATTGTAACTAAATAATTCTGTTCGAAAGATACGTTGGTGTTTTTAAACATTGACAGCCTGCTATCACTTTGAGAGAAAACACACAGGATATAATTTAAACCATTTTATTTATAAATACGAAATCTTAATAGACTAAGCCACTTTATGTTCTGGATTCCATTACAGTATCACTGCTTTTAATACCGTCACTTATCACAGACTTTGAGTCTATTTCCTATGATAAAAATATATATCTCCAAATTCTTCCTTAGACGTAATAATGGATTATTCAGCAAACGTTTATTGTAATCTTAAAAATTAACCAAGAAGTGATTTAGGCAAAATACAGCTTTTAAATAAGTAATGTGCAGAAATGTACTGTTGAAGGTGGTTTAAAAGACCTTATTTTAGCGACTAAAAGCCAATAATTTGATAGAATGAAGTGTACCTGTTAGCGTACCTTTTAGCATTTCTTTTAAAATATTTATATACGCAATGGTTGAAAAAAAAAAAAATGAAGTTTGAGACATCAGCACAGACGGTTTAAACAGTCAGAATAGGTTTCCCTTAGCTAGTGGCTGTCTGCAAGTCCACTCACAAAACTATGATGCATGGCAGTACCGTGTATACTTCAATAGAACAGATGTACAATTATCCACCTTCAGGGTTTCAGAGATTCTTATGCTTAGTGTCAAGGTATCTAAAACAGCTGTAACATGTGCTTTTCCAAAAATCTTTATAGGAGCTGTATAGAAGGTTAAACATTTTACCCCAATGGCATTGAATAATATCTGATGATGGCTTCTCTTTTCTGGTTTTACAGAAAGAAAGAAGAATATTTTTCCGCTGAATAATTTTTTCTTTTGATTTAAGTAAAATTTCATGAAAATTAATTGTCTTAACTAATTTAGCGTATTTTTGTATCCTGTGTTAATGGGTTCTCTATGAAAACTCGTTAATCTGTGCAATTGATTTTGAAAGCTTTTCTGATGGAGGTCACACTCAGCCAAGCTTTCCTGCCACTAACTTCCTTAGTGTGGACCTCTGGGAGTTAACACTCATTTTAATATGGCTTCGCTTCAGTTCATACTCAAACGTTTTCATGGATATTCACTATAGTGTCACTTGTCTGGAATTCACAGACAAGGCTAATAAAATTTAAAATTTTCTCGAAAATCGAAAAATCTGATAAGTTTCCAGTTTGCGCTTTGGCCTAAAACGTCACTGCACTTTGAATTAAATGACCCTGTGATGCTTATTTAACAAACAAGCAAACCTTTTTACAAAATTACATTCTGAATGAAAAAAATTGACAGAAAAGTATCTGATTCGGAGAAGTTCTCTCACTTACCTATAGTTTTAGCTTGGCTACTTTAGCCTAAATCTTTCCATTTAAATTTCAATTGATTAGAATTCAGAGTTTTGTGAATAATCCAATTTATGTTTTGTACATTGGTCTTTGATCAAGCTTCTGGTTACCCTTAACTATTAGCGAGCAATTGTTTGGCTATTTCAGGATCCTAAGGAATGTGGTGTGTGAACATTGTGGTGTCGCGGTAAGGTATTCATGACATATCGGCATGCAAGTATAGTTTCCACTGTGCGCTGACGTGATCTTTGAAAAACATAAGTTTAAATGAAATTATTAGGTTTGACTGACCATCCAAAAAATGAGCAATATATAATCATATAACTTACTCATGGTTAATAACAGAGATAATACATGTTTATTGGCTAATTATAATCCACTAAATGTTATATAACATGTTATGTAACAGAACTTGACACAGAATGAACTACAGCCTCCAGAAATGTATGTTAAAAACCCAGTTACAAAGGGAAAATATATAAACATAAGTATATTTGCCATACCAGTGATGTAAGGATGGTTAATGCATAGTACTGCATAGAACCCCCTGCTGGAATCGCATTCGAAATCAACCTGTGGTATCAGATCTGCACTTTTTTCAAAAGTAATGGTTTCTGATGTCATATCAAAGAGTCCAGTCACTACCAACAGTTCTTATTTAAGGAATTAAATATTGTAGCACTTTCAAAATTGGAGAGGAAAAAAAGCCAGGTAGACCCCAAGACAAACTTGGAAACTAGAGACCAGCTAAATGTACCTGTCCAAGTTAAATGGTACTTTGATGTTATTAAAAGATGTCTGTACTCAATACTAAAAAGGAACAAAATAATCTACATCAGGTATGCATTTTTCCATCACAATTTTGACAAGTTGGTCTAAAATGTTAAAATTCACTTTGAATTCCCAACAATTTACACTGTAACGAGTATGTTACCATAGATCTACACATGTTCTCAGGGGGAAAAAAATCTCAACACAAGAAAAATAGCACCACAATTGTGCACATTACAAAAAATGGTGGGGCAATAGATTACATAATGTGAAGGGTTAAGACCAACTTTAACTCCTTAAGGACTAGTGGCTTGCAATACAAGAGGATTAGTCTAATCCTTGCCTCACAAAGGGTTAAAGTAAAATATATTTAACATTAATAAACACTCGCCTTTTGATTGCAAAGATTTAGGTATTTTTTGCAAAAAAGACAATAGGAAGTTCCCTCTTTTGAAATCCGATTGTTTTCATCGTTAGCATATGTTATGCATCCCAAAGAGGGATTTCTTGTTGGTCAGAATTGGCATCTGCCTACAGACACCTGACCAGTAGGGGGCGCCTGTTTCCAGCACTTACAAGGTGACTTTTTGCACTTAAATTGGATGCTGGGGATATAAGTATCAGGAGCCTTCGTTAGTGTACTTTTTAGTCCAGTCAGCCTTAATAGCAGAGCTGCAGGAACAGTTATCGAGGGTGCAAAACTCAGTGCTGACCCAGATCCTCCGGTGTCTGTGTGTGAGGCTGGACAGGAAGAGGAAGGAATCATTTTCTATCTGCCCACTAGTAACCTCTCACAGAGGAAGCTTTATCTGATACACACCATATAACTACTAAACGTATAACCATTGCTGCAGCTCTAAATTCATCAATCTGAGTAGTTTACAGAAGATATAGGAGGTTGAGTACTTTGCAATAAACCTCCAAACTCGCTCAAAGCTTAAAGGGACACTATAAGTCAACAGAACAACTACAGCTTACTGAATTTGTTCTGGTGAATAGAATCATTACCTTCAGGCTTTTTGCTGTAAACACTATATTTTCAGAGAAAATGCAGTGTTTACATTACAGCCCAGTGATAACTTCACTGGCCACACCACAGATGGCTGTTAGAGATATCCTTCCTGGGTCATGGCTGCCTAAAATGCATCCAAACATTCAGTATCTCCTCCCTCTGCATGCAGACACTGAACTTTCCTCATAGAGATCCATTGATTCAATTCATCTCTATGAGGAGATGCTGATTGGCCAGAGTTGTGTTTGAATTGTGCTGGCTCTGCCCCAGATCTGCCTCTTTGTCGGCCTCAGCCAATCCTATGGGGAAGCACTGTGATTGGATCAGGCCACCACTTCTAATGATGTCAGCAGACTGCTTTTTTTTTCTGAGTCAAACATCATGCAGAATTACAGCTTCAGGCTTGAATACATTAAGCTTTTGCTATATTTATGGAGGCATGAGGGGCCCAGGGGGGCTAGGTGGTGGTTTTAACACTACAGGGTCAGGAATACATGTTTGTGTTCCTGACCCTATAGTGATCCTTTAAACCTGAAAATAAATCCGTAATCCTATGTTTATTTTAACTAAGTACCTCATGTACCTCAATACTAAATTTAACCCAACTCTAACCCTAAACTCAATCCTAAACAACCTTTTGTACTACAACATCAACCCCTCTCAACCTGCTAATCTTCCTAACGCTAAACACCCTATGTAATTTATCTCAGACAGTAACCCCTCTCTAACCTTTATCCCCCCAATTTACCCTAACCACTTCTAACATTATATTTAACCCTGCTTGCAGTTACATAGCTGCATACACTCAGTGTACTCACAGATTCCAGCACCGCATTTACAAGCACATTACAAGCAGAGCAGAAATAAGCACATACATACATGTATACATATCCAGTTGTGGAATATGAATATGTTTTTAGGTGTGCAATGTCCAGTTAATAAATCTATTATACTTTATCTGTCTTATTTTGGGGTTGGGGATCAGGGGGCGCCTTAGAATTTTGTGTCTACAGGCCCCTGACATGTAAACCTGGCCCTGATGCAACCACATTTTATATATATTTATAGATATTCGTTTATGGAAAGGGTATACAGGTCACAGACACATTATATTGATCTTGTGCAAAATTATACAAAATTAAATAGTTCAGAGGTCCCTGAAATGCAATGTAAAACAAATCAACAAAGCTCTTTCTCAAAACTTACAGACCAGATTCCGAAATGACTATCTGATCTTGGATATCTGACAGCTGTCAATACAATGTGTTCTTTTCTAGACATCTTTAGTGTGACTCAGAATGGCTTACAATATGTCTACTTAACCAATGCTGATTCAGAAACACAGGATGATTCACGCTTGTGGGATTTAAATTACGTGATGGGATAAGATACGTGTGTTATTCTGGTAGCAATTTCTTGTAGATGGATTCTGCCAACTCATAAACGTTGCTGTCTCATCCGGGTGGCTTGAAAATGGTGCCGCGTATTTAGACTTTGGGAATCTTAATCGGACCGCACTCAGCCAATAAATGCATTCTGTGCATAGAAATTGAAAATAGCCAGCTCAGAACTCTTGTTCTGGGCCAGCTAATAAAGTCCCTATGAAGCTAACCAAACACCTCCGGTTGCAGAGGGTTAAGCTCAGTACCTGCAGAGTTTCAAAGCTAATCGCTGCACAAACAGACTCCAGGCACCATGACCATTTCAAATCAATGAAGTAGTCATCTTGTTTGGAGGAAGCCTTCAAGTTGAAGTTAAAAACCATGTCAATAGTTACATGAAGATTCTGCCACAATTTTATGAAAAAGAAGTGGTGAAATAAGTTGCAGGTAACATAAAGCTATACATTTCTAGTTAAAGCAGATCTCTCATTTTTTGAGGCGTCTGTATATTTCACAAATATTCCAGAAAGTGACAGATCTAGTGTGGGTTCAGTGGCCGGAGGAATGGGGAAGGGAGAGGTAAGTTTTACTTACCTCAAACTGTCCCTTGCAGCCACTGCCATCTTCATCTTGATGTCCTCATCAGCTCCTGGTGCTTCATTTGAGGCCCATGCAGGAGCCTCTAAAGTTCGAATGCTGAATTCCACAGCCGTACTGTGACAGCTGCTGGGATTGGACAAAAGTTGATGGCAGAGCTAACCCTTTTGTCAACCCTTGTAAACCTCAGATGCATAATACGACAAAAGTAGTCCCTATGTGACAGTGAACCTCTCATAGCTTTGGCTGCAACCATTTCATTCATGGAAAAATATATATATGTAGCTTATTTCATGACTTCCTAGAATTAAGCTATTCATGGTAAGGTCTGCTGAGCATTGCACCAGTCACACTCTTACACCTCAGTCTTTTTCACCTCCCTGATATGATCCCAATTTTATTCCTTCATACAATGTTGGGTTGTGTAAACTGGGTAAGCAGCATAAAAATTTTATTTTGAAAATTAAGCTGATTATTTTTTGTGATTGGTTGTTTGTTCCAGGGCTTGAGTCATTTGAAGGGCCAATGAGATTAACCAGACTATCACATGCTTTGACTAAATGCTAGAGGATAAGTCTAATTATTTGGATTCTTCAATTGGTTTTATTATTCTCTTAATTTCCCAAATAGTCAATTCATTTTTCCAACTAATTTTCATCTTACCTTCAATGTGTCTTTTCCTCCCAATTTTAATTACGAGTGACTGTTGGTACATTGCTGTGGGTGACTAGATATAGATGCCTAGACCAATCCTGAAACTATTCTCTGTTGATCACCTTTCAGCTTTTAGTGGATGGATATTTCCATTCATATCCTGAGAAATTAATATGAATGTTAGGGAAAATGGGTACATAAAAAAAGAAAATACTTTCATAAATCAGTCGGGAAGAGAATATCGGGTCGATGCTGGTTGATACGATAGAATGTTAGACACGTTGTACACAAGGTTAAATTGAATTATTGAACAAATCTTAAAAGCTTCCGAAACTTGTTAAAGGTTATTGACACACCATTTATAACATTTCTATGTTAAATTGAAAACAGATTTATTTTCTAGCTACAGGGGCACTTTAAGTTTAGGAAAGCTGAATGTCTATCCAAAATGTATGATTTTCATTATCATATTGCCTTGTACCACATCCTCAGTGAGCTTCCAACATCTTCACATTTTCACTTGGCATGCCAGAGAGTCATGAACTTTTTAACGTTCCATTAATATAGGCATATCGTCCATTTATGAAAAGTATTCACCAGACCAGGTTTACTTAGACTGGAGGGAGGTTGTACACGTGTGTTTTGTATTAGTTCAGTTAACAATAAATTAAATTATCTACTTTGTATTTCAAGTAAATGGATCAAGTCTTCTGACTTTATTTTAATATATTCCCCAAAACACCTTAAACCACTCTTGCAAATGAGTTTAATTAGTGGCCTGCTGATGTACGGAATTACTACTCCCAGTACCTTAAAATCCCTTCCACATTCCAAGGGATGCCCAACAAGAGGACATTGCCGAACTCTTCATGTCTGAATACATAACACTCCAAATTCAGGGTTCCACAAATTGTGTACAATTTGTGAGCCTTTGTAATAATAATAGCATGCATGCACATGTTTGAGAGTGCTCTCTGGCTCACAAGCCAACCAATCAAAGTGCCCTGACTGAAGCTGCATAGTATACGAAAGCCCTTATAAGGGTTTTTCCCGCTATGCAAGCCTAGTCTGCTCAGTGACCTAGATGAGCAACATGGATATTTTTACATCAGAACTTAATGTATTAGTTACAGTGTGTTTTGTATTAGTTCAGTTAACAATAAATTAAATTATCTACTTTGTATTTCAAGTAAATGGATCAAGTCTTCTGACTTTATTTTAATATATTCCCCAAAACACCTTAAACCACTCTTGCAAATGAGTTTAATTAGTGGCCTGCTGATGTACGGAATTACTACTCCCAGTACCTTAAAATCCCTTCCACATTCCAAGGGATGCCCAACAAGAGGACATTGCCGAACTCTTCATGTCTGAATACATAACACTCCAAATTCAGGGTTCCACAAATTGTGTACAATTTGTGAGCCTTTGTAATAATAATAGCATGCATGCACATGTTTGAGAGTGCTCTCTGGCTCACAAGCCAACCAATCAAAGTGCCCTGACTGAAGCTGCATAGTATACGAAAGCCCTTATAAGGGTTTTTCCCGCTATGCAAGCCTAGTCTGCTCAGTGACCTAGATGAGCAACATGGATATTTTTACATCAGAACTTAATGTATTGTTTTCTTTGCCTTTTGGGGGCTGAAGAAAAGAAGGGTTAAGAACACTTATTGTGGGCCCTAGAGGGGGACACAAGGGGCTAGGACAGGGGCTTCTTAAAAAAAAAAAATGGATTAAAAAAAAAAGTTCACCCCCCCCCCCTCCCTGAGGCTTACCTTGGGCCAGGGAGGGGTGAGACAGGAGCTGGAGCCTGCATCCAGCAGCCACTGAAGTCAGCCGGCCTCTCCTGATGTCAGGAGTAGGAGGCGTGACTTCCTCTGCTCTTCTCCCAGACTACCCAGCGGTCCTGGGAGATGAGCAGTGTAAGTCACGCCCCATCCTACTGACTTTATCAGGAGAGATCAGCCGGCTTCACTGGCTGCATGCTGCAGGGAGGGTGAGGTGAGCTGAAAGATCACAGTGATTTGGATTTTTGCGCCCCCTGCTCTGGCGCCCTAAGGCAGCCGCTTGTGTATGCCCTTAACAAAAAATTGTTGATACAGCTAGCAGGACGAAAAATAATGTATGCTTTTTAAAATACATTTCCAACATTTTCCCATTGCATTTTATGGGGTCTGCTAATGCATATGTGGTACAGATGCTTCAGAGTTACTTAAAATAGATTAGTGGAAATTGTTTTCAAAAGTAAATGAAGACTACTTTCAGAGTTATTAAAAGCCACAAACTGTCTTTAATTTTCCAAGGAATAGTAAAGTTAGGGCCAAAATAAATTAGCTGGAAAAATAGCAGACTAGGAGAATTGATCAATTTCAGCTATTCCAGTCTAACATCTCAATTCTTTGAACATTTTTTTTTTTCTCTTAAAGGGACACTATAGTCACCCAGATCACTTTAGCTTATTTAAGTGGTCTGGGTACAGTGTCACAGTACCACTTATTCCTGCAATGTTAATCATTGTAGTTTTTGAGAAACTGCAATAATTACATTGCAGGACTAAGACTGCCTCTAGTGGCTGTCAATCGGACAGCCACTAGAGGAGCTTCCTGGTTGCTAATGGACTTTAGATCGCCTAACTGATGTTGAACGTCCTCACACTGTTCATGATGGCATCCACCATCAGTAAAATCCCCATAGGACATGCACATTATCCTCCCCTATCAGGATAATTGGAGGAGGTGAGGCGCCATCCTAGTGCACAGGGACATCAGTGCTAGAATCAGGTATGGGGGGGACGCAAGGGAGGGGGGGACCAGAGGGCTCTATAGTATTTATTTACTTTTTAGCTTTATATGCATACTTCATTCACTGATAAAGTTGCATCATGCTTACAGATGAGTAATTTCCTTATCTAGAGGTAAACTAATGTAACAACAATGTAAAGCGTTGGTGGCTGTGGGTTTTTTTTTTTTTTGGGTGCAGTGATATTCACAAAGCAATCACTTATTTCACGTTCTAAATAATTTACAATAGCACTTATATTAATGAAATGTACAATGGCACATCATTGTATACGTGTTTAGGTATTTTAAATTAAGTTTTATTCAGAATACAATTTTGTTGAAAGGTTTATTCCAAGCACTATGACCACTTCAGTGGTCTGAAGTAGTTATGGTGCCTGGAGTATGATGTATTTTGTTATGAAATGCTGCACATACTGAGTCACATACTGTCCTTTGCTGCTGGAATTTTAAATCCAGCTCTGTTAGTGCCAATGGGGTGGCATTAGCGAGCCTGGAACAAGAGTTGTGAGCTGGCTGATGTCAAATCTGTGCATAATTTTATGCACAGGGGACATTCTTTGGCTGAGAGCAATCAAGAAGAATAAGTGGCAGGATTGGCATCCAGCTTCTGCAGCTCTGTAGAAGCTAGATGTTGTAGGCCTGCTCTTTAGGAGACCTGATGTCCAGCAGGGACCCTGGTAACCAGGCAAATGATTGTAAGATAGATTTTTACCAAGGAATGGCACCAAGGTACTCCTATCATCATAGCCAGTACAGCAGGCTGTAGTGATTATAACGAATGGAGTAATCCTTTAACCGTTCACATTTCCATTCAACTTTCCTATTTTTTTCTCGTTATGAGAAATCTATCATATAAAGCAGCAGATTGACATTTAGTTGCTATACAGGATGCTTTATATCATAGGTATAGGAACTGGTGGATGGGAGGTATAGCGGATTACGTTTGGCTGTCCATCACTTTTCATATTTGCAACATTATTCACTGTGGTTTTGGTTTATATACAATGTATTTCCTATGCATTCGTCTGGTTGTTCGGTAAAAACACAAAAGATACAAAGTTGCGTACCTCCGTTCGACATACGAACAAACTACCAAACAACCAGACCACCCCGGAGAGAAATGTGGCTCTAATTTACCCTCCCCATCGTTCTTCACACCAGCCTAATTGCTATTTATAAGAATGCACTGTGTATTCCTTGGGTGGGCGCTGTTCAACATGCAAACACTTGGCGGCGGCCATCTTGCTATACGAACGCCCAGCGGTGTTTAGTTGTCGAGTGTCTGGAACCCAAATTGGACACTAGACCACACGAACACCACAGAGACCTCCATACTTCCACCCGTTCGTGAGGAAATACACGAACGGGCCGGCGTTCGATAAAAAGATGCCCATAAACTAGGGGAGTCATACAAATCCAGGCAAAGTCTATTCTGCCCAGTATTTTCATATATTTTACTCTGCGAACAGAGACCGACCGCAATGCCAGAATATGTGGAACTGCTTTCGGCTATTGCCTCGTGTGCAGTCGGTCAAACGGACACTTCCAGGAAATTCCCGAACGCCTGGTCCGATCTGGGTAATTATTTAGTATGTTGCTCACCCAGATCAGGGCTATCAGGAAATATATCATTTAGGGGTGTGTGCCATGTCTTTGGGGTACATCTGGAAAACATGGTAAGATGGGTTGCATAAAAGCAGGGTATGTGGCATTAAACATGAGTTCTGCTCCTGATACTGTGTGTCTTCCAGTTATTGGGAAAGGTGATGGGATATTCTTGGATTGTTTTATTTGCTGCTTATGCTGTTCTTCCTGTGTTAACTACTTGTTCCTGAGCTACTCTTGGATTATCAGCAGAGAAAGTCTATGTGCAACTAGCGCTCCGCTACAGGAGGGAGGGCCTACAGGGACAAAGACCCCCCCTAAAATATGACGTAACGTTAAAGATATGTTTCACTCTTTAACAAATGTAAGAAAAACAAAACATATATTGAAAGAGTTTGTTTTTCCATTCTACTAATAGACCCCCTAGTAATAATTTATCATTTTGCCTGTAGAGTGTAGAAAATTCTTTGGTTTAATTTACGCTCCCTACATGAGGTGGGATTATTATAAAATGCTATCCCACACATCCCTGCCCCCCTGCTGTCTTTAAATCCTTTGATTCCTTTACATAGATATGTAATAATCCAAAAAAACAAACACATTAAATGAAATTACATACAATGTTAGAACGAGGTAGAATCTGTTCAGGTTTATTTTACAACTGGATGGAGGGCAGTTAGAGGATAGTTTGATGAATACAGTGGTGGGGAATAGGTAAAGGGGAACGTTAACTTCTCTGAAATGTATACAGTTAAATAAAACTTTGAAAATCATCTATAATTTGAGTTAAGCTCTTTTATGATATGCGTTCTTTTAAATTTATATTAAAGATTAAGTAAATGACATTGTAACGCAGTTCACACATGGCAAAGCCTGGACATACATTGAAAATAAAGAGAAGAAAGCATAGAGAAATTTAGACTTGTTCTATGCTGGCACCTAGATACAAACATTGACAGTAGGCGAACATGCAGGTGCCCATTGTTATATGCAATTTAAATTTTCTCACCTCACAAATACATATGTGAAATATAGGGATACATAAACTAATATTAAAAAAATCCGGGAAGTGGCAGCCCCCCTTTAATACTATGAGTACGCAGAGGCGTGACATAAAATAGTCTTTGACGGAACAAGTAAATGTCTCAAAGACAAAAGGCAAACCTGGAAAATAAGCCAATTTTCCAACAGATAAAGCAATGATCAGATGTTCTTTAGATATTAAAGAGGTGAAATCTACAGGTTGAAGTAACGGAGGAGGTATGTTAGTCTAAGAGTAGAATTATGACTCTTGCCTTTGGGGTTTCCCTTAAATGATGCATACTTTACAGATGTGTGTAGTTGTTGGAGTTCCCTTTAATAGGTACAGAGTGTTGTGCGTATGCTCGACAGATGTGTCTGATAGCTGTAATCCGCAAAATGTGTGGATGCTTCTATACAGCCTTTAAGCTATAGATCTGTAACAGTCTATAAATATCCATTAGTTAGATTATCCTGGGAACATCTGAACATACCAGAAGAATTGTTTGTACACCATGTTGCTGTGTTTCTGTGTAAACTGTTTGTCTAACAATATTATATTATTTATTTATTTATTACTGGTATTTATAAAGCGCCAACCGATTCCGCAGCGCTGTACAATTAGTGGAGGACGTAAAATATACACAGCCAAATACATAAGGTAGAGAGGGCCCTGCCAATAAGCTGAGATCTAGCCATTTAAGTTCTTTTATACAAAGTGCTTAGCTAGATAGCCCATGCGCTTACAATCTAAAGGATACAGTGGGCATGTGAGACAAGAGGTAGCAGGGGAAATTTGGAAGTAATGGCTAAAAAACGTTAATAGAGAGTTGCAGCTATTAGTAAAGTATAGAGGGAATGACGAGGTAATTGAGTGAGAATTTTAAACAGCTAGAGGAGCATGCTATAAATTTAGGGGAAACCTGGGTGGGCAGGAGAAGGGTGGGTTTGGTGGGTTGAGCCGAGTAGAATTGAAGAGGCTTTGTGTGCATTTGGTGTGGGGATCTGGGCCTTAACGTTGCAGCTTTACAAGGTCACAATTTGTCATGGGGAAATAGGAATTCTTCCTTAAAGGAACACTAAAGTCATCACTACCCAAAATTAATAAAAAATAAAGAATAAGGAACAGGGCCCACACAAAAACATAGATTTAAATTATATGAAAGAAAATGTTGTCCCCATCTCTCATTTGTCACCTTTCATTCAGTCTGTGGCATGTGCAGAAGAAGAAAGCTGTAATCAGGTTAGCATAGAAATAATGAGGGGTCTAATGATAGGTAAATAAAATGAAGGAAAGGTAAGTAGGATAAAGTAAAGTGGCAGAAAATATGTTGACAGAGTGTGCAAATGAGCACATAAACCCCTTAAGGACCAAACTTCTGGAATAAAAGGGAATCATGATATGTCACACGTGTCATGTGTCGTTAAGGGGTACAGGAAGTTTAAAAATGGAAAATTATTTAAACTCAGTGGTGTTTAGAAATTACACTAGTAAATAAAAAGTTAAACCAAAATATTTAGAAAGATTATTTAAATTGTGCTTGGCTTGGTTACACATTTTTAATAACTTTTATCGATAATTGAGCACTTGGATATTTTAAAGAATGACTCCCGGTAAGTGGCTTGAAACTGACCAATTTGTCCATTTCCTTCTAATAATTTAATGACAAAAAAGGCTAACCAAGTCGTGGGATGAAATTTAACAAATGTATATCTCCCAAGAGTTTGTAATCGGAACTTGAACTTGTGTCATTGGTGACACCCGTAATGGCAGTATCTGTCTGTGAAGTGAAGGGGACATGTCAGTCTGGAGTCAATCACACAAGGCTGACAGACAGCCTTCCAACCAGCCCCCTAATTGCGGGACCTTGCAGAGTGTGCTGCTAATATGTTCTTTGCATGGTCCTAGTGCGTCTAATGATGTGGTTATGTTGTTCTGTGTAGGACAGTTCCCTGGTGTCCCCGCAATGCTGGGTACATGGGTACAAGTAGGACAGGACCCTGAAATCAGGACAGTCACGGCAAACTTGGCATTGTTGGGAGCCTTGCAAATTGTTTGTGAACTCACTGAACTCTCTGTTGATGTGCTGTGCCATACATTTATTTGGAGGAATGATTTGTTACAAATATTCTTCGCCATTATGGTATCACGTACACTAGACTGCAGCTGCTATGGTAAACAGAAATACAGGACAGACACTATTTTAAAGAGTAGATGTGTTCCACATAGCATTTGCATTGATAAATAACCCCTTAATCCTTTTACTCATTGAGTATCAAGTGTCAGCCATCCTGACAGAGGAACTTATCTCACAAATGCAACATGATCAACACGTTTCCTTACGTTTGACGCAAATACTCACAATGTAATTGGCAGTCAATCAAGATGGGAAAATGTTCATAGTAAGTTTGATACATAATCAGCATGATTGATTGAAATTGTATTTATGGAAAAGACCAGCCTATGTGAAAATTGTTCAAATGAGACACTTCCCCTTCCAAATGTGTCTGGAATACACCTCTCACAATGCCTGAGAAATTGTTAAATTTCAAAAACATCAGGTGGCCAACTCCCTTTGCATAATCTATAACATGTAATGCTAGTTTGTAATGTTAGTTTTCATTTCTAGAAAAAAATTATTTGTCCATGTTTCTCTACCAAACTCCTGGCACCCACTTTAGGTGCAATGTTAGATTATAATTTAACTACAACTCCCATAAATCCTTAAGTAAAACTTGCTTTCAGTTTTACTCTGGAAAGCTACGTGGGTATGATTGGCAGAGTTATTATTATTAATAAAGTTATTTATTGGTTCAGTAAGTGCTCATTGTAGAGGCTGTGTGAACTTCAACGATAAGTATCTTTATTATTTTTACTTTGCTATCACATATTATATATATACATATATAAAATGTATTTAAAATATTTGTGTCAGCTCCGGTCAGGGGTATCACTTTAATGTATTTTGCAAAGCTACTAGTATTGAGTATTAACTTTATCTTTTATCTCACTCCACGCTGCTCTCTCCGTGGTTTTCTCGCTTCATTGGATGAGATCATCAATCTTGATGATCTCAGCCATTCCATTCCTTTCCCATAAGAACGCATTGGGAGGTCATTGCACATGTGCAGCAAAACAATGAGTTGCACCAACCAGATGATTTTTATGAGACCATCTAACTGAAAAAGCAAAGATTCACTTGGTTATTTCTTCAGAAGTGCCTCTACTACATGCATTTAAACCCTGCAATTTTAACATTGATGTTCCTGCAGAATGGTAATGTTTTACTTTGCATGGTTAAAACAAGAGGGACATGCCACCCAGACCACTTCATTGAGATGAAGTGGTCTGGGTGCCTATTGTGTCCCTGTACGTTTTTTTATGAATTGTCCTCTTTGACATCAAACCCCTGGGCTGTAATCTTCCTCCACTTATGTCTACTGCTGTCAGTAACTTGTTGCGATCTTCAGCCATTTGTTAGTCTTCTATTACTCTATGTTAGAATTTGTAATCAACTGTGTGTATTAAATCTCACATGTACATCAATTCCTCATCATAGTACAGGCTTCCCCAAACTCCGGCCCTCCAGATGTTGCTGAATTACAATTCCCATGATTCTATAAATGAAATAGACTGAGAATGGTGAGAGTTGTAGTTCAGCAACATCTTAGTTTGGGGAACCATGTCATAGTAAATAACATTCTGCAGCTGATTTCTAGGCCCAATAATATTTTCAAAGTGAATGAGATGCTGCTTGCGGTCGAATTGTGCATGTGTAAATGTCCTTCATTCACTAGAATGGAGAAAATGCTGCTCAGAGGTTTACAGGAAACACACAGCTGTTTCACTTTGTTCACTAAACAGCAAATTGTCAGGAACTCATAATGGAATTTCAAATTTAAGATCAAAATAGATTAGCTGGAAACATAGCTGACTTGGAAATTTTTCTAAATTCGGCTATATTAGTCTGCAGCGCATTTGGGGAAATTCACTTTAGTGAATTGGTGTGTCTCACTTCTTTCTACAGGAATTAGATGATTGGAGAACAATGACGCCAATAAGATTTTTTAATTTTTTTTAATCGTGCAAAAAAAAAAAAAAGAGGAAAACATAAATTACAAACAAAAAACAACAATCAGGATTCTTTTTCTTATTCAGATATATGTTCAAAACTTTATTATTTCTTGAAATTCATTTTTAAAATAGTAATCTGTTAATCACAAAGCATTCCCACCAAAGAAGATACCAGTGTTTTGGAAAGTAGCAGAATTGCTGTCCAACAGGAAATTACAAATCATTAAATAGCAACTTCCTATTGACCTGTACGTTTTTCCTACCCTGAAGGTAAGCATCTCGGAGCCAAAGATCCCCAGTGACCAGGCTTAGAAGGAATTTCAAATAAATGTAGAGATTTGTGTTTTATTTATAATTATATGAATGCGTTTATGCGTGGAATATCTCTGTGTGTACAAAAATCCCCAAGTACTCTGTTAAATTTTCCTCGGTCAAAACTCCTTTACTAATCCATTCATTGATAAATAACTGAATGCTGACTGGTCCACATCCATTCAGGTCTTAATGGGTTAAACTCTGGATTTACCACTTCCTGAGATTTCAAACTAATGTTTCCATGTTAGTATTTCTGTTAAATATACTATGTTAAAGCAGGAAGTATATGCAGTGTCTGCCAGCTGTGGGAAAATATGGCATTTTGTGTATTAAATTATACAAGCATCACTGCTGAATTCTACATTATTCGCCTTTTAGGCAAAAAAAATGTAAAAAAAAAAAAAGAATTATAAAAAAAAATAAAAAATCAGCGAAGCTAAATTTCAAAATCATCAGCGTAACTATTAGCTTAAGAGAACATTCGTGTTTTTTTTAAGCCTGCATATCATATTGGATATTCTGTATTTACATAGTTTTGTGGCGTTTTTTTATTTATTTTTTATTTAATTTATTTATTTTTGTTTCTTTTTTCTCCCTCACTTTAAACATCATTTAAACTCCATGCTTTCTCAAAGCAACAGTTTTTTTTTTTTCTATCCAAAGAGAAAAAAATCTCTTAAAGACCGGATGGGACAGAATATCATTGCAGATAAGCATAATAAATGACATTGTAATGGACTTAAATTACATAGTATGTGTAATATATCTTCATATAAACTCCTCCCTGCTCACTTGGCCATCATTCAAAGCAGAGATTAAAGACTAAAACCCTTCCTACAATTACATGACAGTAATATTATCCCACACTGTCTTAGAATGCATTCCAGTATACCCCCCAAGTGTCCAATTTTTTTCATGATCAGTCCCTATTTTATGCCCAAATCCATATGTCCCTCTTTTCTACCCTATTAGCCATCTTTTCTAGTAGCTCCAAACTGAATGAAGGTATAAAAAAACTTTGTAGCAACAAAAATAATTTAAACTATAGAAAAATTAGGAATTTTGTAATGAATTTGTGTGAATAAGATACTTTGGTCACCTAAACTGACCTAAGATGACTCACTTGTCTCACCTCAAGCTACTTTAAAAGTGTTCCTCTTTGAAATGATGGGAGGTAAATTGTCTTTTTTTTTTTTTATAATTCTTTATTTTATTTGTGCATATGATTAACAGATGGGTTTGCTTTGCCACAACAACAGGAGCAAACTGAACGTTACACACGTAAGAACAATATTATGGCATTGTTAGACTATCAGGATAAACATAAATGTCTTAGCATAATGTGGTACAGGGTGGACAACAAGGTTAGGTGATAACTTGTCATGCCAGGTAAAATTCTCTTAATAATGCATATTGGCTGTTACTGTAATATTTTTTTTTTTGGTGAATAAGAGTTTTATTGAATTTTCACAAATGCGTAAGATATGACATTCAAGAACAAAGTGTATAAGCATTAGTGAACGATAATGTTTTATTTTTTTTTTTAAAAAAGGAAGCTTGCAGGTCTCCCGACATTTGGTAATAATGTGGACCACGCAGGATTCCTCATTAATTTGCCTTTTACCCATCAAAGCAAGGTCATAGAAGCGTCAAGGTCATAGACGGTTAGCGTCGGGGGTGTGTTGGTCGAGCGGGTACTGTTCCGGGTTGTGAGGGTTGGGTGGTTTCTGGTATCGTGGTATAATGTTCCTGGGTATTGGGCGTATGGGTAATCTTGTCGGGTTGGTTCGTCCCTTGTCCGGTGTGTGCTGGTCGTGGTGGGTCTTTTGTGGGTGCTGCGGCGTGTAGTCTGTCTCGTAAGGGAGGTGGCGTTTCTGCGAGTGTAGGTTGCGTTCTCAAGTCAGCCTGTCGGCAGTGGGTCATGTATTTTAACGTGTGTTGTGGGGGGCGGGTGGGATGGGAATGTAGGTTAAGGCGTTGCGGATGAGGGTAGGGTGCGAGAGGGTAGGGGGTGGGGTGTCAGGTCCCGGGTCCCCACCCCAACCCCCCCGCCCCCGGGGCCCGGGGCATCTCCGGCTCCACGTGGTCGTCTTGGTTTGGTTGGGTCATTAGTCCAGCTTCCGCATTATCGCCAGTCGGTTCCGTCAGGACCGTCCCACCTCCACTGCCAGGTGTTGTGTGGCCCCCGTAATTGGTGCGGTGGAGGCGAGCCATTGGAGCCAGTGGTACCACGCATCGTGGTAACGCTGTATGCGTCCCGTTGCGGAGTGGATGAGCTCCTCGATGAGTCTGATGTCTTCCACCCTTGTTATCCATTCCCTGATAGTCGGGGCCATGCGTTGTTTCCAGTGTCCCGGGATGAGGCTGCGGGCTGCATTTATTAGGTGTGGGAGTGCCATTTTTTTAAACCTGTTGATGGGGATCTGTGTAAGTTGGAGCTGGTAGGTTTCTGGTGAGAGGGGTAGATTTGCTTCTGTTATGGTTGTGAGTATCTTGTGGATCTCTGCCCAAAAGGGCTGGATAAGGGGGCAGAACCACCATAGGTGGAAGAGGGATCCCAGTTCTCTCCCGCATCTCCAGCATTCCGGGTCATTTGTGGTTTTCATCATGCTAAGTTTTTCCGGTGTCCTGTACCAGTGGGAGAGCATTTTATATCCTGTTTCTTGGAATTTGATGGAGATGGAGGCTTTATGTGTGAGTGTAAACACCGTTGTCCATTGTTCCGCTGAGATTGAGTGTCCTAGATCCCTTTCCCAGTATTTTGTGAAGTAAGGGGGGGGTGCGTTAGTGGTGGTGGTGGTGGTTTGCATGCGGTACAGTATCGATATTGCGTGTGGGGGGGGGTTCATGCAGATGGTCTTGAATACGGAGAGCGTTCGCGTTGCCGAATTTAGGGTCGGTATGCTTCTCAGAAACCTCGTCAGTTGGTGATATCTAAAGCGTAAGAGCATATTGTGTGGGGTATTCGGGACCAGGGTGGTCAGGGGCGTGATTGTGCCTTGGTCATAGACGTCCTTCAGTCTGCAGGGGGTCGGCAGGCCTAGGGCAGCCGTGTAGTGGGGGTCTGATGCAGGGATAAATGTCGGGTTGTGAGATATGGGGCATAGTGGTGAGAGCTCCGGGGCTACGTCTGTGTGGGTCGCCAGTCTCCTCCAAACTGCCATTGTAGCGTTTAGGGTTGGGTGGTTCCGTGGCAGTTCCCCGGCCATGGATTTCGGCAGCCAGGGTAGCAGCGTCAGGGGTATCCGTGAGAAGCTGGCCTCTATGGGGATCCATAGCTTGTCTTTCGAGTCTTGTGTCCATTCGATCACTCGCTGGAGGTGTATAGCATGTCTATATTTCATGATATCGGGTAGTCCCAAGCCTCCCTGTAGTTTGGGTCTGGTGAGGGTGGCGAAATTCAGCCTCTGCGTTTTGCGGGCCCAGACGTAGGCCATCAGTGTTTTACGGGTTTGTGTTAGGAAGGTTTTGGGAATATGGATTGGTAGGGTTTGTAGGAGATACAGGATTCGGGGGAGGATATTCATTTTGAGGACACTGATCCTACCCAGCCACGTAATGTGCGGGAGTTGCCACGAGTCGAGGTCCTTCTGTATTCGGTCGAGGAGGGGTGGGAAGTTGATGCGGTAGGTGTCTGACACATCAGCCGACAACCAGATCCCTAAGTATTTAATCCTTTCTTTGCACCAGTGAAAAGGGAATTCTGTTTGCAGTGCAGTTGTCAGTGTTAGGGGGCAGTTTACGTTGAGAATTTCAGATTTCGTAAAGTTCATTTTCAAGTTGGAGAGGGTGCCGTATAGGTCGAATTGGTGCGTGAGCTCCCTAAGGGAGGTTGCCGGGTTGGTGATTGGATGGGAGGTAAATTGTATGTCCCTCTGGCTCTTAGATATTTAACAAACTCAAAATTGCAACAAAATCCATGTTAATAACAAGATGAGCCTAAAACATCAGTAGACTACAGACATAACATAATATAGACGTTTGTACAGAATCATAATGCAATATTGTGCTACTATTTCTATGTGCATTCAAGACAGTGCAGGTAACTAGAATGCACAAAAGGTTCTTACCTATACTATGTAAATGAATATAGAAGCCAAAAAGTATTTTACAGTAATTAACGTTGCAAGCAAAGTCTTGTCAGACAGCCCTGCTCTGTGAAATGTGACTGGTTTGTGCAGGACTTGGCAGTCTGTACAGGATGCTGCTATTTAGAAGTTCGTAGTGGATTTCTGCCAATGTTAGTAATATATGTCACACTTAATAATGTGCATGTCTTTTTTTGGGGGCGGGGGGGCTACTAAGGGAGGGAATAAGAGAAAGGCAATTTGAGACAGCACGCTCTTGATAATGCACAGAGTACACTTTAGGAGCTTTAAGTATTTTTTTTTTAAATTTCATATTATTTTATGTTATAAACTCCCACTTTTAAAATATTTCTTCTCACTTTTATTCCCTTGCACAATGTATGTAGCACTTTAATCAAAGATACTCTTAAAAGAGAAAGTTGGAGGAAAGATCCTAGTCATTGTCACGTTTTAATGTTAGCCCCAACCAGTTTTTGTGGCTGTACAAGTTACCCTCTATTTGTCTGTTATTTCTCTTCTGCACCCCCCTATAATGTTTAAAAATCTTTAAATAGAAATACATTTGGCTACAAAAAAGAAAAAGTTTGAATAATATGTAAAGGGGTTGAATATGCTTGGTGGGCTTAAACCACCAATTTTAATCAAAAATAGCGGATTTGAAAAATTCTTCCTCTCTACTAGTGTTCTGGCTAAGTCATTTTGGCTTAAAAGTTGACATTTCATTGTTAGGTTTCCGTAACCTGCTTTTTAGTGAATAACTGTGTGTTAGTGCGAAGTGGAAGATATGTGACATGATAGGGAAATCAGTCATACAAGATGGATGTTGAGAGGGAAATCCTGGTAACAAATATTTTAGTGAATTAGAGGTTGTATACATTAAGAAAAGATAGCATTCCATTAAAAGCAATGTCGTTAAGAATTGTTATATGATGTCGAGTTATTTTATATATATATTTGGGAGTCTAGCCAACTCCTTGGTTTTGCACCCCTCCCTGTCACAGGTGCCTCATCCCAGGGCCCTATTTAGCCTTGTAATGCAGAGAGCCCCAGATGGAATTTATTTTCCCAAGTAAGTGGTTAATCTCATAATAGCAGACATTAGGCTGTTAGAGTAGGACCTGCCAAAGATGGGGTACATTGATGTTGTGGCAGGCTTATGCAATGTATGATCATATAATGTAACTAAACCATTATTTTTGCCTAGATTATGTGTTTTAAAAAAAACAAATAAAATCTTTCAACATTGAAGATGATGTTTAGTGGATAGGTGAGTGCTCTGGATCTTGTGTATCGTGTGTGTGTATGTATGTATGTATGTGTGTATGTGTGTGTGTGTATGTATATATATATATATATATATATATATATATAAAATATAAATGTCTCCTGTAAAAAATCCTGTTTATATCATCTTAAATTTCTTGAGTGTGTTTGCCCCTTGTAAATTAACGGGCATAGTACATTACAAGACTTTTAGAAATTCTAGATTCACTATGGGCACTATAAATATCTAGATCACACACGTGTACACTGGTCCTTGGCATTGGATCTAGACCTTTCCCACGCATTTGGTGCTGCCTCAAGTCCTGCAGATTGAAAGATGTCTTTTCACAACCTACCTAGTCAACATTTGGTGTCCATCCAACACAAGAGGCAGAAGGACACGCTTTTAAAATTTTACTGGGTTGTCACAAAACGAGAAGCCAGGATAGGCGTAGGGTATCATCTGCTACATCGTTGGTTGTAGGGTGCACCGGAATAATGCCTTCTGGTGGGAAATTCTGGAACACCCCCAGGGAACACAACCATAGAGGGAAAGAAGCTGCATGAACCCTTCAATGTTCACTTGGACTGGCATACTGTCACATACAGGTAACAAAAGGAGTGGCTCGTCTGTCTTCCTGGCCACCAAGGAAACTGTCTTATCCAGCAGTGAGTGCTCCAAATAGTAAAAACATTTTTTTAATCAAAATACACATGATGATTGGATTATCATTTTAATTATTGAAGTTGATATGAAAATGCTTAATTTTGGCTAAATGTTCATTTGTATATATTTTGTTTTGCTTTTGGAAGTCCTCTTTAATAACATGCCATTTGGTAGCTAAATTGCATGAAGAGGAAGAAATCTTGAAACCCTGTTTTTACACGAGAGATCGTTTAAAATAGTCGTATCAGCTGTGCACTGTTGATGGCTCTGTTCACAAGGAGGCAAATTCGTTTTTTTTTCCCTTGCTTATTGTGTTTCAGAGATTGACGCATTCCACTTTAGAATTTGGCAACGATTTTGACTAAAAGCTTCGTACTGTTTTGTTTCATATGTGCAGACTGAAATTCTGAGAGATGGTGTAAACAGAACCTGCAAGGAATATGAATGAAATTGTTACAGTTACACAGACCTGTAAAACAAAATGTTTCCATGTGGTTAATTTTAGAATACATGAAATATATGTTGCTACTATCTACTTATTCACTCATGTATTATTATATAAAGGAAGGAGTTCAAATATTTAGTAGACATAAACTCAGACACTTTAAATGGTTACACCAACCATAAAACTGTGTTTTACTAAGACAATGTTTTTGATTCGAGCAATCCTTACTGGCATGGGGTCCAGCATGGGAAAGGTTTCCTTCTCTATATACAGAAATGCTCGAATATACACATGTTCGAACCCCTAAACATAAACACTGAACGAGCCAACCTCCATTTAGCATAATCCAGTAGAAAATCATTTTTATTATTTAATTATTAAAAGTATGTAAACAAGAGCATCATTGAAAAATATCGGGAAGAGAAAAGGAGTCTGATACATTTTGTTCCTATATATTTTATATTATTAAGAACCTTGGTTTATTCTTCTCTAAACAAGTTTGTTTTATGTCAGTGGTCCGTCAGTGGTCAGGTTCTGTATTGTTTGTTCATAGATCCATATAAGCCTTAACACTCTTGATTTGATATTGAGTCTATTAATTTAGGTATAGTGTCCATTATTTTTACATTATGTTTTACGGAAGTGCTGAATTGCTTTATGTGCAAACACAGTGTAAGTTTTCTATTTATTTTTTATTATTTCATTTTACAAAAATTGAGATTTTGATAAAAAATTGGCACTTTTATAATTTAACCTTGTTACACACTGCCAGCTGTCAATCAGACAATATGTCCTATTATTTTCTGGTTGTTTAGCTCGGTGGAGCCAACATCAAGAGGCCGTATCTATCCTATCACACATTACTGGTGCTTCTGTGCCCCCTGAAGCCTTCTAGCATTTCCTATTGGAAAACATTGGATTTGCTGAGAGGATTAATCTCAACCAAAGAAGCAGAGTGGCACGCCAGAGACCAGCGCTGCAAGGGAAAAGTAACTGAACTCTCCTTTTTACCCTTGCAGCGAGAGCCTGGCCACCTAAACAGTGATTAGGGCACAATAGTATTCTTTTAATATCAGGATGCATTGTAAATATACATCAAAGAAACATGTTTTCTGCTTCTAAAACATGAAGCAAGCAATATCTTCTGTTTCAATAAAAATAGATTTCTGTGATGGACATGTAGTTAAACTGAGGCCCGTACTGCATTTCTGTCTGGACATTACCGATCTCATAGCATGTTTAGTATGAAAGAGGGTGTTAATCTTGCTTTTCTGGCTCAGTCCCAGAGATGTTCGTACAAAACGTCTTGTCTAAATTTACCTGGCTGTTGATTAGATACAAATCATCCATGCTTGACAACCTCACTCCTGGAAACTGAGTTGCGTACATTTAAATTGTAGCTGTGAGTTCTACAATATAAGTACTATGTTTTATTTGAAAAGAGATAACAAGTACAGAAAATTAGAATGAAAAGTATCTGAATTCCAAAGCTAAGAAGATGTATTTAACCGTTAAAGCAATACTTCAGGCTGGAAGCAACCTCTATTTTTAAGGTACTTTTTAGATAATGTATAAATGTACAGAAATTAAATAAAAAGTAAGTATTATCTCAGTTATTGCCAAGTTCGTGCATTTGCAGTTTGCTCTGTGCAGACCCAGGAGTGGCTCTGAAGATTCATATTCAGTTTATTGGGTCATCAATTTATCCCATAAGCCTCTGGACATCACAGGGTTTATGGGATGTGTGGTTAGGCATTTCACAATAAATCCATTCATTTTATATGATTAATGAAATTGATGCCTAAGCTGATAACAGCTGTAATGCAGTTTTTATCAGCTTAAGTGACAGCTCCGTTAACCGTTTTGTAAATGGAACTGTCAAAATTCATTGAAACCAGTCATGCTGTGAAGGAGATTGTCAGGGGAGGTGTGTTTAGTGCATTCTATGTGCACTTTGAGTACAAGTGTGCAACGACACCTGTCAAGGGGTGGCATATAGGAGGCAGCATGTGAACAGTTCGTTATTAAATTGCATATTTTGGAAGCAGGAAAGATGGTCAAGAATAAAGATCAGAGTGACTTTGACAAGGGCCAAATAGTAATGGCTAGATGACTGGGTCACAGCTTCTCTAAATAAGCAGGTCTTGTGGGGTGTTCCCGGTATGAAGTGGATAGAACTTGCCAAACGTGGTGCAAGGAAGGACAACCAGTGAACCGGCATCAGAGTCATGGGTGCCCAAGGCTCATTAATGCATGTGGGAAGTGAAGGCTATACCATCTGGTCAATTCAGACAGAAGAGCTAGTGTAGAAAATGTAATGCTGCCCAGAATAGAAAGGTGTCAGAACACACAGTGCATTGTCATTTGCTGCTTGTGCGGCTGTGTAGCTACAGACTGGTCAGAGTGCGATGATGCCTGTCCACTGCCGAAAGTGCCTTGAATGGTGACATGAGTGTCAGAACTGGACCATGGTACAATGAGTGTGCGTCATTTACCTGGGGGAAAGAAGACAGGCTGGTGGAGGTAGGCTTATGCTCTGGACAATATTCTGCTGGGAAACTTTGGGTCCTGGCATTCATGTGGATGTTACTTTTACACGTACCACCTACCTAGAGATTGTTGCAGACCATGTACAATCATTCATGGCAATGGCTTTTTTCACAGGATAATGCACCCTGCCACACTGCAAAAATTGTTCAAGAATGGTTTTAGGAACATAACAAAAATTCAAGGTTTTGCGTTGGCCTCTAAATTCCCCAGATCTCAATCCGATAGAGCATCTGTGGGATGTGTTGGAACAACATATCCGATCCATGGAGGTCCCGCCTCGCAACTTACAGGACTTTACTATTAATGTCTTGGTGCCAGAACCACCAAGGTCATGTTCATAGGTGTTGGTTGGTTTTAATGTTGTGGCTAATCAGTATATATGGATAAACAAAATGAAATAGAAGGTAATGAATACCTGTGCACCTTTTTTGTCTGAGAATGGAAACATTTAATATTCTGCCTGTAATGCACTGTTTTATGATATATGTGAATTGGAATCCAGGAATCTAAGAAGTATATATCATAAGGAAAATAAACATATTAACTGAGTATACTTGCATGTAATAGGTAACAATGGTGAATTCTAAAGATATGACTCTGTGATAGTAAAAGAAAAAGGAGTAGGAAAGATGAGTGGAAGAACACCAGAGAAACATATAAATTTATGTCCTGTAGACAGCAATTATTAGTGTTCTAAAGCCAGTTAACTTAAAACAATAACTGGTATGATACACTGAGTGCCAATAAATCTTATTTGTATATATTGTAGTTATTTGAAAAACACATGAAATCTCTAGTATATTGGCACTGTGCTGCTATAACTATATCTTAAACAAGTTAATATAAGTTAGAAACCAGCTATCGCTTTTTACTGCTAGAAAATACCTTTCAATGCTTGCTGTATTTCCATCATGGGGAAAAAAAAACTCATTATCTTTTTTAATGAGTTCAATTCAATTCTTCAAATTGCATGTTTAGAAATTATGTTCATGCTTTTAAGGTATTTCTCTTTTTTGCCTTTTATTTTCATTTTTATGATTTAATTTTTTTTATTTTATACTTTCATGATTAATATATCCATGTTTATTAAGGTAATTAATTGCTTGCATTGATGGTGATCTATCTGTAGAATATATATATTATTTAAAGATGGTTTATCAGTTTAAAAAAAACTTTGTAAAATTATGAGTGGCTTTACTTATTCAGTTACACATTCGATAGTCTACTCTTGTTATTAATAAATTATAACAAAGCAATGCGATACAAACTTATTATCAAAACATACTTATTAATAAAAGCAAAAATGTAGGGAGCCATGCAAAACTCTTAGTACAATGCATTAACAATACAATCCCTGCTTCGAGATGTTTGGTGGTCCTTAAACCACTCAATGAATGCAGACTGCTTACATAAAGAAACATAAACAGGTAAGATTCTTTAAAGATGTTGTGAAGTAGTAATGGCACGAGGTGCAATGTATACAAAATAAATGTCCACTCACTTTTATGTGAGCATACCAGTGCTCAGAGACTACAAGCAATCTCAGCCCTATCAAATATGGTGCCTTGCAGTAAAACAACAGGGATTTCTGACTTTTTTCTAATATTCACACAAATAGAAAACATTTACGCTGGTAACATTTTTAGGTTCAATTACCATTATGTCACAATATATGCTCAACAGTTAGGTTAATTCACTAAACCATGAAGTGTGGTGAGTAAATATATCATCTTTAAAGACAATAATTGCACAGTTCCTAATGAGATGTTTCAGTTTACATTAATGTGGCCCCAAATCATGATATAGTAAATTAACCTTAATGTAATGCTGCAATCCATAAGTAAAATAACAAATGAACCATAGATCAGCATGACTAGGGAATATCTCTCATCTCACAACTTCATTAGGATGTAGCTGGTTCCATAGTAACAAAAGAAGAAAAAAGGAAAAAATGGAGGGGGTAACATAATAGATAATCCAAAATTAAAACCAAATAATTTTAATTGTTTAAAAAAAATAAAAATAAATTCTGATAGGATAATGAACAAGACACACTGCATATAAAATATAAACAAAATTTTTATTTGCACGAGTGTCTTTTTTTTTAGGTTTCACATAGTCAGTCTATATAGAGTGTGCAGTGTGTCTTGTTCATTATCCTATCCAAAATTATTTTTTTAAAGTGTCAATTAAAATTATTTGGTTTATTTGGGCACTGTATTGGAATGCTAACTGGTCATCCGTTAAAAGCATCCTTTTAAACACTTTCTGATTGTATCAATATGGACCTCCAATCTGTCAAGGTTATTCTATAAAGTATAAATTGTTCTGGATTTCAAATTTTAGGTTAAAGTAGCTGAACTGAAAAAATGGCTGACTTTTTCCACTGTGGTAATTTTAACCCACAATTTTAGATTTACTTTTACATTTTGGCAATTCACACTTTGGTGAAAAATCCTGCAGGTCAACTATTTATGTTTTAATTTTAATTCGGTAAAATCAATATTTCATTGGATGAGATAGGAATAGGGTGTAGTTAGCTACAACAGAATGAAACACAATAGGCGTAAGTGGGTCACAAATAGGAATTTGAGCCAATCTGAGCCAAGAATCCAACCCTTATTCCAGTAGATCACAACTAATAAAAAAAAAAAAATAAGACTCCAGCACTCGGAGTCAGAGGTGTAATAGTGGTTTATTCTGCCATCCAATAGGGTGGGCCAGGAATCAGCTTAAAAAAGACACGTTTAAGGTCATAACATTGCCAGCCCTGTTAGATGGCTGAATAAACCTCCATGGCATCACTGAAGCTGAGTGCTGGAGTCTTATTTTCTTTTTTATTGTCTACAATGGAAGCCATTCCCTCTATAGAAAAATAAATAGTATTTGGTTCTGCTTTTTCATCTGTGTTAGTGCCTGTTATTACCACCAAGTGTGATTTAAACATAAAAGACACAGCAGCAGCTGTTATCACAAGTTGGGTGGTGGAGGTGATAGTGAGGTTAGGCAACTGGCTTAAATATAGGTCAATCTATCTGAGATGTTAATGCAGATCAGCCTGGCTCCTAATGACTGCTTCAGATGATGGAAAACAGATACAGGCTTGTCCAATTCCTTTATGTATACAACTCATATACCCCTTAGTAAACTGGAAAACTCATTCTTCAATGTGGGATGATGATTGCTTTAATGTTATTGCAGACAAAGGTAATTTGCTATGCATTCTCCTCTGGAGGCAAACACTGAAACTATGGGGTTGCTTTGTTACCAGATTGATCTACTTCCTTTCAAGTTTTGTATTTTTCAACCTTTTTTTGTTGTTGGATGAGGGACATTTAAACTTTTTAAGTGTTGCCATATTAGCTATTAACTAGTATCTGCTATCTAAAATACTTGGTTGCATTGAACAGTTAGTACAAGTAATGGTTAATAAATTCAAGAAAAATCTTAATTAATCCAAAGTGTATCATGTTGTAGCCAATGATAATGGGCTAAATAATTTATTTTGCCTATTTTCAAGCTAAATCATTAAAAAAAATTCCCCTATAATAAAGTATATATAAAGCACTGAGCTAGCCTGAAAGAAATACATGTGACATTTAGAAGCCATATTATGTCACACATTTACCAAAAAGCATGTCTTTTTTTTTTTTTTTTTACAATAAACTTGCAATAGCATGTTAGAATAATGTCTGCTAATATTGCTAGGACTTGTGATGCATTAGGCAGACTAGTTATTACATTGACTTAGGCAAGTCAAAAGAATGTTCTCATTTGCCGAGATTCAAATGTAAGGGGAACAAGTGTCTCAATGAGCTCTATCCCTGTGAACATTTACAATAAAGGCATTTCTCAACAATATTATTATATATAAAGAACCTCCAAATTCTGCAGTGCTGTACAATAGCTGGCCTAACAAAACAAGTAGTTACAAGACAAGTTGGACGTTCAGGAACAACAGACGGTGTTGAAGCCCCTGCTCATGCAAGCTTACATTGATACGTTGTCTGTATAATTGGGGATGAAAATGTTATGACTATTGGGACTAGTTTCTCTCCTTCTAATATCCTCTCAAACATCTGGGATGATTGCGTAATTGAACTACAATACCGCACAAGGTGCTAGTAAGGACAACTTAATAGCCACTAGAAGTCTCTGTCCAACACTGGATGTTGGGAAATGAGTGAATGGACTTTTAAATTGGCTCTGATAAATACTCTTCACCATCGATACCTACACAAAAAAAAAGTTTGACACTTTTATAAATGTTTCATATTCTTTTTTTGGGCATTTCTTTTAAGTTGTCAACTAATATAACATTGATAATACAATTTTTGCATATTAGATTTGTACCCTACCTCTTACATTGTAAAGATTTGTTTTTCATTGAAGGATTTGACTAGACGATGCCCAGCACTAGGTAATTGGCACTGGGCAAAAAAATAAAAATAAAGAAGGCCAATAGTCATTAGATGCAGAATTCAGAAGCTTTTAGAGGTTAGGGAAGGAATTTATTAAAAAGTAAACATTTTTACTATTTTTTTTTTGTTGATGCACAAAAATACACAAAAAAAATATGCATTTTATAATTGAGAATTTCCCTTTATGCGTGCCCCCAAAATATATTTGCACTTAATGATTACTTTTCATATAATTCTAATTAAGCACATCAGTATGTGTAATTTTAAACACCCCAACTTATCAACCAGGTAGTTTGTTCTCTTTTTTTTTTTTTCTGGCTGCTATCAAACAACAGTTCATGAAACAAATTGTTTGTCAGAGCTACAGCTGACATGATTAACTTGAAAATGGAGACTGTCTTAAATGACCTCTTTAAACATGACCCTTGCCTTTTACGTGTTTATAAACACTACTAAGTATCGGAGTGGTAGGTCTTTTTGATGTATTTCTATAGAGAAAATGTAGATTTTAGATAAGATAAACATTTTAAACCACGTATCTCATTTCTAATCTAATATCATTCATAAACCATTTCCTGTACGTCAATATTTTGTCCCAGCTATTAATATCGACATTTCTCCCCTGGCCTTGTCATAGAGTTGCATTAACTTGGCCAATTTAATATGCGGATACTACAGAATGCTAAATTTGCTGTGCTTGCATTATGCTGTGGATGCCAGTAAGCAGTATAGGTGATCTCAGTACCCACTAGAGTGCATCTTCTATGCCCTCTGAATTTGGAGTTTTTTTTATTTAAGATGGGTGAGTTTTTTGTTATCAGGTCAAAGCTCCATATAATGTCTTAAAACATAATCTGTGTGTAGTCACAGATGTGTAATCATTGTACAGATCTAAAGAGTAGAATTAAAAAAAAAAATACCATTTATTATTTTGGGATCGTTACAGAGAGAGTGTGGGAAAAGAAGACTACGATGAACATGCAATAGCCATCCTGTTCTCACAGGGCACAAAATAGAGACCTCTATTCAGCAGGGGTTAATTCTAGATATGTGTTTCCACTTAACCTCCCCTGGTGAGAGAAAACAATTCCAGTTGTTAAAGCATTAACAGCCCCCATGCAGCTATCAACCCTGTCTTAATCTCATCAGTACCTTGATTCATGAGTAAATCCCTTTAACATGTAGCAAGACATGGAACAAAGGGAATAAATACTGAGTGTATTTAATTAAGAATATATGTATACTTATTTTGTTTTCCATCCATGTAAAAGCTGAAAACAAGATTATTAGATAACTGAACATTTTACATATATGAATATTATTAATATCACGCATATGTTCCTTTTGTACTACCTTAAATGACCTTGTTATTTTAAAGACATTCTAGGGATCCAGTCCCCATTAAAAAATGTACTTCCCTTTTATTCAGATTCCCATATGAAAATACTCAACAATTCTGTCCTGTTTTTGTATTGCTAACTTGCAGTTCACTGGAATTGTCTTGCAATGGTATCCATAAAAGTTATTTTATATGGCTCAATCACTTTATTGTTACTGCTATAACAGTAGCTGTTCTATAACACTGCTCAACTTAATGGAGGGACAGTGCACAGTGGCTTTGATGTTTATTGTGTATTGACAATGTATTGTTCATGCACTGTTAAGTTACTATTGTTACTCAAAACTGTGAATACACTGGAAAAGTATCATTTCCTCATGTTTGAGATAACAATGGAATTTGTAGGCAGTTGTCAAATATATGCTTTGCACTTCATTAGCTGTGGATTTAGAGTTGCTCAATTCTCCAGAAGATAACTTTTAAATCTAGAATTAATATGTTTTTTATTTTATTTTATTATATTGTTATTTTTAAATGACACTGTAGGCACCAAGGCTACTTCATCTAATTGAAGTAGTCTGGTTGCAGTGTCCAAGTCTCCCTTAGTCCTGCAATGTAAAACATTGCGGTCTTTGAGAAACTGCAATGTTTACATTTCAGTAATAAGACTGGCTTTGGTGTCTGCCTACCAGACAGCCACTAGAGGCGCTTCCTGGAGTTTCATTGAGTTTGACTCAGTGAAACGACATTGGACGAGGAGGCAATGCTCACTTATGGGGAAGGCCTAATGCATGTTTGTCGTGGGCTTCATATGATCATTATGTCCCCCCATAGGATGACGTTGGAGGAGATGGACCTCGGCGCTGTCAGGTGAGTGAATAAAGGATTATTTAACCCTTTACATTGCTTCGAGGCATGGGGGCTGATGAGCGCATTAGTGTTAGGAATATATCTTTGTATTCCTTACACTAAAGTGTTCATATTACTTAATTTATAATCCATGTATTATAATAATCACTACTCATTGTCCACTATCGTTGTCTTCCCCCAATTCTTTGATAGATTCCGAGTCAAAACCATGCGTAATTGGTGGCCCAGACAAATGCTGTTCACATCTCAGCTTTATTAAAAAAACTCTATGAATCAACAGGCAGATATCAAGCATGATACAGCTGCTATTAGCTCAGTTAGATGTTCCATTCACCAGTTATAATGAGTTAAAATGCTGACTAGGGTCGTACTTTTACCTTATATGGAATTTTATGGACTAAGATCAAATCCCACAGACCAGAATGGCAGGCTCCTATCAGTGAAGCCATTTCTTGATATGGTAATGTCTCTTTGTTGCTGTGTTTGCTTGTGAATGAGCAACAGTAATGTCTACTTTAACAGAGATTATTTTTATCCAATATTTTATGTTAGTTTGTTTGCATATTTTTAATCTATCTAAAGAATTACAATTGACAGTCACATCCAACATGTAGAGTCCCTTTAATTGTGCTTCACCGATAGATTATAAAGACAGTTAAGGGGTCAGGGGTCCATTAATTACTTTATGATATATAATAACAATAACAACAATAACTACGTTATTTGGTGCCATTTTCCCCAGTAACAAGATTTCAAAGGACTTGAACCCAACCTGGCATATGTTAAATAGATTTTATCGTTGCCCACACATATTTATCACTCATAAAGTTAAAAATAATAACTATAATACTTTGCCAGTTTAAAATAGCAGTTTGTAACTAAAATAAAAGATAAGATGAAATGTTAGCATGAGGTGCGGAGCATTGGCAAATGTATGCAGATTGAAGGGTGGATAGCTGCACCTGCTTACACTATGCCTGGCTCAGCCTCATATAAGAAACTTTATACTGCAGTATACAGAGGTGCAAAGACTGTTAGATTCAATACATTTATTAGCAGGTGCATGTAGACCAAAAAAATGTATTAAAAACTACAAGTATCTTCTTAAACTGAAACAAGCTTAATTTGTAGAATTAACTATTTCTTTGTTACTGTCAAAGGAGAGACAGGTTAATGTCCATTCCTCTGAGATATCGAAAGTTAATGGTCACATAGTTGCTGGCTGTCTGGATCTCACATCTCCGAACATGTGCTAAAGTGATTTTACGTAGGCTGCGTTTTTTCCGCACTGGATTTAAAAAAACAAAACATTTTGGTTCAAGAACTGATGAGAAAATGTTCTAAATCCTTTTGAAGTTATATATTATTTGCATCCTTTCATAGAAATGTAAAATGCATTCATCCGACATGGACACTGGAAAGCTAAAATATGCAGTAAGGTTTTAGTTCATTGTTTAGTGAATAAATGTCTCTATTAGTATCTTAATATAAACTCTTAAAATAATTTTAATATTTGGAAAATATTTTTATATATGGTACATTTTTGATGCTTTATTTTAAATGTTTAACCAAAAATATTAATCATTTGCAAAGCTTATCCTAAAATATTAAATCAAGGGCAAAATTGTTTATTAATTAATCAATGTATTTTTTGTAACGACCAGGGTCTGTTTTTCTAACTCAGATATTTGACCTAAAAGTTGCAATTTCTTGGTCCATTCCTAACAACTCTCAGTTTGTTAATCTTCAAAACAATTGCGTGTTAGCGTTCTTTAGACTTGTACAAATGCCTATTTACCATTAGATGTTTGTAACACCTTCATTTGCTGATTGTGATTGCCCTGTGAAAAAGAAGGCTCATCAAACTAGTATTACATTAATAAATCCAGCGTGGTCTAGAAATTTTGCGTTTTGTTTTATTTTAATATTTATTTAATAATTTATTAAATTATTTTTATTATATGATATTTTAATATATTTTATTATAAACATATTTAGCAGATTATTACTATTGAACCTTGACAAAGTCTTAAATAACATGTTTTTTTTTTTTTTGTTTCTCTTTACAGAAATTGAAATCCTACATACCGAGATTTAGAGAAGTAAGAGACACATCTGTAAAATGTCTTTGTCCACCTGGTAAGATACTCCACGGAATTTTTGTTTGTTTGTTTCATTTGGATCCTTTAAACATAAAATAGTAAACAATCAACAAATCAACCAGTTTATTCATTTCTTCTACAGATTTTACCTTGCCATCTTTCATATCAATACCCACAGTAGGTTTACCAAAGGGAAAATCAACTTTAAAATGGTGTCTGTTTTTTTTTTTTTTTTTTTTTTAATCATGTTTACACATGTACGTGACCTTTTTTGTTATTAGTTAGCTCTGTAGTTTATTTCCTATATTTAAAGAGTGATGTCATCTCTGTGAATTATGGCCTATGGACAAGATTTAGAATACCCTGGAAAAATAGTTACCTTTCAAAGAATTGGTTTATGCCATCATATGGTAGAAGTAGAAAGAATCCACTCCGTTGTCTCTCCCATGTCTCTACACTAGTTTAGCTTCAGCTTGTGATATGTAATAGGAATAGGTGGTTTGCATTGCTTTCTATCTGAGTTATTTAATGAGCAGCAAGGAAGCTCCTTCCTTTAGTAATATTGTCCAAATGAGCATGCAGTTCCTCCTCCTCCCCCACAACATAACATAGATAAAATGCTGCTTCTAATTGAGGAGGGTAATGGAGTGTATTTTGTAGGAAACCGTGAATGTGCATATGTGAATGTGAGTCTCGAGAGGAATGGGTGCAAGTAGAAAGTCTTTTACAAGAAAATATACCATTTTGTTTAACATTTTCTTTATATACAAAGACATGTAGCTTAAAGTAAACATTCAATGTCTTTAACATTTATTTTATTTTGATCACTACTGAAGAAAAGCATTAGTCGATTTAAAAGGTCCAAAATATACTTTGTGTGTATTATCTTGTAATACATACATTTAAGTAAATACTGCTTTTCAGTGCATTTCCCGGTTTACCTTTGGTCCTTGGTTAATAGTGGCAACATTTTATATATATTTTTTTTTTAATTCACCTCTTAAACAGTCTACAAATACTGTCTCAAATATTGTGTTTTACAATTCTGTCCTCTCCGGTGATACTGTACAGACATTACTGCCTCAAGTCCTAGAGGTCCAAGCCTTGCTCCTATTATGTGTTCTGTCTGTATACCTTCCGTTCCTTTGGCTCCATAGGTATGTATGGTATAAATTCACATATGTTTCATACGGTCACTATTCCGTTCACCATTTCACAATCTAGACATTTGTTCAGGCTACTCTACTGTCTCATTACCATCTAATATCATTCGACCACTATTACTCCACAACACTACGACCACTTTCTGATCCAGGTCCTTCCAATTACACCCCTATTATTTTCAACACTTCATCGATTGGCCGCCACACCCCTTTGGCACATTGGGCCCCGACAAAACCTCACATACATATTCCCTAAACGGTGCCTTTTCGCATGTACATTCCCTCAGAGGGCAACCTACTACAACCTATTTCTGCCCCTCATATTGAGTCGTTACACTAGCATTTTTAGCCTATTTACTCTTAAGTTCCCTTGTGGTCTAGGGTCCCAAATACTACTTACTTGTAGTTAGCAAGTCTGCCCTATTTTCAATACAGGTTACACTCCAATAACTTTAAACCACAAGATTCACAGCTTAAGTAGCCACCCAGCAATTCAGGTCTCGCACGGATTTCTCTTGTGTCCTACACACCTATTTTCTACACACGGCCCTCAAAAGGCTTTTACTGCATACGGCCTATGGTGGGAAACCCACTATTACCACCATTTTAGGACATATACATGTTACATCCAGCGATACCATGTAATCCATACAACTCTTTATTTTCCAATTAACAGCCCAGCCTTTACAGACCTCCCAAGGGTCAGCTTAGTAATATTTACGATATGACACGGAATGGGTCCGCCATTTTGGCTTAACTAGGTGTCAATCGCAACCATTTACGCTACTCACCAACCACTAATCTAACTACATCCGGTATTACACTGGGCTCCTCCAACCATCTCCTTCTATACATTGACTCACAGCCCACACTACATGCCCTTCGTACAGCCCTCAGTGGGCTTAACGCTACTACCTAATTCAGCCCCATAATCAGGACACTCCATAGGGATGACTTCCCACCGCGGGGGGTGGGTATATATAGGGCCTATTATACTACGTTCACATATACCACTCATTCACTCTAGGCCAAACTTCTATTCAAGTCAATTCCCCCTATCGTTCTAAACACCAGATCAAACATTAGGGCAGCACTACTGCCTATACCCTGTTCCCAGTCATTTTTCACATGTACTACAACTACAGTATGATTAACCCTACATTTGTTCCTGTCATAACCAGTACATCTCACACAACGATTTTTCACCCAGTAGCTCAAGACTTTTGGCACTAACACTACACGAGGATCTCACTAGGCCTTCATATGTTACACACGGCCCTCAGTGGGCAATCCACTATGACACAATTTCGGCCCCTAATTTGGGTAATTCCATATGAAATAAGACTTACCTTTGGACTCTTGGCCTTCAGCTGCAATACCGCTTCACAAGGCTCTCACTAGGCTTTCACTCCATATGTTACATATGGCCCTCAGTGGGCAATCCACTATGACACAGTTCTGGCCCCTCATTTGGGCAATTACATATGACATCTACAGCTTTTTAAGAGTCAACTACAACCCTATCATACTAGAGTCATCTATTCCTCTCAGCCGGTTAGGCTCACGCAATTCCTTCAATTCGACTTTCTCTCATCACTCTTGGTAACGTAGATCCCCTCATTACTCTTTAACTTTATATAGGCCTCCTCGGTCTGTCACCATTTTTACCTCAGTTTAATTTAATTCACAATTCCTGTCACAGGAGCTTATGAGTTCCCTCATATTTTGCTTCCAGCTAGAAACTAGAGATGTTCACTATCTTCCTCATAATTCAGGTCTTTCAAGTAGAAGAAAGTGTAGTGAGTACCCATACATAGATGCAATACTGCCTTGTATCTTGTATCCATGTCGTTGGCCGGGTTCTGGCTCATAATTTTGAGTTCCCATATTATCTAGATCTCTGCCACTTCGTTCGGTGGCCTTATTTCCTCAGCCAAAATCATAGCTAGAGCCCCTCCAACCCACTTGGCATTAGTAGGGCCTCACCTACCCTTGGTTCAGTCAATTTCTTCTCCATCTGGCACTATGGTAGCTACCAGTTGATGTAGGGCTATGCTACCATTGACATGACCATCATATTAAATCCATTTATTCATTATCGTATTTTGCACACCTTGGAAAAAGGAAAGTAATTTCACTTTCATACTCTCCATACATTCTCTCTCCAGCCAGTCACACATTCCAGTCATACACCCAGTTCCTTGCAATCCCATTTCATTCCCAATACTAATGAGTGCTGATGTTAAAGCTCTACATTCCCTGCAAAATCTTGGGTAGCTGAACATTATAGACTCATGATTGCCAACTGTGAGATTCCCCAACTGAGTACCAGCGCCAAGTGTGAAGAAAAGACAGCATGGCAGATATGCATACTATATCATACATCCTTCCATAAGATCACGACAACCTGTGGTTAGAATCCCCTAACTCTGGAGTTTCTAACCCTCCCAAAGAGTGCTCTACTCCATGCCCCTTACTTGCATCATCTCAGGGTTACATCTATCCCTGTCCTCCTCATGAATAACTTGGGTGGCAGCAACAGCTATTTTGTCCTGTCCATATACACATACATGCTGTCACATTGCCGATTTTTTCCCATGCACACCCTTACAAATGTACTATTCAACACCCCCCCAAAAAAATTCAAGGATCCGATATTGGATCCACTCACCTCACGACCCTAGATAGATTGCTGGCAGATGCCGCGCTTTCCACCAACAACATCCGTTCATATACTAGAACTCTGGACATTCTCAATACATTCACTTTAGCCTATCCAGTCGTTCATCTGTACTTATTCGATACCTTGGTGGCATCCACATCCTTTTTGCCACCTCAAACTTAACTGGCTCATAACACTATAAACTTACAAGGATACAACTCTTCAACATTTTCAGATCTTGTATACAATAAGCACTGCTTCAACAGCCTTAGTAAATATCCCCAGTACACATCATTAATAACAGGGATGATAAGGAATTATCTCAATGCACCAGATTTATCCCTCAAGAGAGAGTGAATTAAGGCAGGCATTTAAGTATCGGTTATGTAATGTCAACATGTATTAAGTGTTAAACCTTAGACTTTTGCTATCTACCTACCTGAACGATGGTATCAGCACAGCACTACCGACTTACTCCACCACCACCACTACTACTATAACTCGGCTTATTGTCCCCGACTACAAATAAAAAGGCGAGACGAAGGCAGAGCCTGTAATTGTGGGAGGGGTTACCCGGTCTGTAAACATACAGGCCGTCCCTTCCCCTTAACGGCTGGGTTAGCCCACACACATAGTTAGATAGTTACATAGCTGAAAAGAGACTTGCGTCCATCAAGTTCAGCCTTCCTCACATTTGTTTTTTGCTGTTGATCCAAAAGAAGGCAAAAAAAAAACAGTTTGAAGCACTTGCAACAAACTAGGAAAAAAATTCCTTCTTGACCCCAGAATGGCAGTCAGATTAATCCTTGGATCAAGCAGCTATTACCCTACATTGAAAAATTATATCCTTGAATATTCTGTTTTTGCAAGTATTCATCTAGTTGCTGTTTGAAGAGCTGTATGGACTCTGATAAAACCACTTCTTTAGGCAGAGAATTCCACATCCTTATTGTTCTTATAGTAAAAAAAACTTTTCTTTGCCTTAGACTAAATCTTCAGACGCAAGATCTCATGTCCTATGTAAAGTCCGGTTTTGAATAGATTTCAACATAATGTTTTGTATTGGCCCCGAATATATTTGTATAATGTTTACATTTGTTAACTTTTCATCATAGCTGATGTGTTCCATTCCTTTTATTTATTTTGTAGTCCGCCTCTGCACTCTTTCTAGTGCCATAATATCATTCTTTAGAACAGGTGCCCAAAATTGCACAGCATATTCAATATGTGGTCTTACCAGATTTATAAAGAGGCAAAATGATATTCTCATCCTGAGAATGAATGCCCTTTTTCATGCATGACAATACCTTACTGGCCTTAGCCACTGCTGATCGACATTCACATTGTTGAATAGTTTGTTGTCTATAACAATTCCCAAGTCCTTTTCGTGTGTTGTTATCCCTAGTTTGTTTTCATTAAGGGTATACGTTGCTTGTGCATTCTTTCCACCGAAGTGCATAACTTTGCATTTTTCAACATTAAATTTCATCTGCCAGTTGAGTGCCCAGTCCCCCAGTCTATCTAAATCCCTCTGCAGCAAGGTAATATCTTGCTCTCATTGTATTACTTTACAGAGTTTTGTGTCATCTGCAAACGCTGAAACATGACTTTCAATATTTTTTTCAAGATCGTTTATAAATTTGTTAAATAGAAGGGATCACAGAACAGAACCCTGAGGGACACCACTTGCCACCCATGTCCAGCTTGAAAATTTACCATTAATGACACCACTCCCTTTTTCAATCCATTCATTTGGTGGGCCCTCTTTTTACAGGCCTACCTGAACGTCGGTATCGGCACACCACTACTGACTTGCACCACCACCACTACTACTATAACTCAGCTTATTATACTCGACTACAAATATATATATAATTTACTATGCATAAATAAGTTTGTTTTCAATTGATAACAGTTTCTGATCTTTGGTTCATATTGCGTGTTTGTTTTGAAATAGATCAAAACTCAACAGTGTCTTAACCATTTGTTTGCTAGTAATTCCAATGAAGCCAGAATTTGGAGTCAACATAACTGGGCTCCGCTTTTATGTTATTAGTCAAAATTCAGATGCTGGAAACAAACAAAATTGTGATTTTGTAGGTTTGTGATAACATCAAACATTGAAGGTTGACAGCTACTCTGTTAATCTGGCACCATGTGCATCTTGGGAGCTACATCTGATATGTCATTTATATTTTATATGTCATCAAATATGGCCAGATGTATGTATTGTTTGTTTTGCTTATGATAAAAACCTTTAAGTTTATGGTAATTTCTGTCAGTGGTTTATTTGTTTGTTTTATTGTTCAATTCAATGAGTAAAAAATGGGTCTGTTAATATCTCAATAAAATTATGGATTATAGAAATTGCAGGTTCGCAGAAGATAATGCATGTTTGTTTTCCATTTAATTTACTGTGTTTTAATTCAGGAATGTAACTACAATTGACTAATTTCTTTATATAATTCATCCACCCATTCCAGAGCCATATTTTATGTAATTTTCAGAGAAGTGAGGGATCCCCTTTAAAAAAGGTAGTCATGCTCGAACTGACCTCATAATCTTCTCCCCAATCTCTTTCTTGCCCCAATCTAGTCAATGTCCCCTATTTTCTCATAGTCAATTAATGTCCTCAATTCACTGCAGTCAGGTATTATCCACAGAAAAAAGATAGAAACTGTCAGTTAAGATCCTAAATATTTTTCCAATGATCAACAGAATAATACAGAAGGAAGCTTACAGCCATGGAACATTACCATTTCCTTCTGACCTTCCTCCTGAGCCCTTTGTGATCACATTTCTTTTGTGTCAATATTTGATGGCAGACCATAATATCGACTTACTGCCTGTGTACCAAAAACTCAAAAAGATGGCAGAAGTTGCATAGTGAAAGTAATAAACACAAAACTCTGTATATTATATTGTCTCTCTGTTCCTGTAAAGACATCATTCTTGGCTTAGACCTTCGAGGAAAAAATACTCCACTGCTCGCAGCTTCAGAGGAGTTTTCTAGAACTGATATTGAGTTTCCATATAAGACATCTTTCAAAACTATAATGTGCTTCCAAATAACCTTCTGCCCCAGAAATAAATTAAATGAAATTAAGATTATACACTGGACATGTATGAGTAGCTGCCTTGTTTTTCCAAGCAGTGTATGGATGTCATTCACAGTAGCAGTATAGTATTTTTTTTTCCTCTTCATACCCAGACACAAAAACGTTAAAAAAAATAATAGCAGGAAAAGCTAGATTTTCAGAGAAAGGTCATGCATCTGTAGACTGAGATTTTTGTGTATGCTGTTTTTGGATGTCTCCGTTAATCGTTTCTATGTCTGGTAATTTCCAGGATCTGTTTTGGGCTTTATCCACAGACGCCTTCAGACCAGATTTTATTTTTTATTTTTATTCACAGTTACCTGTTGCTGTTACACATGGTAGCAATTTCCACCAAACTAATCCCTGATTAAAAAAAAAAAAAAAAGACTATTTTGTAATTATTTATAAATGCAAGAAAAATATCGCTCTTATTAGAAGATGTAAGGAAAACCTTTTTTTATTGCTTGGCTGAGTGGCTCCTGCAACTTTGCATTATACAAGCCGGGTAATTTTTAATACCTTTCGGGAAAACCCAATGTACTAAGATCAGTATTGGTAATGTTATGCATAATTCCATACTAATTTCACTAATGAAAATATACATTGCAAAATGACATGGGTTAAAATAATATTAGTGGCATTACATTGAAAAGTTTCCAGATTTTCCTGTACAAAAACACATAAAGTAAAGCAAATCCCTTTTCATTTTAAGATGGAGATTCACAGAATAAAGCTAGTATTTTCCCTAAAATAGTGTACCTCTTTTCCCAAATCGTGTATGTTTTAGTTACAGTATTATGATCTAAATAACTGCTTTTTAAAGTTCCTTTTAAGCAAAGCTGTATATTTTCATATTTGAGTGCCACAGAAGTGATCAATGTCCCTATGAACGTTGGTGGATCAGTTTTCCATCATCCCTTCATCTTCCAGGCAAAAGCACAATGGTCCAGCATACAAGCCAAGTGTTCTGCATCTGTCAGGCCAGTCCCAATTTGGAACTCACTGCCCCAGGTCATTTCTCTGTGTCCTTTCTTTTTCAAGACACAAATGATTAGGATGATCAAAATAGAGTGAAAATATGTCATTAGGAGATGCTATAGGTTATACAAAAGTATTTTCGAGACAAAGTGCCTTTTTGATGCTTGGCACATGTGAATCCAAGCTTACTTGGTGGATAAGTTAGCAAAGTACACATAAGTGTCAGGAAGCCCTCATACATGGAGGTCATGGATAAAAATGGTTGGAGAATAGACCAGATAAAAATGAAAGTGGGAGTCCACCACAAAAAAATAGAATTAGCTGCATGGCTAGTAGGGGAAATACTGCCCTCTCCTCCTGGTTTAGAAAAATTAATAGATTCAGTAAAATAAAAAATCACATCAAGAACCTAGTAAGGTTCCAGGTATGCAACTTGGAGGAGAAAGGTAATGAGTTAAATAATTATTTATTAAAACTCACTTATTTGCCATTTACATAATATTAATACTTATTTGATACTAAGACGCCAGAAGGTTTCCAGGTTTGCCAGTTGAAGATGTAAGGCACAAAGTTACAACATTATTATATATTGCATAATGTGACAAATGCTACTTCCCATGAACTCCTGGAGGAAGCCGGTCTCCTGCCTACCAACTATGGTCCAGGTCTGAGACACCATTTGGGAGTTACCCTGCCCAGCCACCATTAGCATCTTTCCCTGGGTGCCCCTGGTTAGACACATTCCCTTTATTCAAAAGGAACCGAACGCTAGCATCCTGGTGGACGTTCGCATGAATCAAACCCACGAATGGTCCTCAGTGGCACTTAGCCCTCACTGCTATGGAACTGTTTTCAGCATGAAGTGACCGTGCAGTTCCCAGGCAACTTGGTTCGGAGTTTTGAACCACTTTGAAATCCGCTAGGAGAGCACTTTTTGGAGGGAAGGTGCCTGACACTAAGGGGAAGAAACTCTACCAGAGGGCCAGGTGGGGCACCCCATATTTCAGATGCAGGAGCTCCCAAAAGTTGACCGTCAAAAGCACCAAACGCCCTGGAACTATTTTGGGCATAGGACTACGTTTGCGGCCAGTCAGAACTTTAACATGGTGGCGTTTCCCCTACATGGAACTAAGCGCTATTTGGAGAACTTGGGCACTCAGATGAGTACTATTTGGGGATTAATTATTTGTAGGGTTATTGTATATTCTTTATGATGTTTTGGAGTATTTTTATGTTTTATGTTTTTGTGCTTGCCTCTCTGTTCCTGGGAGATAATTAGCTTACCGAACTTTAAGGTTATTATCTCCCAGGCCCAGAGATTCCTGGGAGGGGCTTGTGTTGAATACAGTGAACCCCCTGCTGAGGTCTGTGCATAAAAGGCTAAATTTGGCTCATTAAAATTAGTTGTATGCCCAAAACTATGTATCATTTAGTTACGGGGGGTGGGGGGGGGTAGGGGCGGGAGAGCTAATCACTGTTCAGCACCTTGTTCAAGCTTGTGGAGGATTCGGTAGGGAAAGTCCTTGTAAGGACTACAGCTCCCAGGATTATGTGTCGTACAGTCCCTGGAATGGAATAGAGCTAGTGCTTTATCTTGTTCCAGGATGGAGAGGCTCCAGGGCTGCCCCAGTCAAGCCACAATGACTGGGGCAGAAGCACTGAGGTTTTCCCCCAGTTCCAGCTAGGAAGCGGTCCTTGGCGGAGGTACCCAGCCAACGTACAGGGAGCTCCACTACACATAATTTATCACAATAATGTTTTTAGTCAAATGCTTGAGGGCTGTGTATTATTTTAATCTAATTATTAAGTATCAGTAATATTGTTTTAAAGGAATGCTCAAATTTAAAAGAATTGCTCATTGGATTTGTTATGGAGCTCAAAGATCCTCTTTCCCCTGATTTGTGCACACAGTTTAATATAATTGCAGTGTTTTGCAAATATGGCTGCAGTAATAAGCCTGCCTCTTTTGTTGAAAACATGAGAAAAGGAATCTATATTTCCTCCTATACTCTTACAAATGGATATAAGAGAAGTGGGCCATGGCTGTGCACGTATGTAGTCATGTGATTCGGAATTTACAGGCCCATTTAAAAAAGTGTGAACGTCATTGCCAACTCCTAGGCCAGTGATGGCTAACCTTGACACCAGAAAATTGATTCTGGACTACATTTCCCATGATGCTCAGCTAGCTTTTGGACTTGGCCATCACTGTCCTCTAGGCTATGCCATTAGCAGCTAGCAGGGGTAGGCAACCTACGACAATCCACATATTGTGGACTTCATCTCCCATACTTATCTGACAGCCATAATGCCACCAAAACATGAGGGGAGATGTAGTCCATAACCGAAGGCTGCTGATCCCTGATAGAGTATGGTCTTAACTAATTCAGCAGTTTCACCCATGTGGCCTGATGAATGAAACTGCTGCTGGGTCGTGAACTACATATTTTGTAAACTCCACCTAGACAGCAGTTTATAGGAAAAATTCACTATCCGAAATCAGGATTTCCTGATTGGTGTTGTTTGTGTCTGCCTAGATTTGCAGCTACAGTAACTATTAAAGGTTAAAAAAAAAAAAATGTATGCAAATATTTTTCAGTGCATGATGTATATATTACTTAAACGAGGATGTTATATGCCACTTCCATACTTAAGTGTCCTTTAAAAAAAATGTAAACAATAAAGAGTGAGTTAAAAAGATAGTTTTTCCAATTAATTTTTCTAATACAAAACTTACAATATGCCAAAACGTTCACAAAATATGGATATATTAAAAAAAAAAAAAAATGGACATGCATAAATGTATATTTGCTTTTAATATTATTTTTATATTTTCAGTGGGAGAGGTCTTTTAAAACATTTCCAAGGGAAACCACAAGGAAATAAACTTTTACAACTATTTTATAATCATCCAAATCCGGGATGTCTAGAGGCATGTCAGTGAACAATAGATGGTCATGACCTCGCTCTTTATTTATAGAACATGATAATGCTCCATCATATATAGATCTTAGACTCACACGGGACCTCAGATCCTCTTCTTGGGAAGCTGGCCCTTCATACAATGTCACAGCATGTTCACAAATGCAGATATGGTCTGGGTTTTCTGTTTTTATAAAGGTTGCATGTTACAGTTAGATAAAGAGTTTCCCTCGAGACAAGAAAAGATTTTATAGAAAGG
>OW240922.1:61426259-61482264 GCA_933207985.1 Pelobates cultripes
CCGGTCATACAAATATTCATTAACGGCTTTTTTTTGTTGGAGCAGGCGGTCAAACATTAGGAGTGTTGAATTCCAACGTGTCGGGCTGTCGCAAATCAAGCGCCTCACTGGCATGTTGTTTCGCCGCTGGATATCGGCAAAGTGAGCCATGGCCGTGTAGGAACGCCTGAAATGGCCACACACCTTCCTGGCCTGCTTCAGGACGTCCTGCAAGCCTGTGTACTTATGCACAAAGCGTTGTACGATCAGATTACACACATGTGCCATGCACGGCACATGTGACAACTTGCCCAACTTCAATGCCGCTAACAAATTTGTTCCGTTGTCACAAACCACTTTGCCGATATCCAGTGCTGCGGAGTCAGCCACTTTTCCACCTGTGCGTTCAGGGCGGACAGGAGTGCTTGTCCGGTGTGACTCTCTGCTTTCAAGCAAGTCAAACCCAAGACGGCGTGACACTGCCGTATCCGGGATGTGGAATAGTACCTGGGGAGCTGGGGGGGTGCCGTTGATGTGGAGCAAGACGCAGCAGCAGAAGAGGACTCAGCCGAGGAGGTTATGGAAGAGGATGCCTGCAAGTCGTGGCGGTGTCACCAACTCCTCTGCAGAGCCATGCATTCTATGCTTGGCAGCAGTCAGCAGGTTTACCCAAGGTGATATACCTGCCCTGACCATGCTTTGCAGACCAGGTATCAGTGGTCAGATGGACCCTTGCCCCAACACTGTGTGCCAGAGATGCTATTACTTCCTTTTGCACAATTGAGTACAGGTTGGGGATTGCCTTTTGCGAAAAGTAATTTCGGCCGGTTACCTTCCACTGCGGTGTCCCAATAGCTACAACTTTTTTGAACGCCTCAGACTCCACCAGCTTGTATGGTAAAAGCTGGCGGGCTAATAGTTCGGACAAGCCAGCAGTCAGACGCTGGGCAAGGGGTGACTTTCTGACATTGTCTTCTTACGCTCAAACATGTCCTTGACAGACACATGACTGTGGGAAGATGAGCGTGAACTGCTCAAGGCGGGAGGCGGAGTGGCGGATGGTTGAGAGGGGACAAGGAGGACAGCAGTGGTTGGCGTGGCTGAAGATGCTGGACCAGGAGGAGGCTGGCGGCTTAGAGTAGGCGAGCTGCTTGTACTCATGTGTTGATCCCATAGGCGTTTGTGATGTGAGATCATGTGCCTACGCAAAGCAGTTGTACCTAGGTGGGTGTTGGACTTCCCACGACTCAGTTTCTTTTGGCACAGGTTGCAAATGGCATCGCTGTTGTCAGAGGCAGACACACAAAAAAAATTCCACACTGCTGAGCTCTGCAATGACGGCATTCTGGTGGTGGACACAGCATGCGTTGATTGGCGTGCTGTCGGGCTGACCCCGGGTGTCGATGCATGCTGTCTGACTGTGCCACTAGCTCCTTGCGACGACCTCCCCCTGCTTCCAACTCGTCTCCTCCTCCTCCCTGTCTCCCCATCTGAACTTTCGCCCTGTTCTTCTTCTTGACGAGCGGGCACCCACGTGACATCCATGGACGCATCGTCATCATCAACCGCTTCACTTGTATCTGACAACTCAGCAAAGGAAGCAGCAGCGGGTACAACATCATCATCATCATCACACCGTACGTCCATGTGTGTAATGCTGCCTGCCTGAGACATATCCCTGTTATCTACATCCTCTGGCAATAATGGTTGCGCATCACTCATTTCTTCAAACGGATGTGTGAATAACTCCTCTGACATACCAACTGAAGCGGCTGTGGTGCTAGTTTTGGTGGTGGCGGCAGGCGGGTGAGTGGTATCTTGAGAGGTGCCTGAAGCTAAGCTGGAGGAGGATGGTGCATCAAGGTTCTGAGTGGAGGCTGTAGAAGATTGGGTGTCCTGTGTTAGCCAGTCAACTATGTCCTCAGAACTTTTCAAGTTCAGGGTACGTGGCCTCTGAAAACTGGGCATTATTCTAGGGCCAAAGGGAATCACAGCACCACGACCACGATGGCCCCTGCGGGGTGGCCTGCCTCTGCCTGTCATTTTTGTTGGGATTAGTGGTACTATGCGTGCAAGCTACTGTGAGACCAGATATGAGTGGCAATGTGCACTGGCACAGTTGTGCAGAGCACAGGCTGTAGGCCTGACACCCGCTTGAAGATAACTAACTGCTATTCAATCTATAACAGTGAAAAAAGATTATTTTTTTTTTAAATCCAAACTATTGTGACACCAGATCTAATTAGTGGCACTGGTCAGCGTATCCACTGTTAGCGTAACACACCGCTTTAAGGACACTGACTGCTATTCAATCTATAACAGTGAAAACAGTGTTTTTTGTTTTTAAATCCAAGCTTTGTGTCACCAGATCTAAGTGGTGGCAATGGTCACCGTATCCACTGTTAGCGTAACACACCCGCTTTAAGGACACTGACTGCTATTCAATATATAACAGTGAAAAAAGTGTTTTGTTTTTTTAAATCCAAGCTTTGTGTCACCAGATCTAAGTGGTGGCACTGACTGGGGAAATGGGCACAGTATGCACTGTGAGCCTGACACAGAAGCAGGCAGCAGTGGCAGACAACTGACTGCTATTCAATCTATAACAGTGAAAAAAGTTTTTTGTTTTTAAATCCAAGCTTTGTGTCACCAGATGTAAGTGGTGGCACTGACTGGGGAAATGGGCACAGTATGCACTGTGAGCCTGACACAGAAGCTGGCAGCAGTGGCAGACAACTGGCTGCTATTCAATCTATAACAGTGAAAAAAGTTTTTTGTTTTTAAATCCAAGCTATTGTGACACCAGATGTAAGTGGTGGCACTGACTGGGGAAATGGGCACAGTATGCACTGTGAGCCTGACACAGAAGCTGGCAGCAGTGGCAGACAACTAAGTACATTACATAGAAAAAAGGTACAGGGTCAAAGTTTACTCAATGATGACGAATAGGGGGCGGGTCGAACCGCGCATATGTTCTCCCGCCGTGGCGAACGCGAACATGCTATGTTCGCCAGGAACCGTTCGCCAGCGAACCGTTCGGTACATCACTACTGTTTACCTACATTTGTCTATCGTTATTTTCAATTGTATTATTCTGTTCCATCCTCTCTTATAATATTATTGTTTTATTGACAAACTATTGAGCCATACTTGGTTAATAATTATTTTATTAGTCTCTATCTTTTTGCTGACCCATCTTTATTGCACACTTTTTACTATCATTTGACTGAGACACACACTCACATTTTCACACAAACAGGGGCCCTGTACAGAAACAAATCCTGCCTAAGCCCTACAGTAAAGGAAAAGATTGCACAGCAAATGCTGATGCCACTCATTGATTATGGGGATGTAGTATATGCAACTGCACCGCAATCCCACATTAATAAACTCAATACATTGTATAACTCGTTCTGCCGATTTGTGCTACAATGTAATTACAGGACCCACCACTGTGACATGCTAAAAAAAACTAAACTGGCTGTCTCTGGAATCCAGATGCACCCTTCATCTTTCCAGCCTTGTGTTTAAGAGCTTTCTGGGAAACTCCCACCCTACCTGAGCAAAATGCTCTCCTTGGCTTTTCCCACCTCCTATAACCTCCAATCCTGTACCAACACTTTACTTAGTCTACCTCAATACAAAAAGAAAACAGCCAGGTCCTCCTTCTCCTACAGAGCGCCGCAATTGTGGAACGACCTCCCGCACACTTTAAAATCTTCCCCAAGCCTAGAGTCCTTTAATAGATCCCTCTCTACATACCTCAAAACAGAATGCACATGTCATGGGTGATTATATATTTCCTACCTGTTCTATGGTAAATTTTGTATATATTGTGTATTAATATTGTTTTTGTATTTTATTGTACCATATTGTAACAATGCAATGTTTTGTGGACTCAGGGCATACTTGAAAACAAGAGAAATCCCAATGTATCTTTCCTGGTAAAATATTTTATAAATAAATAAATATGTCTTCCACAACCTTGGTCCCTTGTTCACCCACCTGATCTCCACTAACACAAGACACCCCACCAACCCTACACCCATCCCATGTACCTCTTCCTCTGTGAGCTCTTTTTGCAGTGCCCTCTGGAATGCATGATCTGCTGCTGTCCATGACTTATTCATCTCACATTCCCTAACTGAAATCTGACACTCTCCCTCTGACACTGCTACCTCTAACTCACATGTCAAGAAAATCTGACAGTAAAGGTGGAAGAGTAGGATTTTCTACTCCTATCTCCCCCCTGCACACAGCTTGTTCAAACCTCTGACCGCTTCCCTTCACTCTCTCTTTTTATCATTTATGTACATTCAATTTGTGTGTTCAAATCCATCTTTGCAAATGTTTCTGTTATTTACCACTTTCTCCTCTTGCCTGGCTGCCCACTTTCGTCTAATATTCCATCTCTAATTTTCAAGGGCTTCAACATCCCAATGAATCCTCCTTTGACCTCAGTAGCTTCAAAAAAATTTCTATTACTTTTGGCAATCTCCCTTTGGCTACCCCAGTGAGCCACCTCTCCCACACATTGATGGAAATACCCTCAGTACCAGTTTTTCAGATGCATGCTCAGTCTCCAATTGTCACAATACCCAGTGACCCAACACTCAATGTATATATGATAATAGTTTAGGCAACGTTTACCGGTCCTTAGAATGGATGGGTTATATGTTCTTAGAAAAAGAATGGTCAGGCAAAAAGCCGAGTCAGGAAAGCCAGAAATCAGAGAAGCAAAAAAAAAAACGATAGCCAAGTCACAGGGAGAAAGAACGGAGAATAGTCAGAATAATGCCGAGATCAAAATACACAGAAAAGATACAGAATATAACGCACTCTTGGTAACTGTAAACAGAAACCACAACAGGGCAATGATCCATTCCCTGAGTGTTTCTTTTATACCCTATGCCTTTCATTTATAGCCATGCCCCCAAAACGTTTGTATTCTAAAGTTTTAACGGGGCATGATATCGGCGCGCACACGCCGCAACATAAAAAAGGGTGGAGCTATAGCGGTCAGCGTTGGAACCGCTGGAGACATGAGAGGGACCGTGGGAAGGGTCCCTCTCCCCTTCCTGGACCTCCTATGTCACAGCCTGGGCAACATAAGGTAATGTGACACCAATCAATCTAACATTCCATTTATTCTCTCAGATCACAACTTTTGCTTTTGTTCTCATTACCCCTAGCACTCAACATCCTCAGAAGAAATCCTTATTCTCAACTTTCATCCATCTCCGGGACCCAGTATGCCTGATCTTGATAGTAGGAGTCACTGTGTAGAAATGGATAATCAGGGCCTGGTGCAGGGTAACTGCACGCCCCCTGGTGTTGAGCACCAGCGTTTGTGCGGCCACATACCAGGGCCCTGATGCAGCTTCTGCAGATCCCAGGTGCCAGATGACAATAAGCAGACCTCCCAGGATCAGAAGAGGGAGGCTCTGCAGCAGAAATGTATCCGGTACAGAAACAAGGCAAGACTAAAATAGACACCAAACAAGAAAACAAGACAAAACTAGTAGAACCCAGAACCAGAGAAGGATAGAAAGCTAAACCCAGAACATGTACACAATACATAAGGGAAACATTAACAGAACAGGGGCAGGACAGGACTATACATGGACTGGGAATACAATATAAAACAAGACAAGATATAAGAGGCAAAAAAAGAGGAGGCAAAACTAAGTACTATAAATGTAAAACATTGGAGATTTAGACATACATAAATGGCCAATATGTATGCATCCCACCACTGCGTCAAAGTCTTCCAATTACGGTGGGTCCTAGACTGCCTTGATATGCATGACTAAATAAACAATAATAAAACACACACACAGCACTTAGCTGCAAGAAAGGGGCAGATGACTTGTAGCAACTGCCTGCAGGAACCAACTGGAACAAAAGGATTAATGGGAAAAAAAGGGTGTGGCAACATAAAACAAACATATAAAGGAATCCAGGAGACTGGGAATTCCAGGAACGGAATACAGGAATGAACCCAGAAAACCCAGCATAAAGAAAACCAGACATAGAATAGAAAAGCAGAAAAACCAAGGAAAACTAAACAAGAATTGTAAAAAGAGTACTGGATACCAGAAGCCATTGCCAGAAATTATCTGCAGCCAGGAACAGGATGTGACACTAGCCCGCTGTCCTAAAACGAATCTCCGGATGCTTCTCTTCTCCAATTAGACATCCTCCCACTTTTTAAAACTCAATCTGTCTAAAACTGAGCCTCTCATTTTGCCTCCATGTAATAATAATCTTTCTCTTTTACTCTTCCTGCAAGTTGATTGTATGCTCACCAGCCCATCCTTGCAAGCTTGCTTGTCTTAATGTTATCTTTGATTCTGGCCTCACACATGCATGTTTTAGCAAATTCTGTCAATTCGAACTTTAAAAAACTTGCTCACATATGTCCCTTTGTTATATAAGATGCAGGACCGTATTCGTGTTCTTGTATTTCTCGCATTCCCTCCTAATTGCTTTCTTCAAAAACCGTTCTGCCTCTTTATAATTCATAATGAATGTGGCTACCAGGCTGATTTCACTCGCCCATCATTCTTTGTCATTGCTGACTTTTCCTGTCACCTGGTTGCTATCCCCTATGCTACCTTTCATATTGTGTTCTACTCTACCTACTCTAGACTGTAAGCTTGTTTAGCAAAGTCCTCATCAGCTTATTGTTCCTGTCAAATTTTGCAATAGTTTAGCTACATTAATTTTTTTTATGGAACCTATTAATTACCATGTGGGTCTCTATCTATCCTCTATGCAGATATGGTGAAGTGTTACATTAAGCAATTCCCTTTGGTCTTCATTACAGGGAGACATTTTCACCCTGGGCCACTTGTATACAGGGTTTTGGGTCTTACAGAACCATTCTTTTTCTGATTAAATGATTATTGCAGGAATGAGGCAGCAAGTAAGAATAATACAGGATCTTTGCTAGCACTGGACTGTGTGGTTTGGGTTGGAGGCCCACAATCTCAACCATCTGAAGATCTGGCCTGGCTCACAAAAAAAAGTTAATTCAAAGGTAGACTTGTGCATAGCATGATTTTTGGTTCTTCCAAATTCAATTTTCTGAATTGGAAATTTTGTCTCAGACTTCTCATGATCGGCAGTGTGCCAGTTTGGTTTGACTAAAATTTGGTCGTGAAAACTTATTCTGTCTAACCAAACACCTTGGTGGTGCGAGGGATAATTATATGGTAGCTGCCCAGCACTTGTTAGTCCACCTTCAAACTAACAAATTTAATTAAAATTGGAAAATGTCCATGGGAGTCAACTGGTACAAACATAGAAGGGAAGATTAAACCCCTGTCCCCTCACTTGCAATGCTGCAAATAAGACATGTATGCTAAACAGGGAGCAGCTAGTGATTGCCCACTGTAATAAAAGACTAGTAACTGGGCAGCCTTTGCTCCCCAGTTACTAGTAACATACACTTTACCATGTTCCCCCATCTGGGGGCTTCAATGGTGTTTGTATCTCAACAATGAGAATGCTCTTACTGAGCTTGCATAGTGTTTGAAAGGCCTTAAAAGGAATAGTCCCACCTTGCAAGCTCATTCTGCGCAGAGCCCTCCATGGGTAAAGATATTTTTATTATGTGCTATGTTTTTCATTTTAATTTTTGCTTCTTTGTTTTTGGGTCTATTTTTATTTTTAATAGTCATGTCAGTTATTTTTTTATTTGTCATTTTGTTTGACTCAAAAAAGCAGATTTTAGGAAGAAAAAAAAAAGAAGATGACTAATGATAAGTAAATCTCAGACTGTTTTATTGCTCCATTTTACTATTATTAGGGTGAAGGGCTAAGGAAGGTTTGCCTGCTGGGACCCACTGACTACTTATGGTCAACCATGAACCCCATTGCAACAGAAGTTGCTAGGATATTGGCCGATTTGGTTGCTTTGGGATAAGGAATGTGACAGTTAAATTTTTTGCCCAAATTGTGATTCTGTTGACCGTGAAAGGTTCTTGCCCTTCAGGCAAACATTTGCTTCCAATCTCCAATGGTAAAGCTAATTATTAATTTTAAAGAAGTACTCCAAGAACCCCAACCATTACCGAGCGCTATAGAGGTTATGGTGAGTAGCCATATCATTTTAGAATGCTTTGACTATTTATCTATGGTCTTTTTACCTGTGGTCTCTGCCTTCAGTACAGACGTCCGAGAGCCAGATGCTCTCTTCCTGAGGTAATCCAGGTGGTACAGGGCTTAGCTGAGAGAAATCAGCTGACACTTTCAACCAATTAGTTAGCCCTGCTCTACAGGGTTTAGCTTAGGGAACTAATCTCACTCTCATGGCTGAAGAGAAGAGGTGAGAGCGGTTTACGATTGAACACAAGTAAAAATTTGAACCATTCTAAAAAGTTTTGACTACTTGCATTGGCACTACTGTGCACTCATGTGATTATGGTGCTTGGAGTGTTACTTAAATAATCTAACAGCTAATTAACCAACACACCTACTGATGTCCTCCTTGTTACCCAATATAAGGTACTGTTTGCTAGAGTAGAATATTTCTATTGTCTATTTGATTCTGTATCTGGACTTTGTTATCTGCACTACGAGATGTGATAAAACATTGTTTTCATTATCTTTTCTCTGTCTCTCGAATGTTGTCATCTTGTACAAGTTCAAATGTAAGCAGTGGCATACAGATAGTCATAAGCAGTGTGTTTTCTAGTTTCATAAATGTGCTTTTATATTGATTTTCTGAATTGTGGAGATAAATATATAAATGGTAAATTCCTTCTGGGACTAACACTCTCCTTTGACATTCATCCTGAAGTTAAAGTCCTCTTATTATAATTATAAACAGTTCTGTCCCTTTCAAATCATTTGTGTTAAGGGAAACTTAGTTTTTGTTTTAAAAAAAATCTCTAAAAAAATACAGTGATACATTCTCATTCTTCAGATCTATGTTATCCATCAATCAAAGGTAAATACCAAATACGTACAATAAAATAATAAAGTAAGAGGTCTGGAGTAACTTCCCTATCTAATATCATCTTACTAATGACCTGTCCCTGCACTTTTGGAAAGTTACCATTGCTTTCCTGACAGTCAGTGATTCTGTATAAAATAAACCCAAAACTTCCTTTTTGCAACAATAGAGCAAGAGGGGAATTGTATTTTTTGTCTAGGGTTACAAGAAGTTATTTTTCACCTTTTCCAACACATTCCACCCTTGCATTGTAAAACCTTACATAGCTGAGACAGTTCTGCTGGCAGGAATAATATTCATTCAGAGGCGGTGGAGGATGTGAAAGAGGGTAAGTGTAATTTGGGGAAGTCAATATTGATATAAAGGAAGGGGACATACCGTGCATCGAAATTCCCATAATGGTATATAAGCCAACAGACTGGATGTGCATGATGAAATGTATAATCTGCAGTTGAATTGCCTGGTGTTACATATCCCTAAAGCTTCAGCTTGGAGACTTTAATGCTCATACTATGGCTGAACTTGCTGTAGTAAGTGAAGTCTCCAAGTGTCTCGATATCTGTCTCTCTGACTTCAAGAGAATATAAGCTACCAAATTAAGAAATTCTAAAGAAAAATCTCTCCCATGAAATCCAGCCTGTAGTTTGAGATGTGTGTATTGATTGCTTCCTGATGTATTCAAAATAAAAGCAGTGCTTTAAGGAACCTGCTCTAGAATTAAGTGAAATTGATACTGTCGAACTTAAAGTGAATCTATTCTAAAAAAAATGTACTTAACTTAAATTTCCCAGGAAGATAGGTTCCACCCTCCCCCCTCTCTTATTCTACTTTAGGGCCACCACCTGCCGCTGCTGCGCATGCGCATTTGGTCTCCCCGGCGGCTGGCGGCGGGGAAGGAGCGTGGGCAGGGCTGAGCAAGCCGAGGGACATCAGTGCTGGACCCATGTAAGTGACAGAAGGGGTTATTAATCCCTTCTTCACCACAGGGATGGGCCTTGACAGAAGGGGAAGCTATAGTTTCCCTTTAACAGCAGCCAATAATTTCCAGTCACTAAAAATGTAATTTTGTAGCATGAAAACAGCCGCAAGCTGCAACCATTTTAAACATTACAAGCAGTTACAAGTTAATTCCAGTAAATATAGAAACTGGCCTACTTATTTTAACTAAAATATTAATACATTTAAATTATTTTAAAAATTACAAATTGGGTGGTTGTCAAGACATTTTTTTAATAAAATGTAAACTAAAATATATCAAATCTATCAATTACACTTTTTAGAAAAGTAATAAATTATAACTTTGCTAGATACTAACTGTAACGGCACCCCCAGGCATAAAAGGGGTTAAACTGACGTTTAGAGGATATTCCCCTTCCAGATATACAGGCAGCTACTAAAGACACCAATCCGCCGAACAGGGAAAAATATGGATGCCATAAACAGCCGAATAGGAAAAACTATACGAATAGGTTTACACTCCTAGCAGTCGAACTGGAACAGCATACAATAAATCCCCCCCCCCCCAAGAACGAGACAAGGCTCCGTTTTGAGGGTCAAGCAGGAACAGACAGAGCTGTGGGTTTATTGTTCTTATATACACATTCTTACACATTAGTACCACCCACAGGGTTTTGGAAAACAAACAATAAACATGTACAATACAATCAGACACTCCCACACAAAATCCTCCCCTCTGCCTGTGATACAATTACCTTACATATTTTTTTTGCCTAGATTAGGTGTTTTTAATAAAACTGAAAATTGTTCAGCATTAAAATGACTGTTTAGTAGATAAGCGAGTGCGATGGATTTTCATTTTCACTGTACTTATTGGCCCCCAGCAGCACCCTAATTTAGCATGTGTAGGTGAGTGCAGCCAAACCCTTATTTTCTCATATATGTATATATTTAGGAGTCTAGCCAGCTCCATGGGTTTTGCACCCCTCCCTGTTACAGGTGCCTCATCTCAGGATCCTATTTAAGCATTGTACTGCAGAGACCTCGAGATGGAAGGATTTCCCCAAGTGAGAAGCTCATTTAGCAGACAGAGTAGGACCTGCCAAAGATGGGGTACATTGACGTTGTGGCAGGCTTATGCAATGTATGATCATATACTGTAACTAAACCCCCATTAAATTTTTTTGCCTAGATTAGGTGTTTTTAATAAAACTGAAAATTGTTCAGCATTAAAATGACTGTTTAGTAGATAAGCGAGTGCGCTGGATTTTCATTTTCACTGTACTTATTGGCCCCCAGCAGCACCCTAATTTAGCATGTGTAGGTGAGTGCAGCCAAACCCTTATTTTCTCATATATGTATATATTTAGGAGTCTAGCCAGCTCCATGGGTTTTGCACCCCTCCCTGTTACAGGTGCCTCATCTCAGGATCCTATTTAAGCATTGTACTGCAGAGACCTCGAGATGGAAGGATTTCCCCAAGTGAGAAGCTCATTTAGCAGACAGAGTAGGACCTGCCAAAGATGGGGTACATTGACGTTGTGGCAGGCTTATGCAATGTATGATCATATACTGTAACTAAACCCCCATTAAATTTTTTTGCCTAGATTAGGTGTTTTTAATAAAACTGAAAATTGTTCAGCATTAAAATGACTGTTTAGTAGATAAGCGAGTGCGCTGGATTTTCATTTTCAATGTAATTATCACAGGCAGAGAAATACAGTTTTTCCACATTATTCATAATTTTAAAAGTATGCATCACATTTTTCAGAATCAGCATACTCCAAATACAAACATACGTCAAAATCATACAAATTGGTCCAGTGGTTCAAAAGATAGATCGTAGTCCTTTGTGACCAAATGAAGCATGGCTTTTCTTCCCAAAAACAGTTCCACAGAGTCTTCTATCCTGGAGATAATTGGGAGGTAATCCAATTATCTCCAAGGATAGAGGCAAAACTCCATTGAACACATGGCAGCAAAAGACAATAAAATACATAAAAATATATAACTGTGCAGCCATTGCATAAAACAGGTACATTCAACATATCCCCAGATAGCTCAGATCTGAGCGCACATTATTACTGAATGGCGCTCAGATCACACACATACAGTTCAATTGCCATGGAGCCAAAGTCTTTCCCATAGTCTTTCATCATACGAATGGGCTCCATGGCATAGCTATCTGGGGTATCACCGCTCAAACAGGGCAAGCACCGAATGACCCGGCTTTCGTGTCTTTGCAGGGGAAAATCAAGCGTTTCAACATGGGGCCATTGTCTAAAGGGAGCAGGCGGGCAACCAGGCTCCTCCAATGCAATGTGTCCTGCTAGGGGATATGAAATTTCTGAAACAGAAAGAATGAAAAATAGACTTAATAAAAAAATCACCAAAAACACCCAACTCAAGAAATACCATACTGCCAAGGAAAGGTTTGAGATATGCTTTTCCAGATAAGCGAGAGGTGTAGTGAGATGGTAAAAGTAAAAATGTGGTGGAAAAAACAGGGAAAGGGTTTTAAATAAGTGTGTTGGACTTCACAGGGAAATCTGAGCATCCTCTCTATATCCACGCAGGGAACTAAATCTGAAGGAGCAAACAAGGAGGTAAAGAGAATTAGGATAGAAGTCTTATGACACGTACGAATGCACAGTAATCTCAAACTAGACTCTTTCCGTGACTGATACATGCAACTTTTCAGAATTCTTCTGGAATGGCAAAAAAACACTAATTTAATAAGACCCTTTGGGATCGGGAGCTGGAGAGGGTCTAGTACTTCGAGTAGAATAACACATTAAAGGTATAAGATTTTCAGCAAAACTGTAAGTTTGATTGCGGCTATTCTACCAAGCCCAGAGAGCCTCCACTTTAAAAGATCAAGTTGTATTTTGGACATTTAAAAAAAAAAATAATAACTTAACAATTGAATACATATTTTAGTATGACATATGGCTGTCCTTCCATTCATAAAGTTATAAAGATTGCAAATGAGAAATGTCACCCCAAGAAAGTTCAATTGGCAGTACTTGGGCTTTAGAATAGGAATCTGAAATAGTGGGGAGGTGAATGTTGTTAAGAAAAGTGCACATTTCTGGAATAGTAGGCTAAAAACAAGTGCTCATCACGCAATGTATGTAGTTAAGTATCAAATGAAGCAAACATCCTCTATTTTAGCCAGATTGTAGAGTTTTGCACATTGTGAGTTTTGAGACAGGGGATATTAGCACAAGCGCACTTGTGCCCTCAGCTTACAGGCAAGCAAAGTGCCCACCTTATGTATATTACTGTAATAGGATAGTTTTAATATTTTCAATGCCTGTTCAATGTGGTGGATCTTCAAAGGTTAGAGCTCAAGTGGAAGAGTTTTAATCTGATCGATTAAATGATTATGTATGTGGAATCGATTTATGATGTTCACATCATCTAACTTAACTTATAGTTTCTTTATGAATTCATTTTAAAGTACAAGAATTTAAAAAAAAAAAAAATTCACCTCTTAAATAAGCTATATGGGCATGCCACACATTGCCATAGAGACCTCAGAAGTAATATTGAGTCTGAAATACTTTTGCCTAATTTGAAAATATTCCATTTACTCTCTGCACTCTATCTTTGCATAGGGGATATATATTTTTTTTAAATGTATTTATCTAATCTCTCTGATGTTACAAATGTACTACAACTTTGTCTGGACAGCATGTTTCTTAACAGATTTCATGGTCTTTAGAGCAGAATAATAGATGTTAAGTCAATTGCATGTTTTCTTTAGATTTTCTATTCATCCATAATAGGTTTCTAATTCTTTGATGCTGGACACTACTCCCCTTCCTCACTCATTTACTCTGTAGCAGATTATTTGTAGGCTAAAAGATTGCTGGTCTGCCCTTAAGTATATTTAGAAATTCATTGATTTGTCTTCCTATCCAACTGGAATGAATAACCCAAAATGCATTTATTGTCCCTCCTCCGAGTGGCTAGATCCACTAATTCTTCCTTAAATTAGTATTTAGCACATTTCTTTTCTCTTCATTCTACTTCGTGTGATTCTGTCACCTTGATTTGCCCTTCAATAATAGAGGCTTCCTAAGGCTGTAATTAATCAAAATGGTTTAGACCGGAGTTATTCGGCCTCAATGAATGGGTACGTAGTAAAAAGGTGTAAAGGTAAATCATCTACAGTATTTGAAAAATGGTTCAAACTTGTAGGTACTACAGTTTTAAAGAGAATGTACATTTATTCTTTGTCTATGCATTTTCCTCTTAGAAATGCTAATGTTAGATTGCCCCTTAGTTATAATTAGAAATAATTTAAAAGGAAATAGAGCTTGAGGCTAATTTTGAAATTACTTCCACTGGTTGCTACTACTTAGACAATAAAGGGAAATCCCCACTTATTTGTGTTCTGTTAATGTCGCAGTATAAGTGAGTGATTCATTCCTAAATGAATTTGAAAGTTAATCACAAGTAAATATATGTGTTCACCTTTAGCTTAATGTAGAATTTCATAAATTTGTGCCGATTGGCCATTATAGTATATTTATGTATTAAATAAATTATATAATATAATTATTATTTATATTTATATAAATGTATTATATATATTTTATTTGTATATGTCCGATTATATGTTTATAACTTTTGTGTTTTTATGTTTGTTTCTTTGGCTACTGTTTGAATCCCTTTCAAGGCCCTTTAATGGACAAAATCAGCTCAAAAAAGATTTTTGCTCATAGTGCTAAAGTTTCCCTTTAATCTTTAATCCATGAAAATGTCACTCATGATCATAAGATTAGTTTTCTCGTTTAAAACTAAAATGTAATCTGGTATCAGAACAATATTTTTGAAGATGAATATTGAAAAAGAAGAGTTGTTATTAAGGCTGTCCTGGTGGCTTGGAGTATTTTTACCGTTGGGAAAAAAAAATAACATTCTAATGGTAATCAGTAAAGAACCTTCAGAAAGTATGAAAAAGGGTCATGATGAGGACAACTCTGGCTACAGGGAGCAGAAGATCTGAGAAGAAGAGAAGAGACTAAAAGAGAACGTGGGAGATTGACAGAGAGGAAGGGGGCATAGGTAACAAGACAAGAGGGTGCTTGATTTTAAAACATAACCTTGTTAACATGAAATATAGCTCTGTTGGCCTAATTCATGTTTTTAGAACGGTGTTTAACTCAAATTACTAAGCAATTTGAGTTCCTGAAAGAAGACTTAATAGTCTTAAACTCTTATTCTTAGCCAAGGGGTAATATATAAATGAAGCAACTTTTTTGTCTAATGGACCAGTTACAATGTTGTATAAAAAGATGGAAAATGAAAAGCTATAATGTTGTTCATAGGCCCCAAAAGAATGTGATTTCATGATTTTATTTTAAGATCCAAGTATTTTGCATTTGCAAAACATGTGTATCAATAAATGTGTGGCTTTGTTCTTTTAAGTATATATGGCCAATTATATTTCATCACTCCCAGGTTCCAATACTACAGGAAACCAGCTAAGTAATAAATAATCTGAGCAGGTTTTTAGGTGTGAATCTACTATAGGATGCTGGAGAAAATGTTGTAAATTAGATCATGAAAAGGAAATGTGACTGCGGCAATGGCTCTTTTAAAGACTAATCATAGTAAACCTTCAAACTGACTCACAGTGGGATCGTATATATATGTCAAATGCCTTTCTACCTATAACTAACAAGGCCAAGTAGCTGTTATACCCAGTTTTGAAACTATTACTCTTCATAATATGAAACAATTAAGGAAAGATAAGGTTAAATGCAGTCAGTGGTATACATTAATTACAAGAACTTAATATTACCCACTAAATATCTATTTAGATGTCTTTAATATAAAATTTGATTATCAAAATCCTTGTCTCACTGCTTCTTTAAAGATTTTGGATCCAAATCTCCCTCTTTACTAGGAGCTCCATATTCCCAGAGTGTCTGAGTGTATAACAGAGCTCCACAGCAATAATACTCACAGTAATGTGTTTTTAAACTACAATATATCTGAATCACCTATTTTAATTGCATAAACTGTTATTAGTATGTCAGCCAAAATATTGCAGCAAAGCTCCATCCTGGACCACATCTCTACTCACACTCCTAAAGTTAAAGTATCCCTCTTTCTCTCTTTGAAATGTAGGAAGGTATGTGACTGCAGAACCCATTTTGAACACTTTTGGATTGCTTCTCATGTTATGAAATATAAGCTGGCTGGTAGATATTTGTGTGTCCAAAAAATACAGACTGCTTTCCAAACTCTAGCCAATGTTTTGAGGCCTACATCGAGTAATGTATGTGGATCACCTGACATGCTGCATGTAGTCATAAAAATGTTAAAACACAGTAAGACGAAAGCAACATACCATTGTCAGGAACGTATATACATTTCAATACAATTGGAATCAGTTCAGTCTTAAATTAAGTATAGTTCCTTTCCATATTGCAAATAATTCATAAAACAAGTCCCACTGAAATAAAAAGTAATTGTTTTTCTAAATTTATTTTTATATAACTATTTTATAAAGTAATTTTTAGTTTAACATAAAAGGAAACTGGAAGGTGTACAACTCTATATCACATATTAAATATGATAATGTGACCTTCAAAAGATTGCAGAGACACTCTAGAGATAATGTGTCATCGTTGTACAAAGGCAGAATATCTAGAATGAAATCCAAGGAACTTTATACGATGCTCTAAATATGACAAACGGAAGCTGTAGAGAGAAGAAAAAATAGGTAGAATAGATGGACAAATAGTGTTACTTAGAAAATGAGAAATTAAAGGGACATACATCCCTTTGAGACAACTGATTTTTGTTTTTTCTTATTTACCTACATATTCTTCGCTGTGTTTTCCCATGTCTACCTGAAGGTGGGCACTGATCTAGCCAGTCAGTGTCCAATTCTTAAGAATCATGGAAAATTGCATTGCACATGCACAACTCCGTTACTCATGCACAACTGAACAATCTTCAGACATTATCTGTGATGTTGAGAGATCCTACACTGCACATTGTGTGTTCACAGTCGGCACATGCGGTTGACTCTTCCTAGATGCTCAGCTCAGGCGCTGTTTTCACCTGACTTTGATTAATGCTAGCTGCATGTATACTAAATCAGGACCAGGCAATATACAAACCACTCATCTGTACCCCTCTTTTTAAGCATAGTTTGTGGCCATGGTGAGTTTCTGATCACCTGGCTTCCAAGTGCAAATAATATATATTTTCTCTAGCCTGATTAAATACCATAAAATAAAAATTAGTTTTATATATATATATATATATATATATATATATATATATATAGCAGCCTCAATTATGTCTAATTATTATTGGGGTCATCACCAACAATTACAAACCCCCCTCCCCCCTCTGTAAGATTAAATCATATTATATGTTCATTGCCCCACTGTTGGCAAGTTCCATTTATGTGCATAGTTTAAATCATATTTTTGTTTTCTCTATATAACCAGGTAGAGGAAAGTTTAGTAACTTAATCAAATGCTAGTAGCTCAGTCACCCTGTCACACCCATCTATCCCACACAGTCACCCTGTCACAATCAACCCCCACACAGTACACTCACCCATCTATCCCACACACAGTCACCCTGCCACACACACACACCCCACAAACACAATTCCCAATAATCACTCGGTCACACTTACCCCCACATCTTCCTCCCACACTCATTCTGTCACAGTCACTCTCATACACAGTCACAGACAATAACCTTAATAAACAGTTACCTCTAACACACACATCAAGACCACAAGCAACCCCATATACAAAAACACACACCACAAGTAGCTCCCCCCTTGTACACACTTCTGACACAAGTTCACAGATGAACTCTTTCTTAGTTCTTCCTCAAGGCAAGTGCAAGTCTCTCTCTCTCTTCCTCCAGTGCTAGTCTGTGTGGCTGAAACTGCAAGTGTGTGTGAATCTGTGAGTATGAATCTGTGAGTGTGTGTGGATCTGTGTTGGTCTTTAAATCTGCATGTGTAAATCTGTCAGATTTTTGTCAGTGTGTGTCAATCTGTATGTCATGTATATGATATACACTGCTTTGCGCAGTGAACCCCTTTTGTGTATACTGACACACTGCTCTGCAAAGTGAATCCCTATGTTATACTAAGTGACATACTGTGCTCTGAATAGTGAATCCCTCTATATATTGAGTGATACACACTACTCTGGGCAGTAAATCTATCTACATACTGTATACATAATATTTATGTAAACGTGTATATGTGTTGTATAGGGACAATGATGCAAACAAAGATGTCTCTGAGTCCTTGAACCATTTATATAGCTGCAGAGTGCTCCACCTACAGGTGGGAGGTCACTGGTCATGTGATTGTCAGCCTATTTAATCCCATAGAGCCTCCTAATCAGTGCTTGGATGTTTTAAGCCCCCTGTTCCTGATGCCTTGTGTTTTTCCTAGTTCCTGACCTGCTTCTCTTCCGATTGATTTCCTGGTTCCTGACTCTGGCTTCCCTTCTGACAATGCTTTCTCACTACCTGCCCTGACCTATGGACCTCTTAACTTTAAAAAGTGTCTCCTCCCTCTCAGATTCTGCTGCCTGGTACCATTTTTCATATTAAAAGCCCCACTGACCTATCAGGGCCCTACACCATCGTCTTTCTCAGAAGGTCTGACCAGTCATCCCCCAACTGATGAGTAGTGCAAGAGGCGTCATTCAAAAGGGATTTTCTTTTACTGTAGAAAAGCATATCATCTGTTTCAAGCATGCCCTGTCTGTCCTGCCTCACCACCCAGTAAGGAAACCATAGCTCCTTTCTCTTGGAATTCAGACGCTCCTTTTGTTTCTTCTTATCTCTTTCTCCCTACAGTGGGGAAATGAAGTCCGTACTGTCACAGCAATTATCGACCCAGCTACTGTTCTCTGAAAACAAATCCTTGGCACAAACATGGTATATTCTCATACCATATCCTCTAATGCTATATGTAGTAGATGTGACCCCTATAAAAACAGAACATGCTGTGCATGTGCACTAGCCTCCCAGGGCTACCACACACAGTATATAAGGTAAGTAAATCTAATGTTTTAAGGCACACAGGAGGAGGGTGGACATCTAAACAATTAAAAAGACACTATGGTTTTAGGAATACATATTTTTATTCTTATCACTATAGTGTTTCTTTAAACTTGGAATTTACTTTGAATTCTCATTTTAGTGAATTACCCGGAAATTAACAAAATCATGAATTGAAAACCAAATTGCTAAATTTTGACAAAAATATCTGATTTAGTGACAAATTTCAACAATTTTAGTTTAACTAGTCTAGCTTGGACTTTGCAATTCTGTATTTCAATTCACTTCCTTTTACTATGTGAATTAAACACTTCTGTATTGATTTCAATCACTTCACACAGTATTTAAGGTAACTAACATGACTGGCAAGTTTTCAATAGGAGATTGAGTGAGTTGACCCCAAATGTATAATGTACCAACAGGGATGAATGTGTGAATTCCCACAAATGTCTGAGTTCTATTTTCTGAACAACTTCCACCATACTGAATCAATATGTAAGCATCATACTTGTGTGCAGTCTGTTTTTTTGTTTTTTTTTAACAGACTGCAGCTGTCTTTCTGTCAAGAGTCATTCTAATTGTGCAAATTGTGGAACTCTGTTCTGCCAAACGATTATTGCTAGTATTTCAAAGACCACACTAACTCAGTACATTTTATGGCACTACACTCAACTCTATGTTTCTTAGATTTCAGATAAAATTTTACAAAGTTGTTTGAATTAAAGTAAATTGTTCCTTTGCCAGAGGTGATTAAAGATGTTGTAAAAATAATAATTAAAGGTAGAGTTTCCAGTATAAAAATATATGAAATGCTTTCTGAGTCTGCGATCATGCTTGATTTGGACAGTTACCAAAGATTTTTGTCTTTCTTTATCAGTGATCTGGAACTTTATTTTAGATTTTCTGACATTAAGAGCAACTTATGCTCAGTTTTTTGCCTTATTGAGAGCTGATCTAATTTTATTTTTGGGGAATGCAGCAGGACTCACAAAATGTTTTTTTTTTGTTTGTTTTTTTAACACTCACCCCCATCCACCAATTTCCTGGTCTGCACCTACTGTATGTCTCTGAGAACTCCCTGCCAGGTAGATAGAAATGTGGAAACAATTCACTTTTATTGATTCCTGCAGGCTTAATCAGGCAGTTCTGTTGCAGCCACCCGTTTTTCTGTTTAGTAACTTATAATTATAGAAAAATGTCTTGTATCCTTTGGCTGACCCTATTTCAGACCATCATAAAGCGATCTAACACTGTCAGTCTTTTAGTATTCATTATAATTCATGCACAAACCTACCCAATGATTATGTAAGTTAATAAAAGAATTACCAGCACTAGCACTGAAACTACTGACAGGGTACACATTTTACCTTGCTTAAAGGGACCCTCCAGTGCCAGGAAAACATATCCAGTGCTCCTCTCCCTCCCACCTCATCTCATGTTGCTGAAGGGGTTAAAACCCCTTCATTGACTTACCTAAATCCAGCGCAGATGTCCCTTGGCGCTGGGTCAGGCACCGCCCACGCTCCTTCCCAAAAAGGAAGACGTCGGCGTGGGAGACCTAATGCGTAACACAAAAGTACTAATCTGGGATCTATGGAAAATCTCTAAAAATTGAAGGATTTTTACAGATCAACTTGTGCATTGCAAAGAGATAGCATGGGTATATATTGTCTATTATCAAGATACATTTACTTGTTAGTAATAGTGGATTTGGAATCGAAAGCAAAGCATCTGGCTCGTCCTATTATGCTATACATATGACAAAGAGAGAGATAAGACATAGAACGAGACATAGACACCGAGTGAGATGTAATTTAAATTAAAAACGGGACAGTCTAAGAGCCCAAATGATTTCATTTTAATGATTCACAGCATATATGTTGCCTTGAAAGTCTTGCAAATGGAAAAAAAAAGCAGTTCATGAGAAATGGTACATTTTATTATTTGTAATTTTCAAACCTCTAGTGGCTTTCATTCAGACAGACACCAGGGGTTGCAAGGTAAAATAAATGTATTTATTGATTATATTTGACATCCAGCATAAGCATTTAAAGTATGCTGATGTAAACGTAGTGTCCAATAATACTCTTAGAGAGATATTAGAGAGAGGCAGACTGTGGAAAATACCAAGCATGCATCCTGTATCCCCAATGGTTCTTTGCAAGAAGCATTGACTGAGCACACATTATTAAGCTTGAGGAATAATTGATTAATGAGGGTATTCGTATTAATTGGTAGTGCAAATTCAATCTTTATGAAAAACTGTGAAAGGTCTGCTTTAAAAGTGTCAGGTTTGACTTGTGTTTAACATCATAATCATAAGTCTTCATAAGTCTTCTTCCACTTCATTTTGACCTTGAGTCCTTTATTAAAGCTTTATTTGCATCGTTAAAGGTTTTGATAGCAGACTCTCCATGACTGCATCATGAATTAATTTATTGGAGGGCCTGCGTGTAGGGGTTAGGTAAGAGAGGTGGAGTTGAGGGAGCAGAGAGGATGGTTTGGAGTATAGTGTGAGATAAATGAAGAAAGTGGGGGAAGAGCAGGGCAATAGAGACATTTGAACATTTGAACATTGCAGACCACAGGTGTACAAGCCTGGTGATCAGGGCCATCTATAATAGTGATTGGACCCTGGGCAAGCGTTTGATTGGGACCTGTGGATCCTGCCTCCTCCCCATCCCAACAGAATGCAATCATGCTCTCCAATACCCTGCCTCCCCACCCAAAAAAAACCCAAAAAACCACACACACGTAAAAACTACGATTACATAGCTGCTTTATATAAATATTATATAAACCAGCCATATTATATATATTAAACAAGGCTATGCATACTATGGCTGGGGAAGGCTGTATATATGGCTGGGGGCTGTTTAAAATATGCTGTGGGGCTGTATATGTGCTGGGGGCTGTATAAAATATGTTGGGGGGACTGTATATGTGCTGGGGGCTGTATATGTGCTGGGGGCTTTATAACACATTTTTGGGGGACTGTATATGTGCCAAGGGCTGTATTAAATATGTTGGGGGGACTGTGTATGTACTGGTGGCTTTATAAAATATGTTGGGGGAACTGTATATGTGATGGGGGGTTGTATAATATATGTTGGGGGCTGTATATGTGCTGGGGGCTGTATAGAATATGTTGGTGGATTGTATATGTGTGTTGGGGGGTCTATAAATATTTATATAATTATATGCTCGGGGGCTGTGTAGCAGGCTGGGGGTGCCAGAGGGGAGGTTGTGTAGGTGGCTGGGGGGGCTGAGGGTTGCTGTGTAGCTGGCCAGAGGGGCTGCACATTGACCTCTTTCCTGAGTATGGCACGCATTGGCTGCATGCATGGGAGGGAGGTGGAGACTGCCAGCACAGTCACAGTGTGACCCTAGCGTGACTGTCTCCATGCGAAATGTCACGCCACACTCAGGGGAGGAGTGGAGAAGCAAGTTATAGGATTGCATAGTATAATTAACAACAAAATGTGAGTGCCGAAAGGCGACCCGGCGTGAGTGCAGATTGCGATCATGAAACAATTATTGCAGGCAGCGGGCGGCCTACGGGGCAACTGCTTTGGGGCCCCCAGGAGTAGCTGGGAGCGGGGCAGCTTCCTCGTTTGCCCCTCGCTAAAGACAGCCCTGCTGGTGATGATGAGAGAATGGATATGAAGTTTTTCTGAAGAGAAGTTTAGTAGCTGGCAAATGTTCTGAATATTATATAAATGAAAAAGACAGACAAAACTGACAGTGGCTATGTGTTTTTCAAAGGGTAAAGAGTAGTCAAAGATGACCTCAAGGTTATGAGTTATGGATGATGGAGAGATAATGAGATGGGAAAGCTAAGAGTTGGGTGTGGAATGGGAGGTAAAGAGGAGAGATAAGAAGAACTTCCGTTTTGGCAAGGTTAATTTAAAATAAAGTTGATAACATCCTGGAGGAAAAATTAGTTGTAAAGTAAAAGCAAAGAGAAGAAAATCTGAATAAATAAATGGGCATTAAAGTTATGCGAGGAAATGAGGTCAGACAGAGGGGCTATACCATGTATAGAGAGAAAAGGAGTGGTCCGAGAATTGGAAGACCACTCCCAGAACTGGAGGAGTGGAACACCAACTGGAAGAGAGATCAGCAGAGTGGATGTATTGTTGAATGAATCTTGATAAGCTTGATCTGAAAGGTAGGTGATCCAGGTGAAGACAGTACCAGTTATGCCAAGTATACTTGGGCTTTCGTTTTTCGGATGAAAATGTTTTCATCCACATTTTCGGCAAATTCCTATGAATTAAATGAAGAACAAATTGCTTGTTGGACAAGATTTTGTCTGTGCAATTCGTTCATTTGTTTAAATCATGGGTGGTCAACCTGGTCCCTACCGCCCACTAGTGGGCATTTTGGGATTTCAGGTGGGCGGTGGTGGGTTCTGCAGAAAACGCCTGGTGGGCATTGATGGCCATGGACCAAGGCCGGCAGGTGAGATCCTTTCATCTCCCCTACTGGCCCATGCAGAGTCAGCCTCAAAGATCTCCCTCACCAGCCAGCAGAGGGAGGGAAGGGCCTTGGAGACTCTGTGTTCCTCCCTCAAGAAGGCTGGTCGGAGCATTGCTGTGCGTTACCATATCAACGCTCTGATACAGTGCTGTGGTCGCAGGAGGACAGGAGAGTCAGCCTGCAACTGGAGATGCTGCAGGCTAAAGTGAACATGCCAACACTGGACCACCAGGACTTGCAGCATTATGTCCCCACCTCCTTGGTAAAAGGTAAGAAGAAGGCAGGGGGAAACATTGAGATAGATGTTCACATCTCACCCACCTACACACAGCATAGACTCTATGCACCCTTCACACACACACAGACTGCCCGACTCACACACACACACAGACTGCCCCCTCACACACACGCAGACTGCCCCCTCACACACACGCAGACTGCCCCCTCACACACACGCAGACTGCCCTCCTCACACACATGCAGACTGCCCCCTCACACACACACACAGACTGCCCCCTCAAACACACACAAACTGCCCCCTTAGCTTTCCCGTCTCATTATCTCTCCATCATCCGCACACACACGGAGACTGCCCCCTCACACACACGGAGACTGCCCCCTCACACACACGCAGACTGCCCCCTCACACACGCAGACTGACCCCCTCACACATAGAAAAAAAGGAAAAAGAAATAGATCAATTTAAATACATATATATTTTTTTATAAACCCTCCTTTCAAAAAATAAAAATAAAAAAATTGCACTAGCGCTATAAAATTAGTTACTGTGGCACTGGTGGGCGGTAAGGAAATTTTACCATCACCAAAGATATAAAAGTGGGTGGTAGGTATTAAAAGGTTGACTACCCTGGTTTAAATTATTATAAGGACGGAGCAACCAACTCATGGCTCCCTCCTTGTAATATTTAAAATCAAAGTGTTGGGGAGATGTGCTCTCTGCCGCTTTCTAAATCCCCCCATCCCACCCTCAATTTAGGCATATAAGGTCAATATTACCACCATTTTAATATAAGGGAGATTAAATTCTCCCTCCTGCCCCTACAAGCCAGTGGCCTATCTACTAAACAGCGAATAGCCAGTGGTTGTTCGCTGTCATTAAAAAAGACTAGGGACGGATCAGCTACAGTGAGGGAAAAAAGTATTTGATCCCCTGCTGATTTTGAACATTTGCCCACTGACAAAGAAATGATCAGTCTATAATTTTATTGGTAGTTATATTTTAACAGTGAGAAACAGAATAACAAAAAAAATCCAGAAATTTGTCAAAAAAGTTATAAACGTTCAAAAACAGCAGGGGTTTAAATACCTTTTTCCCTCACTGTATTGCTGCACAGTCAATAATTCAATAAAGGGGAGCTTTATTGCCCATTATGGCATACCTAATAAATTAAATTACTGGAGAAGACATAGTGTTTCCCCCATGCCTTCATCTGTGTCCCATGAGTGGAGTCTAATAAAATAAACCATGGGCACTCTGTGTCCCCTTTTAGCCCCCACCCATGGCTACATTTATGGGCTATTAAATAAAATGTATGAGGGGGCATAGTGTACCCCTGTCACAATACCAGTCTCTCATGGTGCTGTGCATTCATGGAAGTGATGTCTCTTCTGTGTTTTGATACCCTAGCCTTCTGGTGCCTCATTATGACATCATATATGACATGGAACCCTTCCATTGGTCTCCTTTTATAGTGTCAGTCTATGTGGTGCTTTTTGATGATGCATACACACTTGTGACATCATGGCCCTTGGTAACCAATCACAACCCCAATATAGGGCGTAAATACTTCTTGGTTGTCCTTGTTTGCTTGCCCTCTCATAGTTTCGATTTACCCGAGAGTACTTCTTTGTCTACATTTACCTGTTTTATTTTACTTTCGCCAGCCAAGGGTTCTTTTATACCGGTGATGATTTTGACAGACCACAAAAATCTGTCCTATATAAGGGATACAAAAACAATAAATTCTAGACAAGCATGTTAGTCTCTTATTTTGTCACACTACAAATATGTGATATCCTAAAGACTACCATCTCAAAGCAGATTCTCTATCCTGACAATTTGAGGCTGATGACACAGAGAAAACAAATGATATCCCTATAGTTCCACCAGACACAATAGTGGCTCTGACTACTGTTCTTTCTAGAGGATATTCTAATGACACAATCACCTCTAACCCCATAGGAAATTGTGTGTCTCAATCAATAAAAGAAATAATGTCCTTGACTATCTAGATGGTACTAAACCTGCTGATCATGCAAGTATTAACAAGACTATGCTCCAGTGTCGTGTCCTGTCCTGTGATTTTTGGTGGCAGTATTTTCATATAGTAGTCAAAGACTAGGTTTAAACCTGTTCCAGTTGTACTTAAACTAAGTACCATGTGGCTTTTTACAGCCATGCAAAACGCACACAGTAGATTAATCTAATATGTTCAAAATATTGGAATAAACAAATCACAAAATAAAGGAAAAGAAAATAGCTTTGTTAGTAGATGAATTCTAGGGCATGGGTTGGGGCATGGGAGGGACACTATGTTCCACCCAGGTAATTAATCTATTAAGTGTTCCAGGTCCCAATGAGCCAGGTCCTCTTTTGTTGGATTAGCTAGTGAGTAGCCATAGCTACCCAGTCGATAATCTTCTCTTATGACAGCACGCATCCAGTGGCCACATGAGTAGGGGCAGGCAGAAGGGTTTAGCCACCCTTATTTATAAATACTAAGTATTTTTTACTTAAAATTATGAAAAGGAACTTTTCTGTAACTTTGGTCTTTCAGCTTCTTAGTAGATGGCTCACTAATGCTTGTGGGATTGCCATAAGAATACCAAAAAGGATCTTTCTACTAAAAAGCTCCATAATCTGGTACCCTTAAATAAGGCAATACCACAAGGGTACCAATTTAGGGAGTTTTCTTCTAAAAGGCTGCAAGGTGCAGCCGCAGCCCACGGCACTGATTGGAATTTCATTTGTCCGAATGAAATTCCAAAACGAATATAAAGGCCAAATTTCGTTCGAAATTGAATGAGCAAATTGACAAAATTCTATGTGGACTAAACAAAAAAAAGTTTGTCCAATGTATTTTGCGAAAATTTCATCAGCGTCCACAAGAATGGCCAAGATGAGGAGAAAAGTTGGATGCTGAACAATGTCAAAGTAAGAGAATATATAATAAGGATGAGGATGGATACGTATTTAGAATGTTGATCATGGGTGAGGAAGTTATGGACAGAAAGGAGAACTGTTTTAGTCAGTGGACTTGCCAGAAACCAAATTGGGTGGCTGAGAGGATAGAATAGGAGCGGATAAGATTTTAAACTAATGCTGGTGCAGCAGGTACAGTGACACCGGGGAACACCAGAGTTTATTGGCCCTCTCTTGGCCACTCGTCATCAGAGGGAGAGCAGTGTGGACTCCAGCAGAGGTAAGCTAAGGTAAAAGCACACCAAGGTTTCTTCATTACTATCAGGCAAGGATCCCATTAGCATCAGCCCCTTCTCCCTTCAGTTGCAGACTGCCTTCCTAATTCTATTATAGAGACAGCAATTGCTTCAGTGAGCTCTGGTTGTGGCCTCAGTCCTGCAGCACAGGATGAAGACCTTCTCTGTGGTGGCAGGGAGAGTAAGCCTGTCTGTCATAAGAAATGGAAGAGGAAAAGGGGCCTAACTCCTGGCTGGGAAGGGATGTAAGGGCTGCTTGCTACCTTGATACTTACATTTATAAAAATGAATTCAATGTGTCTGTAAACGATGTGTCCTGCATGGTGTCTGTCTGTAAATTTCATTGAGTGTGTAAAAGTCATGGAGTGTGTCTGTGTACTACATGGAAGTTTTGTTTGTGAACTGCATATGTGTCTGAACTGCAAAGAGTGGAGAATTGCATGGAGTGAGTCTGTGAACTGCATAATATGTATCTGTGTACTACATGGAAGATGTGTCTGTGAGCTGCATGGTGTGTCTAAGTGTGTCTGTGTCAGTGTCATTGGAAAGTTCACTTCTGAGACGTCATTTGGACCCATTCAGTCAAGGCCAGGAGAGGTCTGCCATGTAGTGAAGGCAGAACTATGACAGGATCCAGGCCTTTCTGCATAGCAAGGAGAAGATTTATCTGTAGAAATGGAAATGGTAATTGGAAGAGGAATGTAGCAACCTATTTGGCAAAGAAGGGCGCTAATTGGCAGGGGGAGTACCAATCTAAATTGGGAAGGGAGATGGCTAGTTGACAGGCACATGTGGCAAATTTTATTTGAGCAAGGAGAGGGTTAATTGTCAAATAAATTCGGTAGTCTAAAGAAGGGGAGCGAGGAAAGAGTGTAGTATAAGATCGGCTGGGGAAGTAGAAGGGTTGGATAGCTTGATGGTTACAAGGAGGTCATTATCAGAGATATATAAAAAATAAAAATAAAAAGCCAGTTAACATTTGATATACCATTTTAATGTAACAGTCAAGAGTTTGGCAAAAATAAAGCTGCAATACTTCTTCACTTACATTCACTATATTACGGTAATAATTCACTATATAAAACCAGAATGTATTGTGTGTGTACACAGGACACTTATTGCTGCAAGAAGGTCTCTAACCACATGTGCTGAAGTGAAACAGATGAGTTATCCATCTCTTCATCCTGTTAGCTAAAACGAGTGTAAGAAGAGCTTCACTTTCACTGTGAAAGCACCACCCATGCAGAAAAGCAGATCATGTTCCCAAATTAGAGGTAAAATAGATCAATTTTGCTTTAACATTTGCCTTGAAAACCTTCTTAAAGTGTGCTGTACATTGTCAAACACAATCTGTCCGTTGTCCCAGAATTGCTTTTTATTGAATACAGAGTTCATGTGGTTATCAGGAACAGTGAGGCGTGTAACCTAAACCTTTTACCAAAAAGAGATGTAAAAACTGATCATGCTAGCTATTCAATGATTCATCCTGATTAAAAGGAAAGCAAATAAGCCAGAAGAGAAATCTGCATTTAGCCCTAATTTGAACAGTTTGGTGACTATCTGAATCAGGTCCTTGTTCTTCTTGGGGCAGACCGAGAGAGACACATATGAATGAAGGAAGTCAATTAGTCCAGAGTTTGTTCTGACTGCTAGAATCAAACACATTAATCGCAGTGTTTATGTTACCAGGAACTGCTGTTGTAACATCTGGAATTTGGCTCACCATTGTCATTGATGCCTCTGACACTTTAAAATAGCAGTTTTATGATTTTCTACATCAGTGCCTGTTTGTGAGCCAAAAAAAAAGTAAAACCTTCAATGTAGTAAATAAATCAAATTCCCAAAATAAATGGGGAAAAGTACTGGTTTTGCTCTGTATAAAAAATAAAGGGTTAATAATTTTGTGTTTTAAATTTGGTAACTAATTATTTGCAAGGAACCATAAAACAATGATAAGTCATTAATATATTAAATATGTTTAATATTGCATTTTTTGTTAGTATGATAAATTCTATATAACAATCAAGTTGTGAAAATAAATAGGGTATGTATCTCTGCTAATAATGATGATTTATATAGCAAGCATGATGTAAAGAGAAACCATTGCTAATTCTACATAGGAAGAATAAAGGAATAGATAAAGCATTGAGACACAAGGGATCTGTGTGTATCCAGACCATCATAAACATGATCAAATTAATTACTATTCTAGCTTAAATCCCTATTAGACTTTAAGATAGGTGAGTAATGTGGCAATTGTAGTTCATAAATAATAAGCTCCAGTATCTAGGCTAGCCTGGGGTAACCCATCCTCAGAACTTATTACCGACAAATGTCCACGTTGGACAAAATTGAAAAATCGGACGTGTACATTGCACATTATCAGTGGAGGAATGGCTGTATTTTGGGTATCAGGGAGAAGTTCAGTCTTTGTCAATGAGCTCTCAAACATTTGTCAGACAACGAGTGGATGTCGTCCAAAGACTCTTTGCTAACATAACTATTACAATGAGTGGCTATTTTGCTTTGCTTAAACTATTTAAGGGGGAACTGTCACTGGCCTGGATTTTTAATATTATGCTGTGTATCCCTAAATCTAACAAATACGTCTTTGGCATATATGAAAAAAATAGATAAATGTAAAACTCTACACATTTATATCCTGTAAGTGGCTGCCTCCCTCTTAGCTCTCTGTTCATCGTTGTTACACGCTCTGTCTTTTGCATCTTGAAGTCAGCATAGAGAAAAAATACAGAAAAGAGAAAAATCTATTTCTCTTCTTCATTTGCAATGCTCTGGTTTTACCTTGTCTAAACCGGATTATGATGTTGCTACTAAATTTTAATTTTAAATTTTTTTATTTTTTTATTTATGGTGTAAATTTTAGAGCATTGAAACCTTTAATAGTCTATCACTGAAGATTTGGCTAGTCTTAGGATAATTGGGAAAAACTTAAATTTCTGACTGGGGGAACATGAGTGCACCAATCTGTTGGGCCAAGGTGACCTATATAAAGGAGAAATAGACCATGCTAAGTGCTCAAGATAATCTACTAATGGAAGTTTGCTAGCTTCAAGGCATTATGTCCAAATTGTTTTATTACACTATCCAAATAGAAATGCCATCCAGAAACATGTTACACCTTTTAATACTTGTTGAAAAACAGGCTGGATGTATTCCTATTGCCATGTCATACTGTACCAATTCAAATGGAGAGGAAAGAACGAAAGAGTCCATCCATTTGGATTGTTAGATATTTTTCAAATGGCTGCTTAAAATGTTGTATTTATGTCTTATGATTATTATTACCTTTGAAAGGATGTATTTGATGTTTATCTGCTCCCTGTATAGAATTTTGCACTGACTTGAGCCTTGTACCAGAACTACGGCAATAAGCCAGAGTGGTTGTGCTGTTTGGAGTATCCAATTAAGTAATTCAAAATATTAAATGCCTTTAACCCCTTAATGCCTTTAGGTTGTTCTATGCCATCCTACATAATGTGGGTTTTAAAGCCTGTAGAACGCCCTGCATATTTAGTGTGTGCAAGATTACATCCCTGCTCACACCAGGGGAGTCCAGATTTCAATAGATACCTGGGGCTCGCCTCTGTCTGCTGGAGCCATTTCTAGTGACCTCAAACTTTTATATGAGTTATTTGCAGAGCGGAAGCTAGAGCGGAGAGCCCTTCAACTAATTCCCACAAAACCGGGGATGGGGATACCATCCAGCATCTTAATAGAGCCTGGCAGGGTCCCCCAGTCTGTATCCAGCTAATTGGGACTGGTTCTGACATTATCCAGCTTCCCATCACTGATCTCTGTATAATTGGTTGGGAATCAGGCGCATTTAGAATTACACTAAGTGTAATTCTGAAAACAGCCGGTAGATGGTGGCAACATACCACCATCTACTGTGTTAAATGCAGTAAAAACCATTTCCAATATTAGAATTTAGCAGCAGGTTACCTCTGGGTTAGGGTTAGTGGTGAGGTTTGGTTAGGGTTAGATTTAGGGGTAAGAGTAGGATAGGGTTATACTTAGTGTTGGGGTAGGATTAACATTAGGGTAAGGTAAGCGTTAATGCGGGGCATGGGTTAATGCTGTTTTAGGGTTAAAGATAGAATAGTGTTGTAGTTAAGGGTAAGATTAGGGTAGGCATAGAGTTAGAGTTAGTGTAAGCATTAGGGTTGGTATAGAATTAGTGTGGGGGTTGGTATAGGGTTAGTGTTAACAATTACAAATGTATTTAGATCCTAAACATATCAGGCATTAAACAATCAGGACTGATATATGAATTTATTTTGAGTTCTTTTTAATTAGTTGCAGTGGATGTGAAAACATTTTTATTTTAACATTTTTATTATTTAAAATTTGTGTTTTTTTTTTTTTTTTTTACATTTTATTCACAAACAATGTTATTATATGTATACATTGAGGATGTTAAATGAAAGCCCTTTCTGTCCTTTAAAATATGATATATAAACTCCATTGGGGCACATAAAGAGAAACCTTTTCATAACAGTGGAACAAATCCATAGGTTTTGCTTTGGTTCAGAACATTGACAATTGCCTTTGTCCTTAACCCCTTAATGACGAGTGACGGACCTCAGGGGAGACCCTTAACGACGAGTGATGGACCTTGTCCGTCACGCGTTAAAATTACCCCAGATCACCGCGATCGTGGCGATCGCGGGGTTAATGGTGCTCCGGTCTGCCTCTGTATTAGAGGCAGACTGGGAGCACCCGATTGGGCTGCCCCAGCAGCAGTGCCTGTCAGAGCAAGCACATGTGCTGTGTATACTTACCTTCCGCCTCTCTGCACTTCCGGGTTCACTGTGAAGTGCAGGGAGACGGATCATCAGTGATCCACTTACCTGTGTAAAAGTGCACAGACTACAGTGACTACAGTGATCAATTGGCAGGGATTACATTTTACTGTCATCTGATTTTTTTTAACCCTCAGAGGTTAAATTTATTTTATTAATTAATTTAAATATTTTAAAATTATATATTTAGCTAGCTGGGGTGGATGGAATTAGTAGGGAATTGGGGGATTTGGTGTTAGGCTAACTAGGGGTTAACGTTAAAGTTTTAAAATAAGGTTTAAAAAGTAAAAAAATAAGTTAAAAAAAGTTGTAATAAAGTTTAAGTAAAAAATAAAAAAACACCCCCCTTTACCCAGTCCAAATAAAAATTAACCCCTTCCCTGCCAGTCGATCACTGCCTACAGTGATCAAAATATAGATCACAGTATTATACTGTGATCTAATTTTTTTAACCCTTGAGGATTAACTTTTATTTATTTTTTAACCCTCAGGGGTTCCATTTATTTAATTAATTTAAATATTTTATAATTATATATTTTGCTAGCTGGGGTGGGTGGGAGTTATGGGAAAGTGGGGAATTTACTGTTAGTGCTGCTTACTGCTAGTTAGGCGTTAACGGTAAAAAAAAAAGTTAGAAAAATGTTAAATCTGTAAAAAAAAAGTTTTAAGAAAATTTAGGAAAGTTTAAAAAATTAATAAGCAAAACAAAAGTTTAAAAACTAGTTTTAAAAAGTAGAAAAAATACATTTAAAAACGCTCATTACCACTACACTTGGAACAAACAAGAGTAAAAATGATCCCACGCTAAGGTTCAAAATATGCCTTTTGAAATACCCCAGGGTGTATTCTTTAATAAATAGTATGTGTTTGTGGGGAAGTTTCAATAACCAACCATCTAAACTACTCCAAAATGGAACATGGACACAGCGTAAAAAACTGAATGACTGCGCCTCAAATGTGCCCCTTCAATATCCACGTATACATGACAAAGGTACATACGGGGGTATTGCTGTACTCAGACAACATAGCTGAGCAGCATGTGAAGTATTATATAGTCGTAGCACACATAAGGTTTGCAATATATACTGAGTAAACTCACTTTGTGTGTCAAAAAGGCAGAAAAAATGCTCATTACCACTACACTTGGTACAAGCTAGTGGAAAAATTATCCCACGCTAAGGTTCAAAATATGCCTTTTGAAATACTCTGGGATGTCTACTTTAAAAAATGGTATGGCTTTATGGGGTGTTTGGATTATATAGCCTGGTAAAATACTCTAAAATGGGACATGGGCACAGCGTAAAAATTTAAAGTTTGAAAAAAATGGAATGGCTGTGTCCCAAATGTGCCCCTCCGATGTCCACATATAACTGGCAAAGGTACATATGGGGGTATTGCTGTACTCAGCTGACATAGCTGAGCAACATATGAAGTATTATACAGTCGTAGCACACATACGATTTGCTAAATATACTGTGCAAACTCACTTTGTGTGTCAAAAAGGCAAAAAAACGCTTATTACCACTACACTTGGTACAAGCTAGCGGAAAAATGATCCCACGCTAAGGTTCCAAATATGCCTTTTGAAATACCCTGGGATGTGTTCTTTAAGAAATGGTATGCCTTTATGGTGTAGTTGTAATATGTAGCCTGCTCAAGTGCTCCAAAGTGGAACACGGACGCATCAAAACCCTCCATGAAAATTCACATTTAAAAACCTGAACTTGTCACGTCTCTTTTACAGCACTGTAACTTCACAAAATAGTGTCTAGGTCATACATTGGGCATATTGTTTTCTCAGAAGACTTAGCTGAGCAAAATTTGGGGGTTTGAAATATACAAAATGCCCAGCAAAAATGTAATCCGTATGTAAAAAATGCCCAAAATTATTTTTTTCCACATACTTTGGCATATATTGGTGAAAAAATGGGGGCATGCTAAGTCACAAAATGCACCTTATGAGATACCCTGGAGTGTCTAATTTTAGAAATAGTAGGCCTTTGTGGGGATTTTTTGAACAGTCAAACTGCTATAATACCCCAAATTGAATCAAAATTCTACTGTAAATACTGAAAAGGACAGGTCTCCTATCTGGCACTGTAGCTTCACGAAATAGTGCCAAAAACATACAAAGGCATACAATGGGGGTATCGTTGTACTCAGCAGATGTAGCTGAACACAAAATAAAGTTTTGTACAGGAATAGCACACACCAACTTTACAAAATACACATGAGAAGTTCTTTGTTATAAGTTTGTGTGCCAAAAACAAAAAAACCCCACAATTTTACTCCAATATTTAGCAGAGATTGGCGGTAAAATGGCTAAATAGAAAGTGTCAAAACAACCTTAGGACAATAGCCTGTGATGTCTACTTTATATAAATATATACTGGCAATTTTGTTTTCTTTTATGGCTATTAAGCTTACAAAACAAACATACCAAATTCTAAAATAGCTGCACATTAAAAGTTTATTTTACTCCGTATGCTTTGTGACCTGTAACTACCAAAAATAACTGAAAATCCCAGACACATTATATATTCTGTAAATCAGAACAACTAAATGAATTTATTTTTAGGCACACATTATTATTGCAAAAACTGAAGAAAAAAAAATTTTTTTTTTCATTTTTCAGTAATTGTTTAATAATAAATAAGTATATGTGTGTATATATATATATATATATATATATATATATATATATATATATATATATAATCAAATTAAAGCCCTTTCTGTCCTTTAAAAAACGGTATATAATATGTGTCGGTGCAATAAATTAGTAAAATGCAAATTGCAGTTGAATGCAAACAGCAAAAAATGCTGTTGTCACTAAGTGCAAGACAAGCTTCTGAAGCTCTGTCCTTAAGGGGTTAAGGGGCTAATAATATAGAAATAATAATAGATTCAGTGATTTTGAGGGATCTGTTTACTTACTGTTTACTGCAGTCTACTGCAGTTGGTAAGTAAGGCCTTGATTTAATATTGTTGGATAATCCTTTAAAATTATGTAATATTCTGAAATATATTTTAATTTGGTAATATTTTGAAATTATTAATATATTGATATTTTTTGTATATGATACATTGCTGATATTTTAATATGTTGAAAAAAATCATTTGGAATGCTTATCCAGCAATATTAAGGTTTTAGTTACATATAGAAATAAAACATGTTAAAGTACATTTTATAAGTTTATTTTAATTACTTTGTAATGCCATTAGTAACTTGCATACTCTGCATTATTCTAAAAGAGTAATGTGTGGATATACATAGTGTCAAGAAGAAAGAAGATTTCGTCTAAGGCAAAGGAAAGGTTTTTTTACTGTAAGAACAATAAGGATGTGGAATTCTCTGCCTGAAGAAGTGGTTTTATCAGAGTCTATACAGATGTTCAAACAGCAACTAGATGCATACTTGCAAAAACAGAATATTCAAGGATATAATCTTTCAATGTGGGGTAATAACTGCTTAATCCAAGGATAAATCTGACTGCCACTCTGGGGTCAATAAGGATTTTTTTTTCCTAGCTTGTTGCAAAATTGTGCTTCAAACTGTTTTTTTTGCCTTCTTTTGGATCAACAGCAAATAACATATGTGAGGAAGGCTGAACTTGATGGACGCAAGTCTCTTTTCAGCTATGTAACTATGTAAGAACTGGTACAGCAACTTCTGTCACTGTATACACTAAATAGACCATATTTCTACAGAGAGCAGCTCAGTAGACAGCTGTTGAGTGTTTTAACAGCGGGCGCTGGGATGAGATTGTTCAAGCAGGATGTCTAATGAAATATGGATTTCTATGGAATGTGAAATATAACAGGTTTGCTTGTTTTATTGTGGAATACTGCTAGATTCTCCCACTGAATATAAATGCTAAGATCATTCACTGGCTGCCTTATGATTTTAAAGCTAAAAATATTAAACGTAGCAGAGGGGGGAATAAAGAAAAAATAAAAAAATAAGCAAAATAAAACATGAAGAGGCAGTTGTAAATAAAATAAATGTAATTTTATTGCCTCTTTCTTGCCCTTACCTGATATATTATGTACCAAGAGAATGTCACCCATTTGGGGAATTAAATTAGAGGCTTTTCCATATGATTTTTACATGTAGAAATGTAAAACAATTATTGAAATTACATTTTGAATCATAACTGACTTGGTTGTTCATTTTAGTCACAGCAGGGAGTCAGAAACTTAATATTAAAAATATCTTGAAAATTATTGGGGATCCTTTTTTAAAATGTTAACATATTGACTGATTTTTAGTTGAATGTTACAGCGACACTCCAGGTACCATAACAACCTAATAGTTATTACATTGTTATGATGCCAGGAGGTCCCTGACACCGGCTTGTCTTTAGGGGTTAAACAATTCACCAGCAGTTTAACCCCACAGTTCAGTATCCAGTGCTCAAATGCTCTGCCTTCAGTCCTGTTGCTGAGAATCTTGAAAGAGGAAGCCTCTGCCAGGTGCATTGCTGATTGGCTGAGAGTCTCAGCTAATGCTCTTAGCATAGGCATGCGCAGCCTATTGTATAAGGGTGTGCACAACAAAGCAGAAACACACATGCCGCGTATATATATATATATATATATATATATATATATATATACACACATACATACACACACACACATACTCCTCTGTGTGTGTGTGAGAGTGCTGTGTGCGTGCGGGCGCTGTGTGCGTGCGGGCGCTGTGTGCGTGCGGGCGCTGTGTGCGGGCGGGCACTGTGTGCGGGCAGGCACTGCGTGTGTGTGTGAAGGTGCTGTGTGTGTGTGTGAAGGCGCTGTGTGTGTGTGTGAGAACGCTGTGTGTGTAAGGGTGCCTTTTAGTGTGTGCTGTGTGTGTGTGTATGTTTAAGGGTGCTGTTTGTGTGTGTGTGTGTGTGTAAGGGTGCTGTTAGTGTGTGCTTTGTGTGTGTGGGTGAGGGTGCTGTGTGTGTAAGGGTGCTGTTAGTGTGTGCTGTGTCTGTGTAAGGGTGCTGTGTGTGTGAGGGTGCTATGTGTAAGGGTGCTGTTAGTGTGTGTATGTGTAAGGGTGCTGTGTGTGTAAGGGTGCTGTGTGTGTAAGGGTGCTGTTAGTGTGTGCATGTGTAAGGGTGTTGTTATGTGAGGGTGCTGTGTGTGTAAGGGTGTTGTTAGTGTGAGGGTGCTGTGTGTGTAAGGGTGTTGTTAGTGTGAGGGTGATGTGTGTGTAAGGGTGTTGTTAGTGTGAGGGTGCTGTGTGTGTAAGGGTGTTGTTAGTGTGAGGGTGCTGTTAGTGTGTGTGTAAGGGTGTTGTTAGTGTGAGGGTGCTGTTAGTGTGTGTGTAAGGGTGTTGTTAGTGTGAGGGTACTGTGTGTGTAAGGGTGTTGTTAGTGTGAGGGGGCTGTTAGTGTGTGTGCAAGGGTGTTGCTAGTGTGAGGGTGCTGTTAGTGTATTAGTGTGTGTGTGCTGTGTGTGTAAGGGTGATTTATGTGTGTGTGTGTGCTGTTTGTGTGTAATGTGTGGGGTGTGGGGGCCGTTTAGTTAATATCCCCCCTCCTTTCTTACCTTATGTAGGGAGGGGAGACCGTGCTGCTTCCATCCCTGGTGGTCCAGTGGAGAGTGAACTCTAGCCCCCCAATGCTTTCCTATGGATGTCCAGCGTCTTCTCACTGTGAGAAGCACCTTGAAACTGCTATGTTTATAGTTGCAGGGTTAACACTAGATGGACCTGGCACCCAAACCACTTCATTGAGCTGAAGTGGTCTGGGTGCCTATAGTGGTCCTTTAAGTCCAATCTTTTTATCTTTTTCGGTAAGATTTGTGATTTAAACACATATTTATATATAAAGGCAGCACTGGGAGACATACATGCTCTCATCAATCTGGGGGTTACATTCTCAAGCAGCAGTTGCTATTTGCAGCCTTCATTAGTAATTAGCTCCCTTTCTCATTATTGATAAGCCAGTGGATGGAATAATGAAACACAGAGAAAAGAATAAAGGACACAAATAATTAATGGCTAAACTGTATTTTGCTTTTCTTTGGTATACATATTTTTGGAGGGGACGGGTTTGAAAGGATACTCCTGAGTACCAACATAACTTAAGTGCATTAGTAAAACTACAGAGATTTGAATGTGGATAAAACACAGTATGAATATGAAGCCAAACACTTTCAAATGCACTTAAGTATCCCTTTAATGAGTAAAAAAAACACAAAATGTTTTACCTGTAATAATTTTATAATGCATGAAGCTAAGAAGGAGGCTAAATATATTCATGTTGCCCAGTTTGAATACTTTTTAGCTTTTTGATGGTTTACATTTTACTTTTTAGAAAAAAAATCCTCCAAAAAGTATCATTAAATAAAAAAAAGTGAATGGAAAATACAAAGGTATTAGAGAGAGAAAAAAAAAAAAAAATTAAAGACAGAACCCAAGATGATCTATTTTTTAATTATCTTAGTCGGTAAGTTATTCTTGGATTAGTTTGTGAATATACAAAATGAACCTAAACTGGTAATATATATTTTTTTCTCCACGTTTTGCACAGATGTTGGCTGTTGCAAACAAGTCTTCATGACTACACACTTTGCGCTTGAATAGCATATATGTCTTGGATGGATCAAAATACCTTAGAAAAGAACATTTGGTACCATATAACATTCTTTCCCAGGATTACTGTTATTACTATGATGAAAATAGCAGATTTAAACAGCATTTAAACAACATGCTGGGTTTTGGACATTTCTTTTTCCAACGACAATCAGATTCAGTAATAATTTTACAGAGCAGACATGTACTTAAGAATAAGCCTTATTCAAACTGTTATTGTCATTACATCATTTGTTTATTTAATACGAGTAAAAATACAGAGCAGCAGGATCACACAGTGTAAATACATAGAGCAATTGAATAGATTAATAATCTATAAACACACAATAAAGTGCACTGTACATCTAAACAAACCGGGCTCAGAGAAATGTCCAATATTAAGGCTTTTAAAAGCAAGCTGGAATTTTCAGGATAGTTATAGCATAGTATGCAATGCTTTAGTTTCATTTTTAGATGCATCATTAGCACACAATGAGGGACAAGGTAGGTTAGGTCACAGTAGGAATGATCAAAGCAGATACATTTACCCGTAGTCTACCACAAGCTTTGAAGCTACATGATGACAAATGAGCTCATGTAATTATATCAAAGGATGTCTTACTATTTGTTGTAGATCTAGTAGATATGTTTGTATTCTGAATGTTGTTATGTTTAGAATGTTTGCAATGTGTAGTCTGAAGCCCACCTTACTCATTTGTTCCAGCTTGAATCAGGATTTTTAATGTTATGTTGTTTTATCCCCTATTTTGGGAGTTAACGTATGGCAAAATGGAAAACTGGCATCAGCCTCTTTAAACATCTCAGAGAATTGGCCACCCCAACAAACATTCTGACAACAGCACTCTTATTAAAATTGCATTTCATTAGCTTCATAATAAATACTATTTCTTGCTCCTCAACAACGACCATTCATTTCAAACTAATATTTAGCTTGACCAGGTCTCAGGTGCTAGTGGTTTATCATCATGTGCAAGATTAGTCCCGTGGGTCACCTGTGAACACTGCATTACTCTTTTCTGCTTATGGCACCAAATGTCTGAAACTGTAAAACTGAAACCTGGACAGAACATAAGCTATCAAGTTTTCAATGAAATATACACGATTATTAGCGAAATATTAAACAGAACGTCAAGAGTGTGCGTGATGTAGTTGTGGTGGTGAAAGGGTTACAGTTCACTATTTGTCTGCACTAGACCGGAAATAATGACAAAAATCCCCCTTAACACCACCCACACTTAACCATAATAATATAAGTATTACTGTTTTAACGCTGTCACCACCAATACAATTTATAAATGGGGTGCCATGGTCCCCCAGGTAACTTAATAATAGAAACCCACCAAATATTACTTAGCACAATATTTAAGCAATTACAAAACACTAATTAGTCTCTTCAGGTAACCTGCTTCTTTACCAGACAAAGACAGAACTTAATAAAGGAATATTTATTATGAGCAAAAAATTGTCACAGTGCATACAAAAATATAGATGATAAACAAATTATTTACACCAAGAACAGAAAAACCAAAAAGGATAAAATAACAGAAGTCCTAATCACTTACTCAGGTTTTCAAAGTAAAAATTTGGCCCAGGGGGTCTCTGGCAAGGAAGATGGTGACTCACTAAAAATTAGATTTTGGCCCCTAGCAAGTACAATACACAGTTTAGTATAATTAGATATATACTCTGTGGATTACCAAGCCTTGCCCAGAGGTGGAGATAAGGCGTACCTATAGAGACAATAAGTGACCACCCCAAACATTTGGTTCTATCTCCTCTTATGTACTTGCCACAGAAATAATAATTGCATCTATGAATTTGTTACCATTTTTCCATTCCATAGATATGTCACACTTCTTACTTGTGACCCAACAATAGTGGACATCACAATCCATTTCCATATGGTTGTTACGCCAATCATGCTTAGTCTTGATTAAAAGATTGTTCTTGTCCCATTTTAAAGATAATAAAAAATAAGGTTTAATTATCAGTCTGTAGATAAGTATCAATGTTTCTTTTGGATATGATACTGGAACACAAAAGTTTTTTTTTTTTCCTGAAAGCTAATTACCATTCATATCTTATATCATAGACTTGTATGCTCAACAGTAGCTCCTTTCGGTGGTTGATGTAGAAACATTTTTTGACCACTTATATTGATAATTCATGTAGAAAAATGGTTTCCCTAACCCCTCCTTCACAATTAATTCTGCTTTTTACTCTGCACCCTCTTCTGATTTCCTAATTTTCCATTTTCAGTTACTGATGGCACATGGTAAGGCTGCCCTTTGTACCCATTTATTTTTATTCTGGCCCTAGTGCCTATAGTTTATTTGATTTTAAAAAAACTAATGTTTCATTATTTCTTTACTCACCAAAGAACACAATATTTATTTATTTGCAGATGACATTTTATTGTGTCTGACTATTCCCACAATTTTACTGCCTAATTTGTTGAGTATTCTAACATCCTATAGCACAATTTCGTACTATAAAAATAAAGAGATTAAGAGCCAAGGTATGGCCTTTTGTATCCAGCATACTGTTATTGTGCCACTACACCAGACGTTTACCTTTGACTAGACATATAACTCTAATTTAGACTCTATAACGCATATAATCTATTTCAACTCTGATCAAGATTAGCCATAACAAGTTTATCACTAAACATAAATACAAATTTGATGATTTCATGTGCTTGGGGCGGATCAACTCACATTGATATTGTACCTCTTTTGCATGATTCCAATCCCAATATATTATGTTATCTTTTAATTCCAGTCTCTAATTTTTTTTCATATATTTTGGAAAAGGCCAATTTGAATATCATACAAAAACAGATGGTTACAACATAGGTTGGGAGGTATTGGGATTCCAAATTTGGAAATGTATTCTACAGCAATTAACCTAGCTCAAATGGCTTCAAGCTTTGTATCCCCTATCTCACAACTGTGTTTTGATCTGGAAAATTATTTTCTTAAGCTGCATAATTTCATCAATTATTGTGGGCAGGCACATGTAAAAAAAACAATGAATTTTTCAGACTACTCAATACTCCTTTCATATGTGGTCTCATTGGACTCTTGAATGCTTCCAGAATTTGCATCCTATTGTATATGCTCTTTACCTTCACTGACACCTGATTTTTATGTTAAAACCTCAATAGGATCGCCAAATTACTTTTGCACAACTTCAAAGATGTTTCCATTTGAACTCCAGAGATATACTTACTTACTTTAGGGTTCAACATTCTATGACCTTTGGTACCGAATGTACTAAGTTTAATGCATTCGAAAATGTGTGTTATACCCGTACATGTGTCAGGAAACCTACCGTGCTCTTGTGGGACATGAACCCCTGTCCCCCACTTTTTACCTCTCCACTCTTCTCATCATGCCATTGTGTAGCCTGTTCTTCTGAGATTGTTCCAGATGGTTTTGGACCTGTTCTTTGAGTCTCTGTTATTTTTTACCTGGTTTGCTTAGACTATTCTTCTGCTCTCCAGCCTTCATGTACTTGACCCAACCTTGTTTACTTTCATGACTGCTTTGTGTTACAGTCTTCTGGTTAACTACCCAGCCCATGTACTAGTCCTTGGTTGGGAAAAGTGTTAGGTTTCACTTTTGCCTTGATGGACTGAAGGCGAGCAATTTCCCATAATAAAAGTGCATCTAAATGTTAATCTCATGGAGAAAACTCAAAAGAAATTCCTGGTGAGATAGTATTGTCTGGGTCTACTCCCTCCTGCTGATGGTTTGCACAAGTAATGGGCTCTCTCCTCCATATATTCTGGAGCTGCCCATTACCTGCCTCTTTCTGTTCCTAAGTTTAAGTTTTTTTATTAGGAAATCCAAACACTTTTTTCCTTACCTATTTCTCTCCCTCACTGTTTTTTTCTGTACCAAATTTATCTTCTTCAGAAAGAATTCTTGCTTTGTAAACCTTTAAGATGACTTTACATATGTCTGCTATAATTACAATTCTTATTGCTCTGTACTAATTTTAATGGTGCCACTCTTTTGTACACTTACTGTACTTTGTTTTGTTTTGCTTTTCTTTGGTCATGTTCTTTTTGTTATCTTGTATGAGACTTATTTTCTGTACAACTAAATCCTTAAATAACCATTAAGCATAGAATTAAAAAAACCCCACAGTAGTTGGTCATAATAGGTGGTCCAAGAATGTTTTAAACAAAAGGAGGTCCTAACGTGTTTAAATGACATTGTTAAAATGTTGTATCACTAATTAAAGAAATGTAATTCAATGCACTCATCAGATACAATTTGAAGGTTATATTAGATGGCCATAGTAGATTTAAAAAAGTTCTCACAGAGTTTTCTGATGGTGATCTCATGAGAATGTATTTAGTGTTTACAAATATTGAATGCTTGTGTTCGTGCATCTTGTACTTTAAAGATAACATGTTTTAGACTTCCATTTAAATCAAAGTCATAGATTAAAACTATTGAATCAGATATCCAACTTGTAGAAAAGTAGCTGTAATTAGGAGGACCTAATTTCTTTGACCTATTAACCTCTTTTTAAAAGTTCTAATTAATGTCAGAGTGGTCTTTAATTACAGAAGCCCAGAGGAGAGCTTTCTTGTTTATATGGCAGCCAGCAAAGTTCTTTTTGACAGAAAACTTTTATTCAATTTCATACCTGGGAAAATCAGCCCCCTCTCCAGATAACAAACTAAAGAAGGAAATTCTATTGCACGTTCTATACAGCATTCCACCATGCTTGCTACCTTACCTTTTTGTAGACACAATAAAGGCTTCTTGTAATTAAAAGTGATTTATATAATTCCAAGTAATAGCAAATAATTTCCTAGACTAATATTGGGATAAAATATATCCAGTTAATCTGAATACACTTCATCTTATAATTACATATATGTACACAAAATAGAGATTATATATATGTCTGAGTTAAATAGGCTATGCCACACATCCTCTACTTATTTGGTAACATTTTAGCTCCACTAAAATTGTATTTGTTTATTTTAGCCAATTCAACATCTTCCTTTCATTTGGTAAGGTTAAGGCTCTGTTAAAATTGAATGTGTTTATTTTAAGATTATCTCCTGTAAACCATTATGACCACTGTGAGTTAATTATTCTTTCATTACCCTTAATTGGTTTATGATTTTTGAACTTGCTTGTGTAAACCTTGCAGTGGTCAGTTTTCAATTAAAGATGTCAGAAATAGCTAAGTAACTTTGCATCTCTACAGAGTCATGGCATGGAGGGTTCAGAGATGCAAGGACATTTATCCACTAAAAATGCATTGTAGGTGTGGGCCAATAACAAAAAAAAAAAAGATTCCGAAAATAGGTGGAAAAAAAAGTAAAAAAAATTAAAGATGGCTTGATTTAATATTTTTGAATAAGCTCTTCAAATTATTTAAAACTGTTAGAAAAACTTTCAAAATGAATTACCTACAGAAGTCACCATTAAAGCATATGTGAATTTTTGTAGATAAATCCTTTGTGAAGCTTTTCTAATAGATTTGTAAAATGCCACAGAATGAGTTAGTGCCAAGCAAATGACAATAATAATAATGTGAAAATCTTATTTAAAAATATTAAATCGAGATCTGGGTTACTTGGTCTTTGTTTTGCAAAGAACTCCCAAAATGATATTGTGAGCTATATGAGCACTGCACAAAGACCTCAATTTAATAGTTTTGGGTAAACTTTTAAAGTTATTTAAACATTTAACAAATATTTTAGTATTGTAAATATTTTTATATTTTTTTCATAAATATATATATATATATATATATATTATTTTTTAAATTTGAAAAGTTAAAAAAAATAGTAAATTATTTGAAAAGCATATTTAAAAATATAAAATAAGAGACGTTTGTTGCTGATATCTTACTAAAATAAAAATGTTTTAGCCCACAGAACATGGGAGTCTGACCAAATAATCAATTTTCTTCATATTACTCTATTTTCCTAAACAACAATCCACAAGGCACTTGTCTAAACAGCATGTGTACACACTCTGGCAGTGACTCATGTTTGCGTACACTGTATATTTTCCATCTTGTTTATGTGACTAAGTTACACACTTCATGTGCCTTTGTCCAGAGTTAAAATTATATACCAGATATCATAGACTGCTTCCATTAAAGACTGAACTTAAATATTATTGGCACTATAGTAAGGTCTCATGCCAACAACACCTGCTCAATCAATGTGCAGTAATACAAAAAAACATTTACCATGCTTCAAGAACAGAGGATTTTCTAGGAAGAAAAATGCTATCATATCATTATTTTAGGCAACATAGCTAAGAGATGGAGGGTTTGCCTGATCCTAAAAAAATAAAAAATGGTAATGTTTACATTGAGGGATTAAGCAAGTCTATAATGGTTGTCTTTCTGACAGCCAGTAAAATTACTTCCGTCTCCATAACCAAGTAAAAATCAGTCTTGCAATCAAATGTTGCTCAATTGAGCATTTGATTAGAGCAGCATGGCGTTTTTGCAGATCAAGCCCAAGACCTACTCCTATCCTCTGCCCGGATCCCCACCTCTGATGCTCGCCTTCAAGACTTCTCCAGGGCTGCACCTATTCTGTAGAACTCCCTTCCCTCCTCAATCAGACTTTCACCCAGCCTCCATTCCTTCCAAAAATCTTTGAAAACTCACTTCTTTATTAAAGCGTATCAATTAAACGGTCAGCAGGTTTCTCATCCCCCACCCCATGACTCCGTTTCTTCACCTGTCAAAAATGACCTACCAAGCACTCAATAAACCCTTCTGTAACAAACTATTTAATTCCCCTACTTTAACCCTTTGTGTCATTATACCCCACTCCCTCTAGCGTGTAAGCTCATCGAGCAGGGCCCTCAACCCCCTCTGTTCCTGTACGTCAGTGGTCTGATCTCAATTATGTGTCTGTTAGTCCACCCATTGTACAGCGCTACGGAATTTGTTGGCGCTATACAAATAATAAAATAATAATAATAATAATCATGCGCTCTCCAATCCAATGCTTCTCTATGAGAAACATTGGATTCCATGAGATCAAGGGTGACCTTAGCATGCTTGCTGAAATCACCAGAGGTGGAGCTGCATTGGAATAGTCACGGCCTGGAATTTAAAAAACATAACCTTTATTAGATCAGTTACAATGTACTAAAACAGACAGTGATCCAAAACAATAATAGTTGTATTTATAAAAACTGTGATATCCAAGGAATCAAAATATCTTAATAGGCATCAAGGTGTAAGAAAAATATATATTTTAATCAACATAGAAACATAGCATGTGATGCCAGATAAGAACCATTCGGCCCATCTAGTCTGCCCAATTGTCTAAATACTTTCATTAGTCCCTGGCCTTATCTTATAGTTAGGATAGCCTTATGCCTATTCCACGCATGCTTAAACAGTAAGGATAGCAATGATCATAAGCAAATGTGCTCTGTTCAGCTGGGCAGATTAATAAAAAAAAAACATATTCAGCATGCTTTGGATTACACTTCATAAGAAACTTGATCAGTGCTTGGAGTTTAATCATATTATCCTCAATCTCTAAAGTGCCTAAAATCTAATAGAATGTGAGAATATCCCTGTCTGTATATAAATCAATAGCCCTGTTACTGTGCCTTTGAAGGCCCCTATATATCATAGATGGTATCACCTATATAGCCTAACAGTCCCTGTAAAACAAATAAAAAGAAAAGCTAATTCACAACATGAAAACAAATCTTAAATGTGCTGTTGAATCTGTATAAACATCCTATTATCAGAGTACTGACCAAACTCTAAATAACGCTATCTGTGATATGTAGCACATTGACAAAAGCCCTGATGCGCGTATTTTCTCCGATAGGCTGTTCAAGGTGTAACGATAATGGAGTACCAGAAAGATTTAAATAAGGCTATTTGACCTATGATTGGTTAATGGATGCAGCCAATGACATCTTGCCACATATCTGTGGGCGGAGTAACAAGAAATGTCAATCCTCCAAATCCTTCCATGAATATGAGGTAAAGGTGTGAATAATTTCCACCCAATAGGGTGGAACGAAGAGAAAAAAAAAACACCCGTGGTCCATGACAATTCACCGTGTATCTGATATGCAGATCCTTTATTTCCTTGCCCAAGAATGGGATGAAAGAGAGAATAAGTTCTATCCAGGAGGGTGGAACAAAAGAAAATATGTCTCTAGAATATGGAGTTACTAAACGAGCATACTATGTGATTGAAACAACTGTCTTCATAAAAAGACACATCGAAAGAAAAATCCCTAGGCAGAGTGAAAATGTCAGTCATCCTCACTATTATGAATAAGGAAAATAAAGGAAATAAAATAGAGTATGTGTCATTACATTTACTATTGGATGCTTACCAAGAATATATCTATAGTAGGTGTAACTAAGTAACAAAATATAAAATCCCCAGATAATTGTAATGGAGATAGATGTAAAATAGAATAGTCATATTGGAATTTTAGTATTATTAAAATAACAAACTGATGTATCCATGATACAGGAGGTGAAGCACTCTGTAAAGAGTAGGTCATTACATGAAAAAACTATACATGTAAATTTCTGTCAAATGAAGCTGAATCATTAAATGGATCAATCTGGTATATAAGGGGTGAAATTAAATTCTTAATTCAAACATCGTTCTGAAGGTGTAAATACATTGAGATCCAGATTTAAAAAAAAAAAAAAAAAAGTGGTTTATACTGCCTTTGCTTGAATTGAGATAAATTTTTTCAATAGTCTGAAAATGTAATTTTTGGGGGTTAGCTTTATGGTTGGTGCACACATGTCTTGCATTGGGTGTTGAATATTCATATAGAATTGATGTTTTGCAAAACTCTTTACTGAAATAGTTGGTACGTTTTTTTTCTATGTACTGTAATCCACCGATGCACATAATCAGATAAATAAACGGTGTTGTGCTGCAATTCACAAAAGTATTAGTATGGATCTGTTAAGTATGGATCTGTTTTAATGTTTTGTTACAAGTTGCTGAGTTTGATGGTTGAATAAAGTGACAGGCTTTGCAATGTCCACATCAGTAAACACCTTTGGTCTAGGTCAACCATGTCCTTTAGGGTTCCAAGTGACCATGAACTAACAGAGCTCTTAAATTCTTAGGTCTTCTCACTGTCATGGTTGGGAATGGTGGTAGAACATCATTAAGGGCTGTGTCATGCTTAAGGATGGGCCAATTCTTTTTGAAGGTACTTCTGTCTCCATAACCAAGTAAAACTCAGTTCTGCAATTACATGTTGCTCAAAGCAGTATTTGATTGGAAGAATGTGATGTTTTGCAGATCATGCCCTCTCCAATCCAATTCTCTATGATAAGCATTGAATTGGACAAGATCGGAAATGACGTTAGCATGCCTGCTCACATCACCAGAAGCAGAGCTGGAGACTGCATGCTAGGAGCTTCTGCCTGCTAGTAAGAAGGAAAGGAGTGGACAAGTGAGTGTTGGGGAACACCAGGGAACTGTTCCAGAAAGTAAAGAATACTCACATCATTAGATGCATTACCACCAAGCTAAGTGCAGAAACAGCGCTGTCTACATAGTCCACCGTTAGTTGGTCAGTCTGCACGATTGCTCAACAGATGAGGTCCAAAATAGCAGCTTACGAGACATTAAAAATATTTTATCTCTTGCATTAAAAATATTAGTGTTTTTTCCTTGGAGTGATAAACATATGTCACTTAATTTTGTGAATATGTCTGCAAGATATGCTACTTTGGATAACCACAAAGTGTTTGTTAATCGATCAGATAATCCAAATTTATGATCCTGGAAATATGCAAACAACTTTTGACACAGTTCAAACATTCTAACATGGACTTTACCTCATGATAGCCAACGGACTTCTGAATGCACAAGCTGAGCAGAGTGGTGACTACCCATATCTTCACATATAATTTTAAATACTCATGACTGTAATTTCTGGCACTTATGAATCCAAATGACAAGTAACTATCATCATAGTTTCTTTTCTTTGTTTGAGAAGAAGATTTGCTAGCATTGTGTGCTCTTCCATTTTTCTTTGACTTGTCACTTGTCTCTGCTATTTGAGTAACAGTAGGTACAACTATTTTGGGCATGTTTTCTGGATTTTTAGTTAGTTAGTATCTTCTTTCTCAGTTTCTATAAGTGCCAAAAAGGTAGAAGTAGTAATACTTTTTCTCTGAAGAGTTCCCTGTTTTAACCAGCTTTGCAAATTCATGATTGTTTATTGGTAAAAAAAAAAAAAAACTTTAAAAAATACAAATCTCACAACCTGACTGAAAAGGATGCTGATGTAGATAATGCTCATAGAAAGAACTGAATTTAAGCAGGATTTTTTGAGCTAGACTTGGAGCAAAAAGATTTGAAAAATACAGTTAACAGTTTTTTGCCCCTCACAGAGTCTTTCAATGCCCCTGACAGAGCCTTTTAATGTTACTTACAGAGCCTTTTAATGTCCCTAGCAGAGAATTTCAATGCCCCTGACAGTCTTTCAAGGCCCCTGACAGAGTCTTTTAATGTCCATAGCAGAGAATTTCAATGCTCCTGACGGAGTCTTTCAATGCCCCTGACCGAGTCTGTCAACGCCCCTGACAGAGCCTTTCAATGGGATGACAACTTTTTCTTGGTAACAGCAGATGTAAGTTCACTCTATACCATAATCTCCCATGAACGAGGATGTCAGGCCACCAGATTTTTCTTGGAGGACTTCAAGGAATTCCCTAGTGATCAGATAGATTTTATCATCGAGGGAATCAAATGGATCCTCACCAACAATTATTTTTGGTTTGGAGGCGATTTTTTTTCTTCAGGTCTGTGGCACGGCGATGGGCACCAGATTCGCTTCCAGTTACGCCAATTTGTTCATGTCATCTTGGGAACATCAACATATATATACGAGGTGGGACTGGGAGGCGAATCTGGTGCTCTATCGCCGTTACATAGATTAATTTTTTTTAATTTGGAGGGGTGGTGAATTGTCCCTACTGACTTTTTTGTCAGAATTAAATGACAATACATGGGGTATTAAATTGGAGAGCAATTACAGCCATCAGTCATTCAATTTTTTGGACCTTTAAATATACATAAATGAAGGAATGATTAAAACTAAGACACATTTCAAAAAAGTAGATGTCAACAGCTATATTGAAGAGACCAGCTGCCATTTTTCACCATGGCTCACTAATGCACCCAAAGCACAACTGATGAGGATCAGGCTAAATTGCACTGACAGTGAAGTTTTCAATACCCAATCCTGTAAAATTCTTAATGATTTTAAACAAAAAGGCTATAATGCCCAATTACTGGACAAAGCCCAACGTGAAGTTGCCTTAAAAGATAGAGAGTCATTCCTACAATATAAAAGACTGACCATTGAGACAGAGGAACGTAACCTATCATTCATTTGTGATTTCAGTTGCCAAAGCTATAAATTAAAAATAATTTTCCAGAAGTATTGGCCAATTTTAAAGAATGACACGTTCTTGAATAAGATCCTGCCAAATAAACCTATCTTCACTTATAGAGGAGTCCCTAGCCTGAAGACGAATTTGGTACGCAACCACATAAAGGAACACACAGCGATTAGAAATACTTTTAACCAAAAAAATGGCTTCTATGGCTGTGGCATATGTGGTGCCTGCAGAAATAGCGGCCAAAGAAAGAGACATATAACCTAATTTCCTCCCTATGACCCTCAATTCCAAACATGTCAATGTGGTTTAATTTACATTGGTAGGACTACTAGCGCCCTTCATTTAGGAGTACAGGAATATATTCGTAATATCAGGAAGGGATTCGATAAACACAGTCTTTCAGCGCATTTTAAACAAAGTCACAACTGCGATCCAACACAACTGTAATTTATGGGCATTCAAATTGTAAATAGTAATTGTAAGGGTGAAGACCCAATAAGGAAGATGGGACAACATGAGATGAGATGGATTTTTAATCTCAATACCATGATTCCCACCTGCCTCAATGGCGACTTCGAAATGTGCCATTTTTTATAATAATTGGACACTTTTTCAATAAGCATGTAATAATGTTTCTTTTTTATTAGTTATTCGGAATTTGTAATTTTGCTTTTCCCATAATATGTTTATTACATCCATCTATACCAAGTTAATTTCATAGGCATTAAGGTGATACTTTAACCACAGGTGATTCCTAAACAGAACTAGGCTTTAAAAAATAATTAGGATTAGATATAAATTATATACCACCTTATAATTCACCTCATGTATATAGTTACTCTGATTTGAGTTTCTCTTAGAATGTAAATCAGATCAATGGAGTTATATATATGCTATGAATATGTTATTTTTTACTGTGTATTGATATATGTATTTTCGCTTTTTATTCCCCACATTTCTCCTGTTCATTTTATGCAAACGAGGATGACTTCTAACACACAAGATATAAGATATGTGTGTGTATTATGTATATTGGCTAAAACAAAATTGCTCAATGAATATATGTTGATGGGCAGAATGGGAGTGACAGACACGAATATATGGTGCTCTGCCATTCTCCCTATCAGTTGCCCATAAGGAAAATGGCGATCGCATTACCGGAAGTGACGAGGCAACGTGCCTAACGTCACTTCCGGTCACGGACGTAATTAGTAAAACAGAATATAACAAGCCACAATACACTCCCCCTAAACAGAGGATTTAATTGGCTAACGAGCAACAGAATCCACCAATGGGGAACCAGACCACCAATCTAAACAAGATGGAACAGAGGAGCAGTGAATACTGATTGAGAAAGCCCTCAAGTAGGGTGAGACGCGTCTCGGAACTCAAGGACATTTGTGGGACATTTTTTACTCTGTTTTTTTTATACTATTTGTTTGTATTTTAATTGCCTGCTGGTGCAATAAATCATAATTTTTATTTAAGTCCCTTTTGATCCTCATCAAACCTGCTCCAAGGTGTCTCCCTTATTGACACCCATGCTAACAAACTCAGACCTGAGTACCTGGGCTCTGAATAAGGTGATCACTTATTTAAAGTTACGGCACACTCACCTTTATGTCATAAGTACTACACTATATTATCTTCCATTGTAACATCTTTGTATCTCCATTTTCTGAGGGAATCCATCAACATTTTTAAAGGGGACAAGTACCACCAGACGGTACTAAAGCACAAGTGACTTGAGCCTATCCTATCCTAGGCTCTATACCATGTGAGTTGGCATTTCGTTGGACTATTGTATAATGACTAATTACCATACAGATTTACACTATCACCTTCTTACATGTGTTTTTTCTTCTTATTTATGTATATGCTGAATTTAAAGTGATACCGTTATAATACCAGGATTAGACGATGTAACGGAGTAGCAAGGGTTAATCCAAGGACTCTCCGCTGGAACAAAGATTCAGCATACAAAAAGTATAGGACACAGCATAATCCCGCTCCCCAAGGACTAGACGACACATAGTCTGGGAGTCAACTCGCCTTTAATGCACAAGCTCTGCTTTTATGTGTTTTTCCCATGCAAGGGAGGCAACTTTCATAATTAGTACAGTATCCAATCACATAGTCGGTACCTCCCCCACATCTCCTCCCCTTAGCTTAACAGTTAACCTTATTAAAATATACACATTTTTCCCCAATTCTCGGATGTACCCCAAATATGGAGGGTACACCTTTAAACGAGAAATCCCCTGGTAGCCCTGATCTGGGTGAGAACATACTCAAAGATCACCCAGATTGGACCAGGGGTTCGGGAGTTATTGAGGAGTAAAGATTTGACCGACCGCATGGGCACAGTAGCCGAAAATAGTTCCATAAGTTTTGGCCCTGCGGTCGGTCTCAGTTCACATGTAAAATGTCCCGAAAGTCTATGCCATCCATTATTAACTTTGCATTCGGATGAATCCCCTGGTTCGCGGGATTCATCCTACCGAATGGTGGGCTGTTCGTGTGTTTTATTCGCCACTTTCTGGAGTCCTGGAGGTCTTAGTGGTGCTTGGTTAGTCGAGTGTCCAATTTGAGTTCCAGACACTCGACGACCAAACACCGCTGTACGTGCGTAAGATGGCTGCCGCCACATGTTCGGCATGTGAATAGCGGCCGCACACGAATCCCAATTAACAGCCTCTGCAACATTGTTGCCTTTCGGTAATGAGGGGCACACAACTACACCTGGGTGGCCCCTCATTCAGTATTTTACATCATTTTCATGAACAAGGCAGGAAATACAGTTCGGGAACCGATTGCCTGAAGATAATCTTCCCAATAGCAATATGGCCATTTTAATCACAGTTCATTCGAATCTCGAAAGTCTTTTTCTCAGTCCTTTAGTGGCTAGGTTTGCCACAGACGACCCCTGTTTTTAGGGTAGGTGTCCAGTAATATCACTGCGTGCTCCACTCATACAGGTGAACTGCCTTTGGCTTTTCTACCTTTTTTCTGGTTTCTACAATTTGAGGTGGGTGTGAGGGACCCCCACAAGAGTGTTGAAGCATCTATCCTTTGTTTAATATCTCTGAAACTTTTAAGCCTTTAATATACAGTTCTCTTTGTTTTTCTCTATAAGAGCCTTTCAATGCACCTAGCAAAGAATTTCATTGTCCCTACCTAACAGAGCTTTCTATTACCCTACCTAACAGAGCTTTCCATGTCCCTACCCAACACAGCTTTTTATGTCTTCACTTAACAGAGCTTTCTATGACAATAACAGATCTTTAATGATCAGCTCCACTCTCTATCACTACTCTACCACAAGTGATAGAAAATGGCTGACGGCAGGGCTGGCTGAATGCCGGGTGGGCTGGCTGACAGTTGGGCGGGCTGGCTGACGGCTGGGCGGGCTCTATCACGGACGAGCTAAGTGGCTGGCTGCTGGCAGTGCATGCTCACAGCAAGGCGTGCTGATGGCAGGGTGGGCTTAAGATTGCATTCCCGCGATCTCTTATGAGATTGCGGTTGCGCAATCTCTGCTGTTTCCGACCTTCTTGGATGTGTCAAAATTGCGCGGAACCCTAGGGTTCTGTGGAACACCAATTCGGAAACACTGGCATAGAATATGCGTATTTTAATATGTGCATCATATGAATTTCTCTCCTTCATCCCATGTTTTGGTGTTTTCTATCAATAAGATTCTGTAATTAGGTCCATCATAATTATCAGCACCAGGCCCAATGGGCTCTTAATCCAGCCCCAGGGTGCACAGTGTGCATATTGCAAGAAGTAAGCCAATAGTCCCGAATTAATGATTATTATTTTTAGGACTATATGTTCACTTTTAACCGATACATGAAAATAAAAAAAATTCAATAAAGAAGTGCTTCAACACATCCTGAAATATATATGGTTTCCAAATGCTGTAAGACAAAAAGCAAACAGTGTTTACTTTTACACTTTCCCAATATTTTCAACATTGTTTCAACAAGGTTCCTTTATAGCAGATGTTCTGAGGTTGGTGAAAGATCCCAACTGGAAAGGATGTGAACACCCTTTAGCTGAGCAGGAAATCTGAAGGTAAATGAAACTCTGTTTAGGTCTAAAACATTTGTATAACCTTTTACTGATTTTATTTATATTTTGAGTTTAATTTATCCAATTTCTACTTGTACAGGTTAAAATATTGTTATATGTTTTAAGTAACAAATTGAAAGTGTTTTTGTGGGGATTTTTTACGCTTTTTTATTTTTGCTTTCTCGCAAAAATATCATTTTGACATCTGCTTGTTCAGGGAAACGTGAGTGCATCCAAAATGGGGCTGAGAAATTCCAGCTGCTGTGGTAAACGGAGTGCTGTTAAAATGTCAAGCTGTGCATCCTCCCTTTACTATATACAACCATTTCCTATATTTCAATTGGCAATGAGGCTATCTTAAATCAAAGTACGATGGTATATCACACATGAACAGATCTACTTCAGGGAAGCCCATATGGAAAATTAGTTTCAATTCCCTTGGACAAGACATTCTATATCCAGAAATATACCAAATGTAAACCGTTCTTGGGAGCTTATTGAAAAGTTAAAAAAAAAAATCTATTTCCATTATTAAGAAAAATGCTTTTATTCTTTTTAATATAAGGTAGGACTCATAATAAAAATACATTGAATCTTCATCTCTGGGAAAGATGGAATCTCTCAACACACCTATCATCCGGTAGGAGGTCCTGGGTGCGTTAGCTTCAACAAAGCCAAACAAAGTGTTGGTTCAGACGGATTTCTTCTATAACAAAATATTTAAGGATATTCTACAACCTGCCCTTGTCCAGTTCTCTTGTGTCCTTCTATGGGTTTACCTGCTCTCTAGGAAAGAGGCAACCATAGTTATTATACCTACGCCTGTAGATAATAAGAATTATGGCAGTTACTGAATTATATCCCTTATTAATAATGATTTACAACTATGAGCCATAATTACTTCTACTTGGTTAAATCAGTAAACTTCTTTAAGTCTGTAAAATAAATTTACAAAAAACAGCAAACACATCATTGTAAGAGTAATCTGAATGGACCTTTCCTGGTTAAACACTTTGTTATTATTATTATTATTATTATTATTATTGTAAGGATAGTAAGAGGCTCTGCCTGGTATATGTTACCCTTTCACATAATATATTCTAGCATAGTGAACATTTTCATCTGCTTATATTTTACATCTGAAATACATTATAACTTTAATTAAACACCTTGCTTTAACCCCTTCACGACTGTTGACTGTACAGGACACTAATCGGAAAAATCCCCTTGAGGACCAATGACGGTCCTGAAACGTCAAAATGGTATTATGTACTTACCCGGTCACCATTGTTCCCCTGGCGGCGATTGGTGTTGCTCCCGGTGTAGGGAGACTACCTGACAGCCCAGGGAGTCTCCCCTCTGCGAATTAGAACCCCGCAGCCATGTGATCGCTCAACAGAGCAGTCACATGGCCACAATAGGTGTCCATGTATCTGCCTGCAGGGGCACTGCCTGTGCTGACAGGTAGTCTCCCTGCTGCTATAAAATAAAAAATAAAAAAATAATGTTAATGTTAATAAAAAATATAATTATATATGTGTGTGTGTATATATATACATCTGAAATATATAGACATATATTATATCTTTATAATATATGTCTATATATCTTATGTATATAATGTCATACTAGGTGTATTTTCATATTAATCTATACAATTAAATTACACATGTGTGTGTATATATATATATATATATATATATATAACTATATATATATTGTGTGTATATATATATATATATATATTATTATAAAATACAAATAATAAGTACATTTACATAAATTAAAAACAAAAATAATTTAAAAAAATTTAAATATATATATATATATATATATATATATGAAAATTTATTCTAACTGTATTTTGATATTAATATATATATATATATATATTTATATCAAAATACACTTATAATGAAATTATATATACATCTATGTATATATAAATAAATAAAAATAATACGAAATATATATATAGAGCCTTTTAAAAAAATTACATAAATAATTTCATAAATATACTAGTAGACATGAAATATATAAATATGCATATACAGTTGCAAGAAAAAGTATGTGAACCCTTTGGAATGATATGGATTTCTGCACAAATTGGTCATAAAATGTGATCTGATCATCATCAGAACAACAATAGACAATCACAGTCTGCTTAAACTATTAACACACAAA